>CM061532.1:94484883-94936562 GCA_030545055.2 Neoaliturus tenellus | reverse complement strand
CACCTAGTGAAGGTTCATACAAATTTTTATCAGGATATGTTGAAAAATAAGCGATATATAACTTTTTAAAGATTTACCCATAAGAATAACATGGGAAACTTGATTTGAATTTTCTCTAGAACCAGTTAAGCTATTTTAAAGATTCAAAATACTAAATTGTTTGTTTTTTTAAGGCTCTTTTAAATGGTTTTAGTTAAAATTGTTGAATTTAGAAAATTCAGCCCGAAAACGCCAAAAACCCATTTTTGACCCCTTTGAAGGCCCCATAAAACCCCGTTCCCATAACCCGACAATGCTGGTTCGCGAACTCATGAAAATATACCTGGTCTTACACCTTCATACCAAATTTGATCAAAATCGGAGGTCCGCTTCAAAAGTTATCGGTACCACGGACACACACACATATATATATATATATATATATATATATATATATATATATATATATATATATATATATATATATACATATATATGAAAATGAACGAACGGTGTTTTTGGCTTCTGGGAACCTCAAAATGAAAAAGTAAAGTGGTCCCGGGCTTAGGTCTTACCATGACTACTACCGTAATAGCGTATTCCCTATAGGGAAATTCGCTAAAATAAGAAGAATTGTACCAATAAATTTAGTAATTACAAATATATAATAATCATAGTATTTATAAATAATAGTCATAGGTATTTTCGATTGGTTTTGTTTTGGTTTGTTCAAATTATACTAAGGTAGTATCATTTTGGGGTCAAATTCGGAATATTTATTTAACATTTCACACTAATTTAGCAGTCATTGTGAATTAATATCGACATTATTAAAAGTTTTATATTATATAAATAATAAACTGTATCAGATAGCTGACACAAACCTCCTCCCAACAAAGCCCAAAATCTGATTATTGATTGCAAATTAGTAGTATTAATCAACTTACTCTTCAACGGCAACCCACGACGACGTGTTTTGTGTCGTATTGGGTTGTAGCCTACTTACAAATGAAAAATTAAATTTTCTCTGGCCATTTTAACGCCATACTGGACGTAGAGCAGTGATAAACATATACCTTGATAAGGCCTACATCCTCTTTTTCACCTTGTTAAAAATGTGAGTAAGTAAATTTTATTTCGAGTTAAAAAGTTGTACCGGTACAAAAACGGTAAAATTGTATTAATTGTACATTGAGGTCCAAAAAGAAATGTCACATTTCACCTTCAATTATTACTCCCAGATTTTACCTACAATAAGTGAAAAGAAAAAAACGGTTTATGGTATTAGTCAACATATGTCATTATGAAAACCATGTAGTGCTCTACAATTGTTACATCAAAATTTATTAAATCTCAAAATTTGGTGCATTTCTTGCTCTTAGAATTAAAATTTCTGAGGTAATTTTTGAAAGCTGTTATTTGGAGTTCATAAATTAATTTTTGCTCAAAAAGCTGTTTTAAATAGCTAAGAGGAAGTAGTACCAAACCTTGCTTGTTGGTTTTAGTTCAATTTTATTATAGTATGATGGTTATCAGGATATTATAAGTTTACACCAACAACCAACTATACCTCTCTTCACAGTCTTTACTGTTTATCTCCTTCCTATTCATGGGCATCACTCACCTTTTTTTGTTTTGTAGTGCGAGACGACAAGTCCAATGATCCGTTGGGAGTCCAACTTCGTTACTTGAATGTACATAAACACATACTGACACACACACACAACACACACATACACTGTCTCTACGCACTCCCGATATTTCGCGAGTAGTTAGATTTGGTTACTTCTGGCTCAGGGGCACATGCCACGGAAGCCACGTGCCGGGGCACACAGCTTCCGGCGGTTAGGCGAGTCACGCAACGAGGGGAGCGGGCAAGGTCGAGAGTTATTAAATGAGGAAGTGGAGGCCCTCGCTAATTGGCCATAAATTAACCAGACGCAGCTGGCGAGGGGAAGGTAAAAGGTAACGGGGAAGGTTGGAGGGGTTAGAGTTTAAGAACAAAATTTATCACAGGCGAGGGTAGGATTCGAACCCGGCCCGCTGGCGTGTGAGGCCAGTGCGTTACCCCTGAGCCACCGAGGTACTTGGAGTAGAGTAGTGTAAATGTGTCTGATAATATTGTGCCTGTGGTTCGCTTCTTGTCCACAAGAGTGCAGCACGTACTACGATTGCGCAAGTTCACAATTCCTCCACCAGAGTTCAGCATGTACTAGGGCTGCAGCTAGTTCACTATTTCTCCAACAGATCGCAGCACGTGTTATGGCTACACCCAGTTTACCCCAAAATATCCCCATGAATTACCCAAATTACCCTGAAATTCCCCCAAAATACCCTGCAATTTTCCCACATTTCCTCGCAGTCCTACCAACTTATGTCATTCACTATAAAACAAGAACATATGAAATGCTGGGATATATACTATAAAAAGTGAATAAAACCCAAAAATGTTGGCAATTACAGTATATAAAATCAACCAACTTACGTCATTCACTATAAAACAAGAACACCTGGATCGGCCGGAAACAAGAACATATGAAATGCTGGGGACTATACTATAAAAAGTGAATAAAACCCAAAGATGGCTGCAATACAATATATAAAATCAACCAACTTTATAATAATAAGGATTGTCATTCACTAATCAACAGTTATACTATATGAAATTTACCTGTGGCTAGTTCTCAGCGTCAATGGCTATAACATCAAATGTACATAATCAACGGTTACACTATATAAAATGAAAACTCTACTATATTATTTAATATACACCAATGACTATAATGTTAAATCTAGTTATACTATATGAAATGTGCCCAAGGCTATACTATATATTGTGCATTGACGACTTTACGTTAAATATAAGCGATCAATGGCTTATACTATATGAAATGCATTCGCCGCTATACTATACAAAATATCAATGAATATAATGTTAATAAACATGATCAACGCTTATACTATATGAAATGTACCTGTGACTAGTTCTCTGCATCAATGGCTATAATGTAAAATGTATATAATCAACGGTTACACTGTATAAAATGAGAATGCTACTTTACTATATAATATACATCAATGACTATAATGTTAAATATTTCTAATCTAGTTATACTATATGAAATGTGTCCAAGGCTATACTATAAAAAGTGAATAAAACACAAAAATGTTGGCTATACAGCACATAAAATCAATGGCTAGAAGCTGTTAAGCAACTAAGAACGTTATCATACTATATACGACGCATACAGTACTATATAAAGTGAATAACATGCAAACTTCAGCTTAAAAAACACAAAAATCGCTAATATCTCGAAAACGGTGCGTCCTAGGGGTCCGGGGACCCCAAAAAACTATCTACTACGTAGTAGAGGTACCCCCAGGGGGTGAGTACCCATAATTATAAAATTAACAAAATGTTGCGGGTTGCATCTAAAAAATGAAGGGGCAATGAAGGGACAAAACTTTGAAATTCCATATCTTAGGAACGGCTCTATGTATAAACTTCATACTTGGTATGTGTGTACATTTACTTGATGTCTACAAATGAATGGCAAAAGGTATCCAAAAAATGAAGGCGCAAAAAAGTTTTATTTTATATCTTTTGAATAGAAATATGTACATACTTCAAACTTGGTATGTGTATACATGTAATGTTAACATGTAATAAAATGCTAAAATCAACTTTCCAGATCTAAGGTCAAACTGTCCAAAAAAAAAAAAAAAAAAAAAAAAAACTAAAATTAACATTATTATTGCCTTTTGCTAGCGTAGGGCTTTAACTTTGAGTCAATAGGCTAATAGGCATTTGTAATTATAAGTATGTGTGAACACTTATTTGGTGTCTACAAATGCATGGCACGAGGTATCCAAAAAAAGAAGGGGCAAAACTTAAATATTGTATATCTCAGGATTGGCTGGACCGATAAACTTCTTACTTGGTATATAGGTTGGTATGAGTAAACATTAAATGTTTACCATTGCGTGGCGGGGTGCATCCAAAAAATGAAGGGGCAAAACTTAAATATTGTATATCTCAGGAGTGGCAGGACCGATAAACTTCTTACTTGGTATGTAGGTGTGTATGAGTAAATATTAATTGTTTACCACTGTGTGGCGGGGTGCATCCAAAAAATGAAGGGGCAAAACTTAAATATTGTATATCTTAAGAGTGGCTGGACCCTTTAACTTCTTACTTGGTATATAGGTTGGTATGAGTAAACATTAAATGTTTACCATTGCGTGGCGGGGTACATCCAAAAAATGAAGGGGCAAAACTTAAATATTGTATATCTCAGGAGTGGCAGGACCGATAAACTTCTTACTTGGTATGTAGGTGTGTATGAGTAAATATTAATTGTTTACCATTGTATGGTGGGGTGCATCCAAAAAATGAAGGGGCAAAACTTAAATATTGTATATCTCAGGAGTGGCTGGACCGATTAACTTCTTACTTGGTATATAGGTTGGTTTGAGTAAACATTAAATGTTTACCATTGCGTGGCGGGGTGCATCCAAAAATTGAAGGGGCAAAACTTAAATATTGTATATCTTAAGAGTGGCTGGACCGATTAACTTCTTACTTGGTATATAGGTTGGTATGAGTAAACATTAAATGTTTAACATTGCGTGGCGGGGTGCATCCAAAAAATGAAGGGGCAAAATTTAAATATTGTATATCTCAGGAGTGGCTGGACCGATTAACTTCTTACTTGGTATATAGGTTGGTATGAGTAAACATTAAATGTTTACCATTGCGTGGGGGGGTGAATCCAAAAAATGAAGGGGCAAAACTTAAATATTGTATATCTCAGGAGTGGCAGGACCGATAAACTTCTTCTTTGGTATGTAGGTGTGTATGAGTAAATATTAATTGTTTACCATTGTGTGGCGGGGTGCATCCAAAAATTGAAGGGGCAAAACTTAAATATTGTATATCTTAAGAGTGGCTGGACCCTTTAACTTCTTACTTGGTATATAGGTTGGTATGAGTAAACATTAAATGTTCACCATTGCGTGGCGGGGTGCATCCAAAAAATGAAGGCGCAAAACTTAAATATTGTATATCTCGGGATTGGCTGGACCGATAAACTTCTTACTTGGTATGTAGGTGTGTATGAGTAAATATTAATTGTTTACCATTGTGTGGCGGGGTGCATCCAAAAAATGAAGGGGCAAAACTTAAATATTGTATATCTCAGGAGTGGCTGGACCGATTAACTTCTTACTTGGTATATAGGTTGGTTTGAGTAAACATTAAATGTTTACCATTGCGTGGCGGGATGCATCCAAAAAATGAAGGGGCAAAACTTAAATATTGTATATCTCAGGACTGGCTGGACCGATTAACTTCTTACTTGGTATATAGGTTGGTATGAGTAAACATTAAATGTTTACCATTGCGTGGCGGGGTGCATCCAAAAAATGAAGGGGCAAAACTTAAATATTGTATATCTCGGGATTGGCTGGACCGATAAACTTCTTACTTGGTATGTAGGTGTGTATGAGTGAACATTATTTGTTTAACATTGCGTGGCGGGGTGCATACAAAAAATGAAGGGGCAAAACTTAAATATTGCATATCTCAGGAGTGGCTGGACCGATTCACTTCTTACTTGGTATGTAGGTGTGTATGAGTAAACATTAATTGTTTACCATTGCGTGGCGGGGTGCATCCAATAAATGAAGGGGCAAAACTTAAATACTGTATATCTCAGGAGTGGTTGGACCGATAAACTTCTTCTTTGGTATGTAGGTGTGTATGAGTAAATATTAATTGTTTACCATTGTGTGGCAGGGTGCATCCAAAAAATGAAGGGGCAAAACTTAAATATTTTATATTTCAGGAGTGGCTGGACCGATTAACTTCTTACTTGGTATATAGGTTGGTTTGAATAAACAATAAATGTTTACCATTGCGTGGCGGGTTGCATCCAAAAAAATGCAGGGGCAAAACCTAAATATTGTATATCTCAGGATTGGTTGGACTGATAAACTTCGTACTTGGTATGTATGTGTGTATGAGTAAACATTAATTGTTTACCATTGCGTGGCGGGGTGCATCCAAAAAATGAAGGGGCAAAACTTAAATTCTGTATATCTCAGGATTGGCTGAACCGATAAACTTGTTAGTTGGTATGTAGGTGTGTATAAATAAACAATAATTGTTTACAATTGCATGGCGGGGTGCATCAAAAAAATGAAGGGGCAAAATTTAAATCTTGTATATATCAGGAGTGGCTGGACCGATTAACTTCTTACTTGGTGTGTAGGTTGGTATGAGTAAACAATAAAAGTTTATCATTGCGTGGCGGAATGCATTAAAAAATTGAAGGGGCAAAATTTAAATATTGTATTTCTCAGGAGTAGCAGGACCGATTAACTTCTTACTTGGTATGTAGATGTGTATGAGTAAACATTAATTGTTAACCATTGCGTGGCGGGGTGCCTCCATAAAATGAAGGGGCAAAACTTAAATATTGTATATCTCAGGAGTAGCTGGACCGATTAACTTCTTACTTGGTATGTAGGTTGGTATGAGTAAACATTAATTGTTTACCATTGCGTGGCGGGTTGCATCAAAAAATGAAGGGGCAAAATTTAAATATTGTATATCTCATGAGTTGCTAGACCAATTAACTTCTTATTTGGTATGTAGGCTGGTATGAATAAACATTAATTGTTTACCATTGCGTGGCGGGGTGCATCCAAAAATTGAAGGGGCAAAACTTAAATATTGTATATCTTAAGAGTGGCTGGACCGATTAACTTCTTACTTGGTATATAGGTTGGTATGAGTAAACATTAAATGTTTAACATTGCGTGGCGGGGTGCATCCAAAAAATGAAGGGGCAAAATTTAAATATTGTATATCTCAGGAGTGGCTGGACCGATTAACTTCTTACTTGGTATATAGGTTGGTATGAGTAAACATTAAATGTTTACCATTGCGTGGGGGGGTGAATCCAAAAAATGAAGGGGCAAAACTTAAATATTGTATATCTCAGGAGTGGCAGGACCGATAAACTTCTTCTTTGGTATGTAGGTGTGTATGAGTAAATATTAATTGTTTACCATTGTGTGGCGGGGTGCATCCAAAAATTGAAGGGGCAAAACTTAAATATTGTATATCTTAAGAGTGGCTGGACCCTTTAACTTCTTACTTGGTATATAGGTTGGTATGAGTAAACATTAAATGTTCACCATTGCGTGGCGGGGTGCATCCAAAAAATGAAGGCGCAAAACTTAAATATTGTATATCTCGGGATTGGCTGGACCGATAAACTTCTTACTTGGTATGTAGGTGTGTATGAGTAAATATTAATTGTTTACCATTGTGTGGCGGGGTGCATCCAAAAAATGAAGGGGCAAAACTTAAATATTGTATATCTCAGGAGTGGCTGGACCGATTAACTTCTTACTTGGTATATAGGTTGGTTTGAGTAAACATTAAATGTTTACCATTGCGTGGCGGGATGCATCCAAAAAATGAAGGGGCAAAACTTAAATATTGTATATCTCAGGACTGGCTGGACCGATTAACTTCTTACTTGGTATATAGGTTGGTATGAGTAAACATTAAATGTTTACCATTGCGTGGCGGGGTGCATCCAAAAAATGAAGGGGCAAAACTTAAATATTGTATATCTCGGGATTGGCTGGACCGATAAACTTCTTACTTGGTATGTAGGTGTGTATGAGTGAACATTATTTGTTTAACATTGCGTGGCGGGGTGCATACAAAAAATGAAGGGGCAAAACTTAAATATTGCATATCTCAGGAGTGGCTGGACCGATTCACTTCTTACTTGGTATGTAGGTGTGTATGAGTAAACATTAATTGTTTACCATTGCGTGGCGGGGTGCATCCAATAAATGAAGGGGCAAAACTTAAATACTGTATATCTCAGGAGTGGTTGGACCGATAAACTTCTTCTTTGGTATGTAGGTGTGTATGAGTAAATATTAATTGTTTACCATTGTGTGGCAGGGTGCATCCAAAAAATGAAGGGGCAAAACTTAAATATTTTATATTTCAGGAGTGGCTGGACCGATTAACTTCTTACTTGGTATATAGGTTGGTTTGAATAAACAATAAATGTTTACCATTGCGTGGCGGGTTGCATCCAAAAAAATGCAGGGGCAAAACCTAAATATTGTATATCTCAGGATTGGTTGGACTGATAAACTTCGTACTTGGTATGTATGTGTGTATGAGTAAACATTAATTGTTTACCATTGCGTGGCGGGGTGCATCCAAAAAATGAAGGGGCAAAACTTAAATTCTGTATATCTCAGGATTGGCTGAACCGATAAACTTGTTAGTTGGTATGTAGGTGTGTATAAATAAACAATAATTGTTTACAATTGCATGGCGGGGTGCATCAAAAAAATGAAGGGGCAAAATTTAAATCTTGTATATATCAGGAGTGGCTGGACCGATTAACTTCTTACTTGGTGTGTAGGTTGGTATGAGTAAACAATAAAAGTTTATCATTGCGTGGCGGAATGCATTAAAAAATTGAAGGGGCAAAATTTAAATATTGTATTTCTCAGGAGTAGCAGGACCGATTAACTTCTTACTTGGTATGTAGATGTGTATGAGTAAACATTAATTGTTAACCATTGCGTGGCGGGGTGCCTCCATAAAATGAAGGGGCAAAACTTAAATATTGTATATCTCAGGAGTAGCTGGACCGATTAACTTCTTACTTGGTATGTAGGTTGGTATGAGTAAACATTAATTGTTTACCATTGCGTGGCGGGTTGCATCAAAAAATGAAGGGGCAAAATTTAAATATTGTATATCTCATGAGTTGCTAGACCAATTAACTTCTTATTTGGTATGTAGGCTGGTATGAATAAACATTAATTGTTTACCATTGCGTGGCGTGGTGCATCCAAAAAAATTAAGGGGCAAAACTTAAATATCGTACATCTCAGAAGTGGTTGATCCAATTATCGTCAGACATGGTATGTGTGTACATATAGTTATAATTAAAGGTAGCACCGTTTTGGTGCTACCTTTGATTTACTATTTTTATAGAATGGTGTATGGAAAAAATTCTTTAGGTTTTCAAGGAACACTATTAATTATTGGTTTAAGGACAGACTACCGTAGATGTGTGTATATATGTAAATTCTTAACAAAACCTTAGTTTTAACGATTAAGGTAATTTAGAGACTGCTAACTGGATTAAACCCATAGTTAAAGGTAGCATCGTTTTTGTGGTTCCTTTGATGTATTACTTTTTATTGAATTTTATTAGATAAAATTTCTTTAGGTTTTTAAGCAACACTTTTAAGTTTTGGTTTAATGTGAAACTACTAGATATGTTTATGTATGTATAAATTCTTAACAAAACTTTAGTTTTACCATTAAAGTTGATTCGGAAAACTCCTAATTGAGCTTAACGCATTTATTAAATGTTGCTACTTAAAGGTAGCACTGTTTTAGTGCTATCTTTGATGTAGTATTTTTATATGCAAAATTTTGCTTCAGGTTTTTTAAACAACACGTTTAAGTATTGCTTTAAAGTCAAACGATCAAATATGTTTTTATCTGCGTGAATTTCTAACAAATCGTTAGTTTTAACCTTAAACGTGATTCGGAAACTTCTAATTGGGCTCAACCCATTTAAATGTTGCTACTTAAAGATATCACCAATTTGGTGCTACTTTTTATGTACTAAATTCATATGTAAAATTTTGCAATAGGTTTTTAAACAACAATTTTTAGTTTTAAACTTAAACTTTATTTTGAAACTTTTAATTGAGCTTAACCCATTTAAATGTTACTACTTAAAGATAGCACCATTTTGGTGCTACCCTTGATGTTCTTTATCTATATGTAAAATTTTGCTATAGGTTTTTAAACAACACTTTTAAGTAATGTTTTAAGGCCAAACCAATAAATACATTTTTTATCTATGTGAATTCTTAACAAAACTTTTGTTACTAATTGAATGGTGATATAGGAATTTCTATTTTTAGCCAGATATTGGACCACCGTTTTGTCGCTACCATTAATGTACTATTTTAATAATGTCTTTTATGAGTAAATTTTAACCTAATTAGTTCTGTATTTAATTTTATTATTGTTTTGAACATTTGTCTTTTAGTCAAGCAAACGTCGTTTTGATGTTTAAAAAAATCATTTGTATCACATATATGTAAAGCTAATATTTTTAAGTTCAATCCACTAAATGAATATAAATGTGACATTAATGTAAGATGTGTTAATAATCAGTTTAGATACATTATTCAGAAAATTGTCAAAAAATTCAAATTTATCATATTACTGTGTATGTGCAGCACTTTCCCTTATTTTTGCACGCGCAGTTGCGCTTCAGCATTTATAAAAGTGGTTTGTTGAGCGTGCCCCTTATTATTGACGAATCTTCACAAGAAATGTTTAAAATAAAACATAGAGTTGTGTACGCGCAGGTTTTCCACCACTCTTCATCGAGTATATAAGCAGCTCGGTTAACCACGTACTTCATTGTTTGGTGAACTTTTGCAGAGTGAACAGCTTATTCACAATTTCGGTTTTTCCGGATATTTAAATCTGTATGCTATTTTGTAATATTCAATTAATATTGAAAGTAAATAGAAAAATAAACGACTTCACTATGTCTGCACTGCAGTGTTACATGTTTGATAATAAGCCCGTAGCTGTATTATTTGATCGTGAAAACAATCCATGGTTTAAGGCTAATGATATATCAGAGATTCTAGAATACAAAAGACCGCGAAAAGCAATAAATGATCTAGTTAAGGAGAAATATAAAAAGTTGCGTAAGGATATAAATGGAACTAGTTCCGTTTTACCCTATAATTTTCAAGAAAGAACCGTATTCATAAATGAACCAGGTTTATATTCCTTAATTATATCGTCTAAGATGAAAATAGCTAAACGCTTTCAAGATTGGGTGTTTGAAGAAATCCTACCATCAATTCGCAAGTATGGAGAGTATAAAATTAAAAGAGAAAACCTTAATTTGACTCACTCCTTACATAAAGTGTTGGCAAATAATCAAAAACTAATTGAAACGTTAGTTGATCAAATGCCTAAGGTTGCTGTTATGCCTGATGATATGGACTTAAAACATATCTTTTGTGTACTGGAAAAAAACACATACTATGAAAAGTATGGAGTAATTGAGTACAAGTGTATTCGTACAGAAAAAAGACGATTTAAAAGAGCATTGAAGAAAGCTAAGAAAGATGGTTTTGTACCAAGTTATACAAGATATTCTGTACCAAACAGTATAAATATACTGAATAAAGCTAAGGAGGTTATGCATGATTATGGTATGCATTATGAATCTTCTTTAAATAACATATTGACACCCCATAATTTTGTAAATATTGTTAAAATTGTTCTTAATGAATAAATTGTATGAATGTATGTGTGAATGTGAGACTTATCAGATTGAGAAGTTAAGGTATTTACTTTGGCTACTCCTTCGAAAAGTGTGGTTTGAGTGAAGGTCACTGGCGCGGTTGACTAAAAGACCCGTAAACCATGTGTATGTGTGTGGAAAACGACGTACACCCACCTCCTCGTAGTGTTTTCTGGGTAACGCTAAGAGGTGTACAACTAATATCTTGTAAACCACATGGATTTGTTATTTATTTATTTTTTAATGTATTCATAGCTATTTATAGAAATAACTTTTATTTAAAAGAAATTTGTAACAAACAGTTTAAATTAAACAAATTAAAAGCATTTTAAATACATACAATTTATAAATGTTGTAGCAAAACATTTCATGCTTTACTAATGATAATTATAGATGAAATCAATGGAATGTGTATATATATTGATATACAAATATAAGTCTTGTAATTAATGAAGCTAGAAAAAAGAAATAAAGATAGCATCAAATAAGTGTTACTTTACAAAATAGTAAAACCGAAAATGCAATAAACTCTTAGAGTATACAAAATTTGAAGGTAGCATCCAATCAGTGTAAATATATATAAAGGGAAAAGGCTTTTAACTACAAATACAATAAACACTGGTTTTAAAACCTATATTTAGGTAGCACATAATTAGCTTCATATATGTGAAATTGAAAAGGATTTTTATCTGTATGCTACAATTATACTGTTTGTACTTTATAGTTATAGGTTAATATAGAAAATAACAAACCTATTTGTTTTTTCTTACAAATAATGAAGAAAAATCCAATAAACACTTGTGTCTAAGATACAAATGCTGGTGTCACCGAATCAGTGCTACCTTTAAATAGAGTAAAAGCCTTATATATGCAAAAAAATGGAAAAAAAATATTTGCCTAAATATTATATTTAACATGTTTTTTTTTATTTCAAACTAACGTGTTAATAAACTGATTTTGAACCATAAAAAATATAATAATGAAGCTAAAACATACAATATATACTAGTTTTAAGACCTTTATTTAGGTAGTACTAAATCAGAGCTACCATTAAGTTAATAAAATCGCTACTTACATTTAACTATAAAATTGGTTTTATTTATTCAAACTTTAATTTTACCGATTGTTACTCTACACATAATGCTAAAACCACTAGATCTGAAATTTGCCCATATATAATCCCATGACACTTTATAGATACAACTCATCCATCATATTCTCATTCATTTTGATTTTTATATAAGATAGTAAAAACTCAAAACTTACTACTTATTTTCAAGATAAAATAAAGGTAGCAACGAAAAAATCGGTGCTATCTTGAAATAGTTATAAGAATTAAAATATAGTATGGTTTTATTTAATTAAAATAATGTTTTACACATATCTGTACAAAACTAATTCTGAACCTTATGGCTAAGAACCCTGACATATTGTCTTTACTTCATAGATATAGCTCAACCCTGTGATTATAAATCTTGTGAATTTCGAAATAAAATAATAAAAGGATAAAACACATTAACTTTTATATTTATAGCTACACTACATTTTTGTGCCACCTTTACATAAAATATATATTAATTCAATTATGATGATTTTTTATGTATTTATTCTAAATTTAGGCACAAATTAAAAAAAATCATACATATAATGATGTGATATACTCCTTATTCTATAAACACAGCTTACTCTCTGATCGTTCCCCCTTAGAAACACTTTTTATACAAAAAAAAAAAAAAAAAAAAAAAAAAAAAAAAAAAAAAAAAAAAACTTGTGCTATTATAAAATAAAAAAACTATTAATATTCACTTTTCTTTATTTGTTCTCTGATTTTACATATATGATAAGGAAAGCCAGAACTGCTATATTAAGTTATGATTTCAAGGCTAAATAGAGCTACAACCAAATAAGTGAACCTGTTTACTGAAGAAACGAGAAACATATATTTATGAATAAACAATTTTACACTTCCTTAAACTAACTGTTGCCTGTTTACACTCCACAAATAAGACTCAAATCTCTAATTATAAATCATAACATTTTAAACATAATTATTTTTAAATCTTTTAACGTAATAAAATTTACTTCCATAATTAAATAAAATTGTGGTATAATGTAGGAAAAAGCTACATATATATCCAATTACGAAACATTTCCATTCATTTAAACTAAATGTAACCCGTTGTTTACTCTATACAGAAGGCTAAAACCTTGAAATCCGAACTTTTGGATATGGAATCCTAATATTTGGTCATTTTTTCATATACAATTTTTAGTACTCTTGCTCTGAGCTTTGTGAATAAAAATCTCAAGATATAACTGATGGCTTGATTTGGACCTACAACTGATGTAAACTTCCATCCTGACCCTCCACCTTCATGCTCCGGCAGTTTTGTGAACAATTCTTTCACACATTCATTAATAATTTTATATACATCAGAATACGATTTTTTGTTATAAAACCTCTCATTGATATTTCACCATCTGTGTTACTGCATCCAAAAATAAACCAAATTTTACAAAATGTAATCACGATTCTTCTTTTAAAGTTTGTCCAATCAATAATTTTGCCCCTGTTAAAAAAAAAGTTTTCCAAATCAAACTGTACATCATTAATTTTGTGATAACCGTCGTCCTTGTAATGCTGTAGTCCGTAGCTGTATGGTTCCGTCTTTTTCTTTTTCCGTGTCTGTGTCCATATTTTTTATCTTGGTAGCTAGGTATGTCTTGCTGACAACTAAAATTTTATTTGTAGCGTGGGCTGTTTCTCAATTTGATCGTATTTTTCATTTTTACAGTAAAAACTTGACTGATAAAGGGAATTAATTGAGTTTTGTTGAAGCTGCTTATTTAAGGTAAGCTGCTTATTTACAGGCAAGCGAAACCTGTATTTTCGAACAAGATATTTTACAGCGAAACGGGTTTTAGGTAGAAAGAGGTTGCTTTTGGTTTATTTTACTCTGATCCACAGAAAACTAAGCTAAAAATAAAGAAAAATAGAAAAAAGGGAAAAGAAAACAAAAGAAAAAAAGTTGAAAAACAATAGAAAAAAAAAGAAAAAAAAAGTTGAAAAACCAAAAAAAAAAGGACAAAACTGAAAAAACAAAAGAAAAATAGAAATAAATTCTGAAAAAGTTTTGCGCCCAAAATTTACTTTTTCAGAATTTTTTTTCTATTTTTCTTTTGTTTTTTAAATTTTGTCCTTTTTTTCTTTTGTTTTTTTTTCAATTTTTTTCTATTGTTTTTTTAATTTTTTCTTTTGTTTCGTTTCCCTTTTTTCTATTTTTCTATATTTTTAGCTTGTGTTTTCTGTGGATCAGAGTAAAGTGAAAAAGGAAAAAAGGGAAAAGAAACAAGGGAGAAGAAGGGAAAAGAAACAAAAGAAAAATTAAAAAACAAAGAAAAAATAGAAAAAAACAATAGAAAAAAATTAAAAAACAAAAGAAAAATAGAAAAAAATTCTGAAAAAGTAAATTTTGCGCGCAAAAGGAAAAAAGGGAAAAGAAACAAGGGAGAAGAAGGGAAAAGAAACAAAAGAAAAATTAAAAAACAAAGAAAAAATAGAAAAAAACAATAGAAAATAGAAAAAAAATTTAAAAAACAAAAGAAAAATAGAAAAAAATTCTGAAAAAGTAAATTTTGCGCGCAAAATTTACTTTTTCAGAATTTTTTTCTATTTTTCTTTTGTTTTTTAAATTTTTTTTCTTTTTTTCTATTGTTTTTTTCTATTTTTTTTTTGTTTTTTAATTTTTCTTTTGTTTCTTTTCCCTTCTTCTCCCTTGTTTCTTTTCCCTTTTTTCCTTTTGTGCGCAAAATTTACTTTTTCAGAATTTTTTTCTATTTTTCTTTTGTTTTTAATTTTTTTTATTTTTTTCTATTGTTTTTTTCTATTTTTTCTTTGTTTTTTAATTTTTCTTTTGTTTCTTTTCCTTTCTTCTCCCTTGTTTCTTTTCCCTTTTTTCCTTTTGCGCGCAAATTTTTACTTTTTCAGAATTTTTTTCTATTTTTCTTTTGTTTTTTAATTTTTTTTTAATTTTTTTCTATTGTTTTTTTCTATTTTTTCTTTGTTTTTTAATTTTTCTTTTGTTTCTTTTCCCTTCTTCTCCCTTGTTTCTTTTCCCTTTTTTCCTTTTTCACTTTACTCTGATCCACAGAAAACACAAGCTAAAAATATAGAAAAATAGAAAAAAAGGAAAAGAAACAAAAGAAAAAATTAAAAAACAATAGAAAAAATTGAAAAAAAACAAAAGAAAAAAGGACAAAATTTAAAAAACAAAAGAAAAATAGAAAAAATTCTGAAAAAGTAAATTTTGGGCGCAAAACTTTTTCAGAATTTATTTCTATTTTTCTTTTGTTTTTTCAGTTTTGTCCTTTTTTTTGGTTTTTCAACTTTTTTTCTTTTTTTTCTATTGTTTTTCAACTTTTTTTCTTTTGTTTTCTTTTTCCTTTTTTCTATTTTTCTTTATTTTTAGCTTAGTTTTCTGTGGATCAGAGTAAAATAAACCAAAAGCAACCTCTTTCTACCTAAAACCCGTTTCGCTGTAAAATATCTTGTTCGAAAATACAGGTTTCGCTTGCCTGTAAATAAGCAGCTTACCTTAAATAAGCAGCTTCAACAAAACTCAATTAATTCCCTTTATCAGTCAAGTTTTTACTGTAAAAATGAAAAATACGATCAAATTGAGAAACAGCCCACGCTACAAATAAAATTTTAGTTGTCAGCAAGACATACCTAGCTACCAAGATAAAAAATATGGACACAGACACGGAAAAAGAAAAAGACGGAACCATACAGCTACGGACTACAGCATTACAAGGACGACGGTTATCACAAAATTAATGATGTACAGTTTGATTTGGAAAACTTTTTTTTTAACAGGGGCAAAATTATTGATTGGACAAACTTTAAAAGAAGAATCGTGATTACATTTTGTAAAATTTGGTTTATTTTTGGATGCAGTAACACAGATGGTGAAATATCAATGAGAGGTTTTATAACAAAAAATCGTATTCTGATGTATATAAAATTATTAATGAATGTGTGAAAGAATTGTTCACAAAACTGCCGGAGCATGAAGGTGGAGGGTCAGGATGGAAGTTTACATCAGTTGTAGGTCCAAATCAAGCCATCAGTTATATCTTGAGATTTTTATTCACAAAGCTCAGAGCAAGAGTACTAAAAATTGTATATGAAAAAATGACCAAATATTAGGATTCCATATCCAAAAGTTCGGATTTCAAGGTTTTAGCCTTCTGTATAGAGTAAACAACGGGTTACATTTAGTTTAAATGAATGGAAATGTTTCGTAATTGGATATATATGTAGCTTTTTCCTACATTATACCACAATTTTATTTAATTATGGAAGTAAATTTTATTACGTTAAAAGATTTAAAAATAATTATGTTTAAAATGTTATGATTTATAATTAGAGATTTGAGTCTTATTTGTGGAGTGTAAACAGGCAACAGTTAGTTTAAGGAAGTGTAAAATTGTTTATTCATAAATATATGTTTCTCGTTTCTTCAGTAAACAGGTTCACTTATTTGGTTGTAGCTCTATTTAGCCTTGAAATCATAACTTAATATAGCAGTTCTGGCTTTCCTTATCATATATGTAAAATCAGAGAACAAATAAAGAAAAGTGAATATTAATAGTTTTTTTATTTTATAATAGCACAAGTTTTTTTTTTTGTATAAAAAGTGTTTCTAAGGGGGAACGATCAGAGAGTAAGCTGTGTTTATAGAATAAGGAGTATATCACATCATTATATGTATGATTTTTTTTAATTTGTGCCTAAATTTAGAATAAATACATAAAAAAATCATCATAATTGAATTAATATATATTTTATGTAAAGGTGGCACAAAAATGTAGTGTAGCTATAAATATAAAAGTTAATGTGTTTTATCCTTTTATTATTTTATTTCGAAATTCACAAGATTTATAATCACAGGGTTGAGCTATATCTATGAAGTAAAGACAATATGTCAGGGTTCTTAGCCATAAGGTTCAGAATTAGTTTTGTACAGATATGTGTAAAACATTATTTTAATTAAATAAAACCATACTATATTTTAATTCTTATAACTATTTCAAGATAGCACCGATTTTTTCGTTGCTACCTTTATTTTATCTTGAAAATAAGTAGTAAGTTTTGAGTTTTTACTATCTTATATAAAAATCAAAATGAATGAGAATATGATGGATGAGTTGTATCTATAAAGTGTCATGGGATTATATATGGGCAAATTTCAGATCTAGTGGTTTTAGCATTATGTGTAGAGTAACAATCGGTAAAATTAAAGTTTGAATAAATAAAACCAATTTTATAGTTAAATGTAAGTAGCGATTTTATTAACTTAATGGTAGCTCTGATTTAGTACTACCTAAATAAAGGTCTTAAAACTAGTATATATTGTATGTTTTAGCTTCATTATTATATTTTTTATGGTTCAAAATCAGTTTATTAACACGTTAGTTTGAAATAAAAAAAAACATGTTAAATATAATATTTAGGCAAATATTTTTTTTCCATTTTTTTGCATATATAAGGCTTTTACTCTATTTAAAGGTAGCACTGATTCGGTGACACCAGCATTTGTATCTTAGACACAAGTGTTTATTGGATTTTTCTTCATTATTTGTAAGAAAAAACAAATAGGTTTGTTATTTTCTATATTAACCTATAACTATAAAGTACAAACAGTATAATTGTAGCATACAGATAAAAATCCTTTTCAATTTCACATATATGAAGCTAATTATGTGCTACCTAAATATAGGTTTTAAAACCAGTGTTTATTGTATTTGTAGTTAAAAGCCTTTTCCCTTTATATATATTTACACTGATTGGATGCTACCTTCAAATTTTGTATTCTCTAAGAGTTTATTGCATTTTCGGTTTTACTATTTTGTAAAGTAACACTTATTTGATGCTATCTTTATTTCTTTTTTCTAGCTTCATTAATTACAAGACTTATATTTGTATATCAATATATATACACATTCCATTGATTTCATCTATAATTATCATTAGTAAAGCATGAAATGTTTTGCTACAACATTTATAAATTGTATGTATTTAAAATGCTTTTAATTTGTTTAATTTAAACTGTTTGTTACAAATTTCTTTTAAATAAAAGTTATTTCTATAAATAGCTATGAATACATTAAAAAATAAATAAATAACAAATCCATGTGGTTTACAAGATATTAGTTGTACACCTCTTAGCGTTACCCAGAAAACACTACGAGGAGGTGGGTGTACGTCGTTTTCCACACACATACACATGGTTTACGGGTCTTTTAGTCAACCGCGCCAGTGACCTTCACTCAAACCACACTTTTCGAAGGAGTAGCCAAAGTAAATACCTTAACTTCTCAATCTGATAAGTCTCACATTCACACATACATTCATACAATTTATTCATTAAGAACAATTTTAACAATATTTACAAAATTATGGGGTGTCAATATGTTATTTAAAGAAGATTCATAATGCATACCATAATCATGCATAACCTCCTTAGCTTTATTCAGTATATTTATACTGTTTGGTACAGAATATCTTGTATAACTTGGTACAAAACCATCTTTCTTAGCTTTCTTCAATGCTCTTTTAAATCGTCTTTTTTCTGTACGAATACACTTGTACTCAATTACTCCATACTTTTCATAGTATGTGTTTTTTTCCAGTACACAAAAGATATGTTTTAAGTCCATATCATCAGGCATAACAGCAACCTTAGGCATTTGATCAACTAACGTTTCAATTAGTTTTTGATTATTTGCCAACACTTTATGTAAGGAGTGAGTCAAATTAAGGTTTTCTCTTTTAATTTTATACTCTCCATACTTGCGAATTGATGGTAGGATTTCTTCAAACACCCAATCTTGAAAGCGTTTAGCTATTTTCATCTTAGACGATATAATTAAGGAATATAAACCTGGTTCATTTATGAATACGGTTCTTTCTTGAAAATTATAGGGTAAAACGGAACTAGTTCCATTTATATCCTTACGCAACTTTTTATATTTCTCCTTAACTAGATCATTTATTGCTTTTCGCGGTCTTTTGTATTCTAGAATCTCTGATATATCATTAGCCTTAAACCATGGATTGTTTTCACGATCAAATAATACAGCTACGGGCTTATTATCAAACATGTAACACTGCAGTGCAGACATAGTGAAGTCGTTTATTTTTCTATTTACTTTCAATATTAATTGAATATTACAAAATAGCATACAGATTTAAATATCCGGAAAAACCGAAATTGTGAATAAGCTGTTCACTCGGCAAAAGTTCACCAAACAATGAAGTACGTGGTTAACCGAGCTGCTTATATACTCGATGAAGAGTGGTGGAAAACCTGCGCGTACACAATTCTATGTTTTATTTTAAACATTTCTTGTGAAGATTCGTCAATAATAAGGGGCACGCTCAACAAACCACTTTTATAAATGCTGAAGCGCAACTGCGCGTGCAAAAATAAGGGAAAGTGCTGCACATACACAGTAATATGATAAATTTGAATTTTTTGACAATTTTCTGAATAATGTATCTAAACTGATTATTAACACATCTTACATTAATGTCACATTTATATTCATTTAGTGGATTGAACTTAAAAATATTAGCTTTACATATATGTGATACAAATGATTTTTTTAAACATCAAAACGACGTTTGCTTGACTAAAAGACAAATGTTCAAAACAATAATAAAATTAAATACAGAACTAATTAGGTTAAAATTTACTCATAAAAGACATTATTAAAATAGTACATTAATGGTAGCGACAAAACGGTGGTCCAATATCTGGCTAAAAATAGAAATTCCTATATCACCATTCAATTAGTAACAAAAGTTTTGTTAAGAATTCACATAGATAAAAAATGTATTTATTGGTTTGGCCTTAAAACATTACTTAAAAGTGTTGTTTAAAAACCTATAGCAAAATTTTACATATAGATAAAGAACATCAAGGGTAGCACCAAAATGGTGCTATCTTTAAGTAGTAACATTTAAATGGGTTAAGCTCAATTAAAAGTTTCAAAATAAAGTTTAAGTTTAAAACTAAAAATTGTTGTTTAAAAACCTATTGCAAAATTTTACATATGAATTTAGTACATAAAAAGTAGCACCAAATTGGTGATATCTTTAAGTAGCAGCATTTAAATGGGTTGAGCCCAATTAGAAGTTTCCGAATCACGTTTAAGGTTAAAACTAACGATTTGTTAGAAATTCACGCAGATAAAAACATATTTGATCGTTTGACTTTAAAGCAATACTTAAACGTGTTCTTTAAAAAACCTGAAGCAAAATTTTGCATATAAAAATACTACATCAAAGATAGCACTAAAACAGTGCTACCTTTAAGTAGCAACATTTAATAAATGCGTCAAGCTCAATTAGGAGTTTTCCGAATCAACTTTAATGGTAAAACTAAAGTTTTGTTAAGAATTTATACATACATAAACATATCTAGTAGTTTCACACTAAACCAAAACTTAAAAGTGTTGCTTAAAAACCTAAAGAAAGTTTATCTAATAAAATTCAATAAAAAGTAATACATCAAAGGAACCACAAAAACGATGCTACCTTTAACTATGGGTTTAATCCAGTTAGCAGTCTCTAAATTACCTTAATCGTTAAAACTAAGGTTTTGTTAAGAATTTACATATATACACACATCTACGGTAGTCTGTCCTTAAACCAATAATTAATAGTGTTCCTTGAAAACCTAAAGAATTTTTTCCATACACCATTCTATAAAAATAGTAAATCAAAGGTAGCACCAAAACGGTGCTACCTTTAATTATAACTATATGTACACACATACCATGTCTGACGATAATTGGATCAACCACTTCTGAGATGTACGATATTTAAGTTTTGCCCCTTAATTTTTTTGGATGCACCACGCCACGCAATGGTAAACAATTAATGTTTATTCATACCAGCCTACATACCAAATAAGAAGTTAATTGGTCTAGCAACTCATGAGATATACAATATTTAAATTTTGCCCCTTCATTTTTTGATGCAACCCGCCACGCAATGGTAAACAATTAATGTTTACTCATACCAACCTACATACCAAGTAAGAAGTTAATCGGTCCAGCTACTCCTGAGATATACAATATTTAAGTTTTGCCCCTTCATTTTATGGAGGCACCCCGCCACGCAATGGTTAACAATTAATGTTTACTCATACACATCTACATACCAAGTAAGAAGTTAATCGGTCCTGCTACTCCTGAGAAATACAATATTTAAATTTTGCCCCTTCAATTTTTTAATGCATTCCGCCACGCAATGATAAACTTTTATTGTTTACTCATACCAACCTACACGCCAAGTAAGAAGTTAATCGGTCCAGCCACTCCTGATATATACAAGATTTAAATTTTGCCCCTTTATTTTTTTTATGCACCCCGCCATGCAATTGTAAACAATTATTGTTTATTTATACACACCTACATACCAACTAACAAGTTTATCGGTTCAGCCAATCCTGAGATATACAGAATTTAAGTTTTGCCCCTTCATTTTTTGGATGCACCCCGCCACGCAATGGTAAACAATTAATGTTTACTCATACACACATACATACCAAGTACGAAGTTTATCAGTCCAACCAATCCTGAGATATACAATATTTAGGTTTTGCCCCTGCATTTTTTTGGATGCAACCCGCCACGCAATGGTAAACATTTATTGTTTATTCAAACCAACCTATATACCAAGTAAGAAGTTAATCGGTCCAGCCACTCCTGAAATATAAAATATTTAAGTTTTGCCCCTTCATTTTTTGGATGCACCCCGCCACACAATGGTAAACAATTAATATTTACTCATACACACCTACATACCAAAGAAGAAGTTTATCGGTCCAACCACTCCTGAGATATACAGTATTTAAGTTTTGCCCCTTCATTTATTGGATGCACCCCGCCACGCAATGGTAAACAATTAATGTTTACTCATACACACCTACATACCAAGTAAGAAGTGAATCGGTCCAGCCACTCCTGAGATATGCAATATTTAAGTTTTGCCCCTTCATTTTTTGGATGCACCCCGCCACGCAATGGTAAACATTTAATGTTTACTCAAACCAAAATATATACCAAGTAAGAAGTTAATCGGTCCAGCCACTCCTGAGATATACAATATTTAAGTTTTGCCCCTTCATTTTTTGAATGCACCCCGCCATGCAATTGAAAAAAAATAAAGTTTATTTATACATTCCTACATACCAACTAACAAGTTTATCGGTCCAGCCAATCCTGAGATATACAATATTTAGGTTTTGCCCCTGCATTTTTTTGGATGCACCCCGCCACGCAATGGTAAACATTTAATGTTTATTCAAACCAACCTACATACCAAAGAAGAAGTTTATCGGTCCAGCCAATCCTGAGATATACTGTATTTAAGTTTTGCCCCTTCATTTTTTGGATGCACCCCGCCACGCAATGTTAAACAAATAATGTTCACTCATACACACCTACATACCAAGTAAGAAGTTTATCGGTCCAGCCAATCCCGAGATATACAATATTTAAGTTTTGCCCCTTCATTTTTTGGATGCACCCCGCCACGCAATGGTGAGCATTTAATGTTTACTCATACCAACCTACATACCAAGTAAGACGTTAATCGGTCCTGCTACTCCTGAGATATACAATATTTAAGTTTTGCCCCTTCATTTTTTGGATGCACCCCGCCACGCAATGGTAAACATTTAATGTTTACTCATACCAACCTATATACCAAGTAAGAAGTTAATCGGTCCAGCCAGTCCTGAGATATACAATATTTAAGTTTTGCCCCTTCATTTTTTGGATGCATCCCGCCACGCAATGGTAAACATTTAATGTTTACTCAAACCAACCTATATACCAAGTAAGAAGTTAATCGGTCCAGCCACTCCTGAGATATACAATATTTAAGTTTTGCCCCTTCATTTTTTGGATGCACCCCGCCACACAATGGTAAACAATTAATATTTACTCATACACACCTACATACCAAAGAAGAAGTTTATCGGTCCTGCCACTCCTGAGATATACAATATTTAAGTTTTGCCCCTTCATTTTTTGGATGCACCCCCCCACGCAATAGTAAACATTTAATGTTTACTCATACCAACCTATATACCAAGTAAGAAGTTAATCGGTCCAAACACTCCTGAGATATACAATATTTAAATTTTGCCCCTTCATTTTTTGGATGCACCCCGCCACGCAATGTTAAACATTTAATGTTTACTCATACCAACCTATATACCAAGTAAGAAGTTAATCGGTCCAGCCACTCCTGAGATATACAATATTTAAGTTTTGTCCCTTCATTTTTTGGATGCACCCCACCATACAGTGGTAAACAATAAATATTTACTCATACACACCTACATACCAAGTAAGAAGTTTATCGGTCCTGCCACTCCTGACATATACAATATTTAAGTTTTGCCCCTTCATTTTTTGGATGCACCCCGCCACGCAATGGTAAACATTTAATGTTTCCTCATACCAACCTATATACCAAGTAAGAAGTTAAAGGGTCCAGCCACTCTTAAGATATACAATATTTAAGTTTTGCCCCTTCATTTTTTGGATGCACCCCGCCACACAATGGTAAACAATTAATATTTACTCATACACACCTACATACCAAGTAAGAAGTTTATCGGTCCTGCCACTCCTGAGATATACAATATTTAAGTTTTGCCCCTTCATTTTTTGGATGCACCCCGCCACGCAATGGTAAACATTTAATGTTTACTCATACCAACCTATATACCAAGTAAGAAGTTTATCGGTCCAGCCAATCCTGAGATATACAATATTTAAGTTTTGCCCCTTCTTTTTTTGGATACCTCGTGCCATGCATTTGTAGACACCAAATAAGTGTTCACACATACTTATAATTACAAATGCCTATTAGCCTATTGACTCAAAGTTAAAGCCCTACGCTAGCAAAAGGCAATAATAATGTTAATTTTAGTTTTTTTTTTTTGGACAGTTTGACCTTAGATCTGGAAAGTTGATTTTAGCATTTTATTACATGTTAACATTACATGTATACACATACCAAGTTTGAAGTATGTACATATTGCCATTCAAAAGATATAAAATAAAACTTTTTTGCGCCTTCATTTTTTGGATACCTTTTGCCATTCATTTGTAGACATCAAGTAAATGTACACACATACCAAGTATGAAGTTTATACATAGAGCCGTTCCTAAGATATGGAATTTCAAAGTTTTGTCCCTTCATTGCCCCTTCATTTTTTAGATGCAACCCGCAACATTTTGTTAATTTTATAATTATGGGTACTCACCCCCTGGGGGTACCTCTACTACGTAGTAGGTAGTTTTTTGGGGTCCCCGGACCCCTAGGACGCACCGTTTTCGAGATATTAGCGATTTTTGTGTTTTTTAAGCTGAAGTTTGCATGTTATTCACTTTATATAGTACTGTATGCGTCGTATATAGTATGATAACGTTCTTAGTTGCTTAACAGCTTCTAGCCATTGATTTTATGTGCTGTATAGCCAACATTTTTGTGTTTTATTCACTTTTTATAGTATAGCCTTGGACACATTTCATATAGTATAACTAGATTAGAAATATTTAACATTATAGTCATTGATGTATATTATATAGTAAAGTAGCATTCTCATTTTATACAGTGTAACCGTTGATTATATACATTTTACATTATAGCCATTGATGCAGAGAACTGGTCACAGGTACATTTCATATAGTATAAGCGTTGATCATGTTTATTAACATTATATTCATTGATATTTTGTATAGTATAGCGGCGAATGCATTTCATATAGTATAAGCATTGATCGCTTATATTTAACGTAAAGTCGTCAATGCATAATATATAGTATAGCCTTGGGCACATTTCATATAGTATAACTAGATTTAACATTATAGTCATTGGTGTATATTAAATAATATAGTAGAGTTTTCATTTTATATAGTGTAACCGTTGATTATGTACATTTGATGTTATAGCCATTGACGCTGAGAACTAGCCACAGGTAAATTTCATATAGTATAACTGTTGATTAGTGAATGACATAAGTTGGTTGATTTTATATATTGTATTGCAGCCATCTTTGGGTTTTATTCACTTTTTATAGTATAGTCCCCAGCATTTCATATGTTCTTGTTCCGGCCGATCCAGGTGTTCTTGTTTTATAGTGAATGACGTAAGTTGGTTGATTTTATATACTGTATTGCCAACATTTTTGGGTTTTATTCACTTTTTATAGTATATATCCCAGCATTTCATATGTTCTTGTTTTATAGTGAATGACATAAGTTGGTAGGACTGCGAGGAAATGTGGGAAATTGCAGGGTATTTTGGGGAATTTCAGGGTAATTTGGGTAATTCATGGGGATATTTTGGGGTAAACTGGGTGTAGCCATAACACGTGCTGCGATCTGTTGGAGAAATAGTGAACTAGCTGCAGCCCTAGTACATGCTGAACTCTGGTGGAGGAATTGTGAACTTGCCGCAATCGTAGTACGTGCTGCACTCTTGTGGACAAGAAGCGAACCACAGGCACAATATTATCAGACACATTTACACTACTCTACTCCAAGTACCTCGGTGGCTCAGGGGTAACGCACTGGCCTCACACGCATGCGGGCCGGGTTCGAATCCTACCCTCGCCTGTGATAAATTTTGTTCTTAAACTCTAACCCCTCCAACCTTCCCCGTTACCTTCCCCTCGCCAGCTGCGTCTGGTTAATTTATGGGCCAATTAGCGAGGGCCTCCACTTCCTCATTTAATAACTCTCGACCTTGCCCGCTCCCCTCGTTGCGTGACTCGCCTAACCGCCGGAAGCTGTGTGCCCCGGCACGTGGCTTCCGGGGCATGTGCCCTGAGCCAGAAGTAACCAAATCTAACTACTTTCGCGGAACCAAACAACGTTCCACGTCTTCAGGGGGGGAATTCCCTAGTTCGCCTGTTGCGTAATCGGTCCGAGCGCCTGACCACGACTAAGTCGTGGTCAGGCGCTCGGACCGATTACGCAACAGGCGAACTAGGGAATTCCCCCCCTGAAGACGTGGAACGTTGTTTGGTTCCGCGAAATATCGGGAGTGCGTAGAGACAGTGTATGTGTGTGTGTGTGTGTGTGTGTCAGTATGTGTTTATGTACATTCAAGTAACGAAGTTGGACTCCCAACGGATCATTGGACTTGTCGTCTCGCACTACAAAACAAAAATACCCCCGTCGCAGCAGACCTGCGTACTCAGCGAATTTCCAATGGAATTTCAGATTATTTACTTTCCCCATAAAAAAAACACCATAAGATCGAGTATGTAGGTTTTCTGCCATTGGGCGTTGTTAGAAAATCTAAGTTAATCAATAATCGGTGAATGTAAACACAAAATTGTATCAAAATCTGGCAATTTTTTATTTTCCCCATAAACCCCATGGGGGTGAGTATGTAGGTTTGCCGCCATATGGGTTTTGTAAGCAAGTATAAGTTAAACCTTATATAGATAATGTACATACCAAATTTGATTAAGTTATGTCAATAAATAAGCAAGATATAGGGTTTTCTTGATTTCCCATAAGAATAACATGGAAAACACATTTTTGGATTTGCCCCGTAACCAGTTATGCTATGATAAAAATTCAAAATACCAAATTGTTTGTTTTTTTAAGCTCTTTTAAATGGTTTCAGTTAAAATTGACGAATTTTAAAAATTGATGTCCAAAAATGCCAAAAACCCATTTTTGGCCCCTTTGAAACCCCATAAAACACCGTTCCCATAACCCGACAATGCTGGTTCGCGAACTCATGAAAATAGACCTGGTCTTACACCTCCATACCAAATTTCATCAAAATCGGAGGTCCTCTACAAAAGTTATCAGTACCACGGACACATAGATATATAGATAGATAGATAGATATATAGATATATATATATATACATATATATGAAAATGAACGAATGGTGTTTTTGGCTTCTGGGGACCTCAAAATGAAAAAGTAAAGTGGTCCCGGGCTTAGGTCTTACCATGGCTACTACCGTAATAGCGTATTCCCTATAGGGAAATTCGCTAAAAGGTGAGTGATGCCCATGAATAGGAAGGAGATAAATAGTATTCACCTCACCTACTAGAAAAAATGTCATTCAAAACTAAGTCTTTACTGTTTCTTAAAGAATGCTTAAAAGTAGTGTTCTTTTATTTTCTTTACCTTTCGTTGTTATTTCGTCACCATAATGGCAACCCATAAGATCAATGTTGAAAATTAAACTTTTTGAACTCAAATTAGTTAAAATTAAGTTAAATTTTTGTAAGTCTTGAGGCTGTCTGAAAAACTTATTTTTGAGCAAAAACGCTCTTAAATACAAAGCTTGATCAAAACCAATGAATACAGAGTCTTATAAGAAGAACAGGCCCCATGTTAAATATTCTGCCGTTTTTTTTTAATTGGGCATCTCAACACCTGGCTGATCTGAGCGTTGGCTGTTCCAACTGCTCTACGCGCCCCCACGCCCCTCATTGTTGTAATTAATTGGGCATCTCACCACCAGGTTGCGTCGAGAGTTGGCTGTTCCAACGTACGGATACACACAGCTGGCTGTCCCAGTTCCACTACATCCCCCTCCAGCCACCGCCGCTAAAGCACCAATTCAAAATTGCAGCGTTTCATTGCAAAAACAAATAATCGTTCTTATTGAAAATTGTAATCTTTCATAGTAAAAACTAGGCTACCACTAGGCCTAAATAGAAATAACTACGGTGTTAATTTAATGTTAGATTAAAATCGTTATGATAAATATGTAAAAACATTGCGAAGCAATTTCTTTCAAATTAAACACATGAAAAGTTGGTCAGCGAGAATTTTTTTTATGGCTTTGGTAAATTTTGTCTTTGAGAAAGTAGTTGAGAAATACTTACATTTGAACAGTTAATTTAAAGTTGGCCTAATATTTAAAACCCTTAGGACTCTTTCTATGCTTATTCAAAGGTAAAAGTTTAATTGTTGATTGGCAGGTAGCCGTGGGCCATGCCGACAGCCGTGATTAGTAATTAGCTTGTAGTTTTGTAATTACAGTAGATGGTTAGTACTACTCGTGTACGTTATTAACGAGGTAAACCTAAAATAACAAGACCCATAACTAAAACTTCTTATTACAAAATATTAGTTGCATGAAGACTTATATAATTTTTGTACTAATATTAAGTTTACTTAAATATCAATTTTTCTCATTAATGTTTCCAAAAAAGGTATTTTAATGTTTATTGCAATGTAATGACTCATTCTATAAATTTTTGGATTTTAAATTAATTTAATGTAATAAAGTAACATGGCCAAAATATTTAATAAGCCCTATTAAATTATCCATAAAAAAGGGATTTTGGCTGTGAACGAAAGCTCGTTCACGTTAAAAATTTTGTTTTAATTAAAGGTAGATATTCTTTCCAGGTCGGTCGATAATCCATAAACATTACACTCTCGTATCTTACATATCAGAAAGTTTTGTCTTGTCTAGGAGCTACTACCGTTTAATTTATTAACTGATAAATTAATGAGCGTTACATAGTTGTAAAATTTTATACATTAAACGATGTGCAAAATCAATTTTTTACCATCATACAATTCTGCCAATCCTGCCAATTCTGCCTTTCAAAGAAACATTATTTAATTTTTCCCTACAGAAAAGGCTGATAACATGGGTAGGATAGCGAAAAATCTGACTAAAATTACATTTTAAACCATTAAAAATTATTGTTGCATGACCTTTTGATTTAAATTCTAGAGTACATTCTGGTTCTAACGTTCACGTTGGCCACACTTTAACGACATTGTATAATGTTAAAGGCGAAAACTTAGAGGGTTACTTTTAATCAATTATATAATTTACATTTATCTTAATAAATTCATTCTTAATTTATTTTTATTATAAATCAACTTTTTTATTTTTTGAAATAGCAATTTCATAGCACTGTTACAAATGAATGTACAGGATAACAAATGTTTTCATAATTTTTGTTCAATTTGATTTAATTTGTATGCGGCCATGATATTGATTGAAAACAAAGTAAATTACAAACTGGATTATACTAATAATAGAATAATAATAAAACAGTTAATTTAAAACAATTAATTTTTGTCAATCACCCCAAAGAAGTCTATGGCTCAAAATAAGTAGACTCCTCGCTCTGCGATCTAGCGCCTTTAATGTAGTTTAGAATTGAAAGTTTCACAAGATGTTGTGTTTATTACTGTTGACTAGCCTACATATTTTATGAGTACAGTATAGGTTAAAAAAAGTAATTTTCAATTTTAAAATATTTAGCATTACATTATTTATTTAATCATGATTTAAAATAACATATCTTGTTTAGAAAAACAAGCATCATATAATACTTCAGCATTGCTGGACGAAATAATGATTATGTTAAATTATATAGAGTGTAACAAATTATAAGATTTCACAACTATGTGCTTAACAAATATTAAGTAAAAAATAGATAGTCAATACACCTTGTCCCAGTCAGCACACATACGTAAAATATACATAAAATGTATGTTTAGTCTAGATCTAGGATACGTATATCAAACATACTGGTAACATAAAATGTACGTATAATGTACGCTCAAATGTCCCACTTTCTTACATATAGTTTATGTTAATGTATATACATAAATTATACGTATGTAGTAAACATATCATTAACATACACTATCAATATTACATATAGTATATGTAAAGAATATCTATAGTACGTATATTAGATATATAGTTTATGTATATCCCAAACATACAATATACGTACACTCTATATACATAAAATATATATATAAAATAGATCTCCAACGTATGTAAGATACATAATTTATACATATGCCCCTTCAATTGTTCATAACCATATGTACATTGCACATATAGTATTCATGTATGACAAATAAACAAAAACTTTTATAGGCTGTAATTTATACAAACTGTGGCCTTACCTGGTTTAAAATTAAAACTGTAGGCAAGGCAATCCTTTACAAAAAATAATTTTTTTTACATCCACATAAAAAAACTCAAAATTAATAGGCTAAATTTATAACATTTATTATATCAAATAACTCATTTAAATATTGGGAATCTGTTTTAACAATCCTATGACGAACTTAGGAACTTTATTGTGTTGACAGTTTCTTAGTTCTATAGAAGATGGCAGCAAAATTATAAACTATTTGATTGAATGCTGTTTGAAATCAGCAATTATGTCAATATATTACACCATGACTTATTTAGGCCTATTAGGCCAAGTCAGTATTTTTTGGGTATATGTATGCATTTTTTTAAACATGTTACTGAACCATCATGATTTTTTATTGTACAGAAAAATGTTGTTAACAACAATTTATTTGAAATTCCAAGACGGTTTTTTCCCGCACGGCTAAAAACATGATGCGTGAAAGGAGCGTTAGTGTTAACTGATGACACTACAAAAATTCAAGATGTTTCAACTAATAATTATTGTTGTTCAGTTATATACGAAACATATCTAGCAATTTGCGATAGTTTACTTATAAATGTTATGAAAAGTTGCATCATAAAACTCTTAGAAAGCAATTTATTTGTTATTTGATTTAAATCACTATGTACAATGTAGACTATGTAAGTGGGCAAATAAACAAAATACACATTTAAAAGTTTTAAGATAAAAAGTTTATTAAGAATAAACAGGGTGTCTTAAATTATTGTAAAGAATTAACAGGATGTTCAATTAAATCATATGCAAAACAACAAAATTCATTCTGTAGTTAGATCTAAAAATAGTGAGTCAAGGCGTCCCTCAGGGATCGGTTTTTGGTCCCCTTCTATTTATTTGTTACATAAACAATATTGCACAGTCATTATAAAAAATAACACAAAAAACCTAGTTCTGTAACATGCGGATGATTTAAACCTAGAGTATCAGGAAACACAGTCGAGGGTGAAAAAATAAATTTAAAATTATAGTTAAGAGCTGTTTATTAGACAAACTTGTACTCGTTCAAAGAATTTTATGAAAGATAGGGATTATTTAAGTTATTGTTCTATGTCAAGTTCATTGACGCTATTATATATTGTATATCGCATAATAATTACTGAGAACAATCTATCTCGGAATGGTTGTCACAAACTGTCAATCCCAGAAGAATTTGGGGAAACTATCGCAAAAAAATATCCCGGAACAAACTATCACGGAAGATTTGCAAAGATATTGGTATCGTCAAGGAAGAATTGCCGTAACAATTAAACGCAGACGGCTTGGCGCAAATTGCCTATCACGGATGAATTTATGCGAACTATTCTTCACAGAAGAATTGCCATTAACGATGTTGTGAAGGAATAGTCGAGAACAATCTTATCGTGGAATAATTTACGCGATCTTTCACAGAATTATAATAATTGGTTCCGGCAACCGAAATTTTGACCAGGCCCTAGTTTGTACAATTAAAATTAAGAATTCCAAAATTATCAACGAAATTCCCGTATAGTTCCGGTCCTTATTCCGCTTTAGACCATTCCCAAATTTACCGATTTCCCCGATCCGTGGACACCCTGATTAAGTTTACTAAGAATAAAGTTCTTCAACTTTATTATACAGTGGGCCTAGGGTCTTTCACTTTCTTCCCGCTGATGCGAGTCTTCGCTTGGCGAAACTATTCCCTCATTCGGAATTCGAATGCCTTCATCGTAAATTCCGCCTTGTGGTGTCCACTGCTAAGAACACCTGAAACATATACATTGAACTATAATATTTAAGTCCTCAAAACAATTTAAAAAGACTTTTAGAGGAAAAGTTAGACGTGATAACTAGAACCGTCACTTTTCAAAAACAAATTGCCACCATTTTCAAACAGAAATGTATTATGCCTGAATAATTTATAATAGACCTTCTGTTGGCTTAGTTGATTTTACAAATTGCAGCTTTATTTAGTAAAATATTTGCACTAGCTTTATTTTACAATTCCTTGATTAGCAAATATGCATTAGTTACCCGAAGGATTGGATTTACAAAACATAAAACTTTAACAGTTACTAAATATATAAATTTACAAACTTTTAAATACTGTTAAATGAATAATAGAGGTTAACTAAAAAACAAAAGATCTTCAAGTCAAATTCCCAATGATGGTCCTACGGGGTTGAATGTGAGCTTATTAATTTATATTTGAAAGCAATTTGAAAGCTATAATGTTAGATGATAATTTGTTTTAATGTTATTGTTTTATTTGTTCTTTTGGTGCTATTCAGTGTAATTATAAACTAATAATCAACTTTTGTAATACAAACCGGTCACCCCAGAATTTTCTCTCTCCTCCTAGAGCTGGCCTTAAAGTTGCTTGACGTAAAATATTAATTAAAATAGTGGATTAACTGTTTTAAAAGAAAATTCACTTACGTCCAATAGTCTTAGTCAAAGTTAAATTGTTGAGAGCCAGTTCCCCTTCCATCCTTCCCAGCTATAATGAGAAGCCACCTCATTTGTGAATAGCCTGACGCAAATTCTCCGCACAGACTCGTCTAGTGATACACCGCCAATTTGTTTTAACAGTTCAACCTGAAACACAAATACCGTTCAATACCGGTATTTAATTGTAAGAAAAGAGACATTTGTAAAAATATAAAACCACTTAGGATAATAATCAATTCAGCAAAACCTTTATATTGAAAGACTAGAAGAGGAGCAAGCAATTTCTTGATAAAAATTTTTTATCTTGCTAACTTTTAAACTATCAAAGAAACAATAATTATAATACTACTAGCTGACTTACCCGTGCTTCGCAACAGTAGAGCCTGCTCAAATTGCAATGCCAACATGAGAAATTTTCACACTTCAGGCGAGCACGTTCGCTGCGTTCACTCGCCATCACGTTTAGCTCATTTGCTACGCTCACTCGCCTCTAGTCTATAATAATATCCATTAGTTGTTTATTGCTAATCTTCCCTTAATACTTAAAATGAGAACAGTTGTTTATGATTATATGAATTGCAGACAACTACTGTCATGTCAAACAGTTCCCATCTGCGTTAATTAATGTAAACAAAACCCCAAAACAAATTATTTTTCCTATACAAACTCCATGCTAACTTTGACCTTCTGTGGGGCGGGGACCATTGGGAATTTTGTAAAATCGCTTCTTATTGTCTGCCTACACTATGAGAGGAGTATGTATGCAAAATCTCATGCTTCTAGGTGCTATGGTTTGGCCTGTGCGTTGATCGGAATTTCGCATTTATATATAGAGATATATATTACATGTGTCAATGGTATTTTACTGCAATGTTATTGACCAATTGTCACATTGATAAAAAAAGTTGTTTTTAAAAAGTGAACAAGTTGGTTCCAGAGTCAATTGTCAAAAATTATTATTTAATTTAAAAAGCATCTCTCTTAATTATTTGACATAGCAACACCAACATTTTCTAATAACCTTTTGTGTTTAATTAAAGTTATTAATTTTTATAAGTTTATTCAATTGCATCAGACATTACTTTTATATGCACAGAAACTCATCAGCAGACGCACAGGTAGCACTGGCTATGTCTGCTGATTTCAATGTTTTTTTTTTTTTTTTTTTTTTTGTTAATTATATGTAGCCAAACAAAACAAAAAATTGAATAAACTTATTCATTCATAATGAATGGGATACCAGTAACATATCAGCTACCCAAACAAAACCAATAGAAAAGTTTAACAATTTAGAACCATTGTTAACTATTAGAACCTAAAATAAGCCCTTTAATGTGTTTCACCTCATCAATTTTTGTTCATATTGTTACTTGAAGTTGAGCCCATCACAGCTCAGATTAAAAATAACCAACAAAAAGCCAAAAACAGTAATCAATTTTCCATTAGAATAAAACACAATTGAAATGAATCTTTGGTAATCACGTGAATGTAATCCTTATTAATACAAATTTACAAAAACTTTTTTACTTTCTTACAAGAAGTTTTTGAGTGTCCTCGTCTTCCAACGAAGAGTCCAACTCCTGAAGGTCCTCTACATGTTGTATAAAAACCTCTTTTCGAAACCCAAATACTCCTTGCTTAGAGCATCTAATTTAGGGGTATTTTGGCTTGATGCAGATTTTAATATGGTATGTTGCATTTCCAAAATTTCTTTTATGTCATAACTCATCCTTTAGATGGCTCGCTCCAACCTGTCTATTCGGCCTAAAAACAAAATAAACAAAGTATATAGACATATATCATGTAAACATCAAATAATGGGTACCAAATATAAGTTGACGTTACAAACTCTACTTTATATTAAGGATAGGTATTTATGTTAATAAAAATAAAAATAACCAAAATGATAGAAAATGATGTAGCATAATTTTGAAACAGATAAGTGATTGTGTACTAAAGCCATTGTAATAATAATTTTTTTTTAATAGAAAAAAATTTTCCCCGATCCATCTTTTACTTTTTTTCTATTTTTTCTCCTTTTTTTGAAAATTTATTTAGTTTTCACGACATTCATCCAAATCAATCAATTAAAACCCAATTGTCCAAAAAAAACCAAAATCCCCCCAAAAATTACAAAAATAACCAAATTAAAAAAAAATAACCAAGAGCAAAAAAATAACAAAAAAAATTAAAAATAACCTGTTACAAGCCCTGGGCTACCTGACCGGCGGAATTACGGACGGGCCCTTTTTCTGTTCCATTGGTCTTGTAAAATACTTTTCAAACTAAATTCTTTTAAATTTGTTATTTTTCTTGAACAATATTAAGAAAAATGATATAAAATAGAGAACTGAAGTAAATAAAGTAGAAGAAGAAAGTAGAAGTTAGAAGAAAGTATAAAAACCAAGAAGTTAACGCACTTTGTGTTTATTTTATTTCATAGTCAAGAATTTTATTAAATTATTCTTTGTTTGTTAGCCTACAGTTTTGTTTGTATGATTGAGTAGAATAGTTTTGTAGGACCTATTATTTTTATTTATTTTTTGTAATATTTTTATAATATTGTCAATCAATAAGAAGATTTAATTTCAACAGAGGAAGTCTATTAGATAAAAAATGGAATGAAAAGAGGGTCAGGCCTAATACGATCAGGCTACGAGTGATCAGGTAGCCGTCCCTCCAGCCGCCCTCGTTGCTTGCTAAAAGTATAGTGAGCTAATGTTATTTTCATTGTATCTAAATTTTTGAAGGCCTACAAGAATTTTAAATCAGAGTCATTTTCAAAGAGTTATAAATTAAATAAGAAAAATCTGCTTACCTTTCAAACATTGTGACATTTGATTGGTGGGCTCTGGAGTTCATCTCTGCGAAGAAGGCCAGCAATATTTCGATTTTTATGCCGTTTACTATGGTGTGTGAGTGGTTTGTATGGATTTCTTTTAGGCATATTTCAATCTAAAAAAAAGGAAGGGATTAGTGATTAGCCAACTGTTAAAAGTTAATGGTCAAAGTGTTTATAAAATAATACTGAGAACACATCTTCATTAGGGCAAAAGCGGAAGTCAACTGACTACAGCCCACAATAAACAAATGCATTGTGAATCACATTATAACTTGTCGCTGCACTAAGCAACTTCTGTGGTAGATCACTAAACTAATCGGACAACGAACAGGAGGGAGTCTATTTATTTACAATAAGTTTTTTTACATAAAGATTCGATTACCAAGTTCGAATGATATGTTTAGGCCTCTACAAAAGCCTACTGGCTTTCACTGCGACGGAAACGAGTGTGTTGTTCAAGGAGTAGGCATAACAGTAGTTATTAAATTACCTATGCTATGTTAATTACTCCCAATTTTGAGCACAATTGTCTTTAAAATAGCCTCTCAAAAGCCTTCACTTTGGAGCAAGGGGTATTGTAATAGAGAGTGTAGGACAATGTGTAAATCAAATTTTATGCTAAATAGGACAATGCACATATTAGGCCTAGGTAAGCTTATAAGATAAGGCATAAAACACGTTTTACATATGTGAGCGTTGCCTATTTCCCGATGTAACAAAAAAATTCGTTAAAACCCTGATTGCTGCATAGAGCCTAAATACATATAATAACAAGCAGCCAAAAGACTCTAAGGGTATATAGTATGATAAGCGTCCAGTGATTCTTTTAAACAACACTAATGTCTAATTGAATAACCACCGTGTTAAACTATCCAGCAAGAGTAGTATCAATCGGTATTAACCCTAGAACACTATACATTCATAATTTTTATGAAAACCAACTAAAAAACTCCCATATCTCGGTCACCCCCTCCCAAGCGTAGCCACACGCTAGTCGCTGTTACCTCCGTTGTAACTTATGTCGCGTCGACCTCCTTGGCATGCTCACTGTACCTTCCTAACCTTGCCTCTCAAGGCCATTTGGTATCAGTTTTTGCAGCCAAATAGTGCAGATCTATGGTGCACTCAAGCTACACGTGGTCAAACTGACAAGAGTTTAGTGACTAACTTACCGGTACGCAACTTATACTTTCTATTCACCTTTCTGTGAATGTAAAATAACCCTATAGCTGTTTAGAGGTAAAAGCCTAGATATCTTACACAGGTAAAAACAGCTTTGTTGCTTTTGTTAAAAAAAGGTAGCCTAGATGATAACTTTAAACTTACTTAATGGAACATTTAACTTAACTTGGTCTGCCGTGTTCATTGCAAGGTGAATCATCATAGTCATTTTAGATACCGTAGGCTAGGTGTTATCAATCATTTGTTTTATTTGGGATTCAATGGATTATTTTAATAAAGATTAGAAAGGTTTAATCATCATATTTATATCAATTCGAAAAGTTAAGCGAAGCCCTGTGACGATTAATAAGTGTTTAACCCTCCAAGCGTTAATTGTCGATTTTTCGGTCCAGCTTTTCGGCTTCCGAGCGTTTGAGTCGATTTTTCGACCTTTTAAAAAAGTGACGTAATTTTATGGTGCATGACAGAAACGGACCCGTGAACGCTACCGCTGTTACCGGGAGATTCTAAGCTATCCAAAAACACCCATTTCAAGTGGCGGAATGTGATTGGTTGTTTGTAATATGCAATGAAACATCTGGTAAAAAAACTGTTGCCATCTGCTAACTTTGTAAACAACGAAATCCATATTTTACCAATCGTTTTAAGGTTATGAATGATTAAAAGTGTTACTAATACCTTTAATTTACATTATTGGAATAAATTAATATGTTTTATAGAGTTTATAATCATAAATATGAGTAGGAATTAGTGTAATGTTCCTAGCTTGGTTTTGTGTTCTTATGGGATTAGGGTAAGTACCGTAGGACATATTTCGTTTTATTCAACATACTACATTTTTTTCAAATACTTCAAACCTATATAAATTATATATTTTCTTGAACTGCATAAAATTCTAAACAAAAATGTACATCTTGAAATTTTAATTATGTGTTCCGTATCCAAAAATATTTTGGGAGTACAAAGTTATATACAAAATTTTTTTTGTAATTTTTTAATTTTTAACCTATAGCCTAATTTTGGTAACAATAAGTAAGGGTAACAATTTTTGTATTATTAGGTAGTCCATTTTATCTACTTTTATATATTATACAGGGTTAGGCAAAAGTCTGGATACCCCCAGTTAACTTTTTAACGCGTTGCAGTAGGAAAACCAAACTCGGCACATGTTTACAAAATCAAAAACGGCACTTTTTCATCAACTACACAATTTTGCCCCTGCCCCCAAAATGGGGTATTTTGGGGGCAGCCCCAAATTTTCAAATGTAAACCCCTATCGAGTGACCCCTCATTTTAAACGGTTTATCAAGAGAAATTAAATGGCGCAAACCGGAGGTCGATATCTCACCCCTAACCAAAATGGCAGCCATTTCAAAATTTGACATGGGCAAGCAAGTATAAGTATGGACACCCCCAATTAATTTTTTAACACGTTGCAGTAGGAAAACCAAACTCGGCACATGTTTACAACATCAAAAACTGCACTTTTTCATCAACTACACAACTTTGCCCCTGCCCCCAAAATGGGGTATTTTGGGGGCAGCCCCAAATTTTCAAATGTAAACCCCTATCGAGTGACCCCTCATTTTAAACGGTTTATCAAGAGAAATTGAATGGCACAAATCGGATGTCGATATCTCATCTCTAACCAAAATGGCAGCCAATGTAAAGTCAATTTACCCTTCTCGAATTTTAAAATGGCTGCCATTTTGGTTAGAGATGAGATATCGACATCCGATTTGTGCCAATCAATTTCTCTTGATAAACCGTTTAAAATGAGGGGTCACTCGATAGGGGTTTACATTTGAAAATTTGGGGCTGCCCCCAAAATACCCCATTTTGGGGGCAGGGGCAATGTTGTGTAGTTGATGAAAAAGTGCAGTATTTGACGTTGTAAACATGTGCCGAGTTTGGTTTTACTACTGCAACGTGTTAAAAAATTAATTGGGGGTGTCCATACTTATACTTGCTTGCCCATGTCAAATTTTGAAATGGCTGCCATTTTGGTTAGGGTTGAGATATCGACCTCCGGTTTGCGCCATTTAATTTCTCTTGATAAACCGTTTAAAATGAGGGGTCACTCGATAGGGGTTTACATTTGAAAATTTGGGGCTGCCCCCAAAATACCCCATTTTGGGGGCAGGGGCAAAGTTGTGTAGTTGATGAAAAAGTGCAGTTTTTGATGTTGTAAACATGTGCCGAGTTTGGTTTTCCTACTGCAACGCGTTAAAAAGTTAACTGGGGGTATCCAGACTTTTGCCTAACCCTGTATACATTTAGGTATAGTGCTAGGGCCTAGGTCATAAAATATATTTTTTACTAATTTTTATTTGAAAGTATGCAAAACCTTCAACGCTCGGAGGGTTAATTAGTGTTTGATAGTACTCATTGTTTCGCAGGACGCTTATTGCACTAAACCCGATTCTAACAACCAGAAGCAGTGGCCTAGGCCTAGGCCTATTGTCTTTTTATCTCTGCAATTACCGGTAGCCTATGTCTTAAGCTAATCCTGTTTTCTAAAGCAGGAGAATTTGTACTAACTTAGGCTGAAATGTTAGGAAAGTCATCGGTAAGAATAAGTGCCATGATTAGGTAGGCCTAGGCCCTGCCTAGGCATAAGTTAGACTAGAGGCCTATCAGCAGTTCCAACCCTTCTCAGTTTTTCAACAAGGTAAAACGGGTTACAGTATGTAGGCCTACATTAAGCATCCCTGAAATTATCAAGTACTATTAAACTAGAGTATTAATACTAGAGTTATTAGTACTATCTAGTACTATTCATTACTCTATACAATTTCTAATATACCCAGGATACATCAAGTTCTTTAACATGGTTAGGTTAGGAATAAATGACTTTAGATCGACAAACCGCTTTCATCTGAATATTTAAAGGTCTTCTTTTTTCAGTGATAGGCCATCGATGTTACATTAGTGGGAATTATAAATTGGGCTATCTTTCCAATAAAAGAAACCGCTTGAACGGTTTAGTTCAAGTTAAGTTTAGTTCAGTTTAGTTTGCTAGCCTATGTAGACATAGTAAGTACGTTCAAATAAAATAGGCTAATGCCAAAATAAGAACACTTACCTACTTCCACTTCCAAAAACACATACAGCATCTAATCACAAGATCAAAAACTATCAACAATTAACATTCAACAAGAAAGGATGAACACTCAACACTAGCAGAACTGATGGCGAAGCACGGCGGCGGCGGCATTGGTGTATAAAATGGCGGACACGGACTCCTTCGAATTGACAACGCTTACCGAAAAAGGCTCAGAAAAAATAGTCCAGCAGAGTTTACGAATCATAAATAATTTCAAGTCTCATGTTGATTATTTTCTTATTTCTCTGTCATTAACATTATTTTTGTATTTTAACTTGATCAATTAAAACTAATAAAACACCAATAAAGCCGATGTTTAAATGTCTGTTTCTTGACCTTGGCGCAGGTGTATGATGTATTGATATCATTGCGCTCCATAGTGGCTAATGTACAAAGTTCAGAAATTGATTTACAAGTTACCAATAATTTGTTTATAAATAATTTATACATGGAGACAGTTCACTATCTTTTACTTTCTCCCCCTATACCATAGTATATGGAGAAAGTATTGTTTTCGTCAAAATTTTCGAATTTGAGTTGTTGGTGGATTTATCCATTATGGTTCCCCCTGAGTCCAAAAAAGTGGTTTTCGGAGTGATGTCTGTGTGTGTGTGTGTGTGTGTGTGTGTGTGTGTGTGTGTCAGGATGTAAACAGAGCTAGAGAATGCCCTAATGGTCCGATTTTAATGAAATTTGGTATACAGGTCCAAATCCACGATAATTCCAGGCGTTTTTTTCATTTTTTTGAATTTTTTATTTTTAAGGGTATTTTACCCCCAAAAACCCTCAAAAATCGTCAAAAATCAAAATTTCTCAAAAACGGCTCTAACGATTTTGATTAAAATTTTGTGGTTTATTAAGCTTAAAATGGTGGATAAAATGACACCACCCGCATCTCCGAGAAAATGCGCGTTCAAAAGTTATGGAGTAAAAAGTGTTAAAGAAATCAATTTTTTGGATTTTCAAAATAGCTGTTGTCTCGAAATAAATTTTACTTATCACCATTAAATCAAGCTCAAAAAACTAAATAATCCAGTACTTTAAATTATTGCTCTACGTCAAGTGGTTGAGGAGAAAATACAATTTTTCGTTTAGCGGTAAACGCAGTACGTTGTTAAAAGTCACAGATGCGCTTAGGGTCAAGCTCGCGCTGCTCAGCTGGTAGCTATCCGACAGAGTCATCTAGACATTAATGTTTAAAGCTTTAACAAATGTTTTTATATTGTTGGGAGAAAGTATGTGTCAGTTATCTGATACCGTTTATTTATATAACATCTTATACCCCGTTCAAAATAAATGTGCGGTCGAAAGTAAGAATTTTGTTTCCCACCACCAAGAAAATTCCCTCAATACCTTTCTGAATTCCCCGATTTTCTTCAAAAACCAGATGTTATTTTAATTTCGCCCTTAAATTTAGAGTATAAAATAGCGCTGATGATCGTGTTACTTCCTTTACTTGCCGTTGGAAGCACTTCTTGTTACATCTCAAACGTCAAAATTAGAATGTTTGTTTACGAAAAATCAAAACATTGGTATAAAGTGACATGAGATACTAAACAGCTGTGGTTATTCTTAGTGATTCTGATTGGTTGGATTCTTGACCGTGGGAGGAACGGGAAAAATGGGGGAATTGATATCTGCGTTTCGACCGCACATTTATTTTGAACGGGGTATAATAGAGGTTTTAAGACAGTTTTTCAAATATGTATGATATCGTATATAAAATGTATGTATATTGTACGTATTGAAATTGACGTATTGAAAAGAGATTTTAAAGCTCTAAAATTTACGTTACAAAAAACATTATCATATTGTTATTTTTGTAAGGCAATGAACATTTTTTTTATATTTTACCAAAATATAGTTATTTAGTACATTTTTTTATACGTATATATTATACATCAAAAATATGTATAATTTACGTCATCACTTTGACCTAACATAAAATAGACATGTAGCTCTAAAATATACGTATATTATATGTATTGTGCTGAGTGGGGTCATTCTTATGAAATCATAGACCGAACGATGAAGTAAGAGAGCGCGAGACTCAAAGTGAATTTCTTCAAGGCACTATTAATTCAATTGCCAACGATCAAAACATTTAATCGTAAATTACTCAATTACATGATGAAATTCATCTAAATGTCAACAACTTTCCCGCTGAAAGTTTGTTTCTGACCCAAAAATAGAAAAAATCCTCGCTTAGTAACTTTTTAATGTCAGACTAAATAAAAAATTTAAAGTTTCCAACTTGTAAATTACATATATTTCACAAATTAAAAAAATATTCATATTGTTAGATTCTGCATTTCATACAGAAACCGAATATATACGTTTTATAGCATATCAACCAGTTTGGTTAGGTCCAGGGGCGTGTAAACGGCGGCGCGCTATCCTTAAATTAACGCTGATTTCGCCGTAGATGCTAGGTTGAAGGGGGGGGGGGGGATTTCACGTAAAGGAACGGCACAGGAGTACAGCGCGCGCAGCCAGGTGGTGAGATGCCCAATTAAAAAACGGCAGAAATAAAGTCATAAGGCCTGTTCTTCTTATAAGACTCCGTATTCATTGTCAAAACCTACTCGCTAGCTTTTAATATTATGGAAAATGCGCACAGATACTCCTTGTATTATTTAGGATTTTTTGTTAATATTTATTTTTTTAATATTTAACAGAGCTAGTGCATCTTGTGGGTCATATTGGTTAATTGTAATAACTCAATGTAAATAACCTAAAACTATTAACACTTGATAACTAGTTTGAAACAGGGTATTTAACAGTATATTGGGTGCCACAATTAACATATTCAAATGTTATTATTGGGCACTACCCACCTTCAGGTCTATGGTGATGTTTTGAAGGGATGTGGCGATTCTTGAGCCTTGTCAATTTTTAAAAATACCCAAACACACACGGACACATAAAAAACCAATAACCTACAAAACACGCCAATCTACTCCCGACGTTTCGAGAAACTATAAGCAACGTTTCCCGTTTTCAAGGGTTCTTGAAATTATTTAATCCTGAAGGTGGGTAGTGCCCAATAATAACATTTGAATACTCACTACCCCACCTAAAACATGTCTTTTAAAGAAACAATTAACATCTTTCAATAAAAAATCAATCAAGAATGTTATGATTAATTCAATTCCCAAGCTCTGCAGCAAAGTTGTGCAATTCAATCAATATTGAATTCAAGCCTCTAGAGTCTTAAACTGTAGCCATTCAAATAAGGTATTTTAAGGGCCACCAAAACCTCTTTTGAGTTTGTTTGCATATAAATTAAATAACATACTTAAAATTTTTAGAAACTGGTATTTTTTATCTCCCTATACTTTAACTTTTTAACCCACACTTTCACAGGAATTTGTATAGTAATTTATTTCTTTTGACCTTTACACCATAATAAACCACAAAAGTACATATCAAAATCACACTAAGTGGTTTTTTTTTTTTTTTTTTTTTTTTTTTTTTTTTTTTTTTTTTATTTTGATGATTTTAAGAGTTTTTGTGAACTAAATATCTATATATTAATAGGCAAGCATGTTTCTTTTCCTCCTTTTTTCTCAGCTCGTGAGCATCGTAGGGGAAATCCGCGCATACCGTTAGAAAGGTATAGTCCTGTAGATGAGCAGAATCCCATTCTAATTCAAATCGGCCCCCAGGGCAACGCCCTACAGGCTTTCAAAGATTCAATGTTAATCTTATGGGAGAAGGATAATTGATTGAATCATCAGACAGCCGTTGTAAAAACAAATTCTAGCAAGAACAGATGTTTTAGTGATAAACATTCTAAAGCTAACTGGCAAAAGATCAACTGAATCTTTGGTCGAATTTCGACCAGTTGGCGATCTCTAGTACAAATAAATATATATGGTGAAAGTATGTGTGTCTGTGGGCATTATGAACTGTAATCAAACATTTATAGCTAAACTTCTCTTAAAAATACTTTTATACTTTTTTCAGTTAAGGAAATACCGAAACAAATATTCCTAGCTCAAAATTTGAAAATATTGTCAAAAACAACACTTTATCCATGCATTATTTTATTGTTAGAGGGAAAAAAGTCTACTGTATCTAATGTATATCTAATGTATCTAATGTATCTGGTTTTTCCTCACACGTTCAAATTTCCTAGTGCTGAGGAATACTGCAAAAACCCATTACATTAATTCAATGTTAACCTAACAGAGACCTTTATTTATCTCGGGAGGGTATTAAAATGCGGTGGATGAAATATTGCTGGAAAAACTCATAAAGTAGAGATAGAAACAGTATTAGTTTATGTTCATATGGTTTAATATTTTAAAATATTCCCTAGATAAAAATTAACTTGATTCATCCCCGTCTAACTCAGAGTAGATTACAACCCCGAAGTAACAAGATTATATTTATGTTAAGATTACAATTTCCTTTATCGCTCTACATAACATGGAACAGAAAGTAAATATATTTATTCCTAAACAAATATTACTGAGTAATTGTTTACTGGCAATTAGGAAAAAAGGCCTACTGAGGACCTATAAAAATATAACCTTTCATTTGATATAATATATAAAACACATTTTTTTATTAAAAATTTTATGTTCATAGTAAACTTTATTAAATCCTCTAGCATGAGTAAAGTTTAGTATGTGTGGATGTATGTATGTAAATACATGTACTGTAATATCAAAATGACTCTAATTAATTTCATTAAATGTTGTGAATAACTGTAGTGAATAACTTGTAGTCTTACACTACAAAAAGGATCACTGGCGGAAAACAGGTAACCTAAACCTTTATTTTTTATTGAGTAAAGTCCACTGCTTCCGAGAAAGATTCATACCACTTAACATTACGGTCGGGTCAGCTTTCAATAAGTTGTCCCGACCTTGAAAAGAGTCCCAAGAGGAGGTCCAGTTTGTATGAAGGTGATGTTTGTGTCCATCAACTAGGAGGCTGTCCGCAGAGGTAACTTTCGGGAACCTCAATCGGCCCGCATTCTGGGATAGGTAATCATGAATGGGCAGCTGTGGAGCTGATAAGATCTTAGTATGTTCCCTAATGAGTGAATCTCTTCGTCTTATTCCAGGTGGAACGATATTACACAGTACCGTGAGCCAGGACCCCAGGCATGTCGCCGGTTTTCATAATGATGTTAAAAACTTCAAGAAGCCTCGATCTAGAATTGTCACCCGAGTGCTTTTTTAATTTTGGGAAAACGTCATCCAAGCCTGCTGTTTTGCAAATTGGCAATAATGTATAAGCATTAATCGCCACTTCCAGCTCATCGTAAGTGAAGGGTGTATAGACTTCCATGCACCGACTTGCATGCCGACTCTCCTTTATCTCGTTAAGCTTGAAATTAATTTTTCTGTCTGCAGATTGTCACATAGGTTTATACAAACTGGAGAGGCACTTTGCAATTTCATGAGGGCTAGGATATGAGGGATCGTGTTGTTCACTTGATTTACCTCGAAAGCCTGGAAAATATATTAATTGCAAAGGTTTGGAAATGTCAATTTTTATAATTTAAGGAAGTAAGATAAAATACCATAGATACCACAAGGATAAAGACCAGATAAGGACCTAAAAAATACCATAGATACTACTGGGTTTAAAATTAACATGGACGTTCCTCTTTGCTATTCAAGAAAAAGTTATGCAAATTTAATTTTTGGAGTTCTTTAGGGCTCCGCCCAAAGGACTTCCAAATTACTCTAGGGCCTAAGAGGTTAAAATTTGGCATTTCATCATAGGTGGTCACTATAAAATTAAATTGTCTTGCAAATTCAGTTTTTGAAGACCTTCAGAGCTTCGCACCACGCGACTTCAAAATGAAAATAACAGCTTGGGGGGGAGGGGGGTGGTTAAATTCGGCACATTCAATATGATTTTTAAGGAAGATTTCTTTGCTCTTTTAAAAGATTTTACTACTAAAACATAAATCTAATCATGGGCGAAGTTGGACGGCCAACAGCTAGTTCTATTATTATAAGACCTATCCTCATTGGGTGATGGTGATAGAAATATAATTGAAGTTAAGTTTCACGGAAATAGTCCGAAGGGAGTTTTTTGCAGTGTTGCCAGATGTATGCATAAACTTATTTTTATACTATATTACACATGGTAAACATGACCATAAATGACAACATTGCAGGGTGATAGTGGGTAAGGGGGAAATTTCAACTTAGCTGTTAACCCGGGATCACTCGCGCTATTAGATTGATTCTAACATTTTTAGTTCCTCTGAAGAAATTTTTTTTAATAATGATTTCTCGCGATTGAGCCTTTAAGAATGCTTTCCTCAGTATTCTGTCCACCCGCTACAGTACTTTGGGGTGGGTAGTGTGGTGGGGAGGGTAGTTTTGGAGGGGAGAAGGCTCGCACCTCCACCCTTGTTAATGCCCGCCTAACTGCGCGAGCGTTCGCGTGACTCTCCTTGTTAGTATAGTTCTAACGGCGCAAGTGATCGCAGAACTGCCTGAGTCTTACTTTTTGAGTAAAAAAAAATTGAAAATTACAATAAATATGTTATTATTTCATTTTAAATGTGTAACAAATTATTTATCTCATCTACCAAACAAATATATGATATTTACTTTGAAGTGTAAGATGCTGTCAAATGTTAGGAGCGCTCTAACGGCGCGAGTGACCGCGGGACTTTCGATAGCGCGAGTTGTCCCGGTTTAAAATTTCCACCGGGCTATTTTTGTGAACCTTACAAGACATTTCTGTGTGGAATAACGGAACCGAAAAAAAAAGAACTGTCGGAGAGTACCATTGAAAATATTATTAATATTATGTTATTTCTGTATTATAAACTAGCATACCCAGCAATTTGTTTTAGAAACAGCTTTACTTTGTAGGTTTGATCAAACTAATAAAATAATAATAAACCTTATGATAATAAAATAATAATCTTCATTAAAATATACAGCATCATAATGATTATACAGTTTGTGGCCGTGAATAGTGAAGAGAAAGAAGGTAACTAGCAAATAAACTAGTTTAAAAACATTAATTCAGGTTTTGCTCAGCCAATGGTAGAGGAAAACCACAGGACATGTTAATGTCATCAATTTATCATTTACGGTCTACCTAAGACCGTTTTCAGACCAATTGCACTGTTATTGCTCTATAAGGGCCAATTGAGGAGATACATTGGGTTTTGTGACATTTTATTACAATGGTTGAGCAAGGCTCAGTACACCATATATTAAACCAATTGTACTTTATATGCTCGACTTGAAATGTTACAATCTTGTGATACATTTTTTTTTTTTTTTTTTTTTTTTTTTTTTTGTTACTCTGCAGTTAATTACCAGTTGGGCTCTGACATTCTGGTAAAATAAAAATAATACTCTGCAACTTGTGAAATGTATACCACTAATTAATTTGAGAAATTTAAATTTTAACAAGAACAAACCATAAGAGTCATCTTCACCCTTGTAAAAACACTGAAAACGTGCCTCGGTACTCCCCTGTTTTGGACGGTGTTTTTGGATATTTATTGGTAAAATTGATGTTTTATTGTAGATTAAGGTTGGATCTAGATCCCTCATACCTGATATATGAATAAATATCAATGATATAAGTACAAAAAAATCTTAAAATTAAGAAAAATCGTTACTTTGCAAAAAATTTTTAAAATTTTGAGGTATGAGGGACCTAATATAACTAATCAACTAAACACTTAACAAGTTTAAAGAAAATCGGTTGAAAAACGGCGTCCGAAACAGAAGAATAAAATACCATGTTTTGCATAAAAGCCGTATGGTTAACACTGCCGACTGCGCAACAATGGGCTACTAGCCCAAAGATGAAGATGACTCTTAAAATATAAAATTAGGTAGTTATGATAGATAAATGTTAATTAATTGAGCTCTTAAGAGTCATCTTCACTTTTGGGCTAGTAGTGCAGTTGGCAATGTTAACCATACGGCTTTTATGCAAAACATGGTATTTAATTCATGTCCCCGGTTTTGGACATCGTTTTTTAACCGATTTTCTTTAAACTTGGTAAGTGTTTAGTTGAATGGTTATATTAGGTCCCTCATTACTAAAAATTTTGAAAATGTTACAATATTACTCTCAGTTATGTCGCAAAGTAACTCAATTTTCCTTACTTTTAGGAATTTTTTCTACTTATTCCATTTATTCTTACTGATATATCAGGTATGAGGTACCAAGATCTAACCTTAATATACAATAAAACATAAATTTTACCAATAAATATAGAAAAACACTGCCCGAAAACGGGTAAAAGGGGGCATGTTTTCAGTGTTTTTACAAGGGTGAAGATGACTCTTAAGCAATGGAATAATTTTTTTGAAACATTGTTGTATATTATTACCCTAGTAACAATAATCAAATTTATTAGTGGAAAATTGTTTGTGGTCATTGGAAATTTTTTCAGTAATTAAATATAAAATTCTTATAAAAAAGATAAATTAATGTAGCAAACATATTTTCCTTACAACGGTGTGAATAATTGGGCAAACCAAATGTGCATTAGCGATAAATTAAATATTGGCCCTGATATTATGGAATAAATCTAAAGTGAAACTGGCTACTTAAATTACATTAAATTATCACCAGTTAAAGAAGTTAAAGTTACTAAGTTATTACTAAGTTAAAGAATTTACCTAAATTAAAAGGAGTTCATCCAAAATATTATGAGTGAATATAAATTAAGAGTTGATCAAAATGATGAAGTGATCAAAATTACAAAGTGTTAATCAAAATTAAAAATGATGGATTGAAATTATGAAGAGTAGACCTTTGCCTTTATCATGAAGAATTCTGGAGTTGACTAAAATACTGATGGGGACACATAACCAAGACTTATTTCACCAGATTTGCGTAGACCCGGATTAAGACGAAAACACTGGAGAGAGACAATCAATATGCTGGAATGGGCCTACTAACAAGAATAATTTTAAGTACTGGCCAAGAAATTTTATCCATGTCACAAGTAAATTTTTAGTAGACATCATGAATATCTGTGTAGAATTCAACTCAAGACCTTTTAGTTACTGTACTAGCAAATCTTAGGTGTTTAATCATTCATCTCTATAAATTGAATTTGTTCAAATGTTCTATTTTGCTTTTGTAAATAAATTTAAGTTTCATAAAACCTTATAACATATTCTATTGTTTTAATTGATAATATCTATTGTAAGATAAGCAACAGGGTAAACAGTTTATAATATTGGGTGTTCTAAAAGGAACTATACAACTTTGAAAATTCATATAAATCTATTCCAAAATAGGAACAGGGCTTGTTTTGGTGTTGTGTAAAAGGAAATACATTAAGTTTTAACTTGTGTAGTCAGCTAGTTCCTAATTGCGCCGCAACATCCGCTAGCAGCAGTTATGTTAAAGGTGGCTGCCTTCAATGTACAGTTCCTTTATTCCAAGAGAAAACCATCGACGGGATAGTTTACCTTGATATGTAGCAACAATTTTTGATATCACAGTTTGATGAGGATTACCAAGAATGAAATCTTTACTTCATGCAACTTGGCGCAGTTCACTATATCTGACTGAAGTCCAGGATTTTCTCAATGACCACTTTTCAGGTCAAAGAATTGGCCGTGGTGTGCCAATTGCAAGGCCATGCCATTCCCCAGACCTGATACCGCTAGTTTTTTTTTTTTTTTTTCTTGGGTTTTATCAAAGATAAGGTGTACTCTTTAGATAGGGGTTTTACCAAAGATAAGCAGGCTCCTTTGCCAGCCACTCTGGACCGGAACCTGAACTTAGAGCAAGAGTTTACGCTGAGAAGAAATTGACTACCGATAGGATGGCTGAAGGATAGCCAACGGAAAGCCACATAGAACATCTTTAAATTAAAGTAAAAAGACTTGAAGTGTTTTCATTTAAAACAACACCAAAAGCAGCTCTGTACCTTTTCTCAATAATTTTATATGAATTTTCAAAGTGAACACCCCTGAACACCCTTGTGAGTCATTTTCAAACACCCAGTACATTGTTTTGTGAAACATATTTCACAATCATTTATTAAACTGCGCGTTGGTCCTTAGGGTAAACTAGCTGAACATCTGCTGGACAAGTACGGTTTCGAAATAAAACAATAATGTTTTACAGAATGTTTACCAAGTATTAAAAGATCAAATCAATTTGTCGAGTAGCTATTCTAAAACCAATGTCATTGACTTGGAAAAAATTTTGACATCATAACTTTTTAGGACTTGGCAACCCCTCAACATCTTGTGTTTTTGGGTATGATTTCATATAACATCGTTATTTAAACTAGAACCAGATACTTTTAGTTTTGATCAATGGCAAAAAATAAACAATTTGAAACTGTATACTCTTTTTAATTTCAACAGTATAGTTCATCAAAATCAAACATTAAACGTAGTAAACATGAGCAAAACAAATTGAGCAAGTATCACTGGAAGGATATGAACTTCTCGTTGCTTAGGCGCCTCTCGAGTCCGTGCATCTTGACTGTGTTGGAGAAGTGGCGGGCGATGTGGGTCTTGGTGCTCTTGGCGCCGACCGTGGGCCACTGCGCCGACGCCGGCAGGTCCGGCCGCACTCGGATGGTGGCCTCGTTGCACATCACTTGCAGCCCTGCACAGCACACTACATGTACACAACTGTACAAGTTTTTGGCTCAAGTTCAAGAAGTAACTAGTTAAACAAGTTTTTAATTTTTGGAAGTGGCTGGGACAGATTACTCAGCCCTAAATACGGTATAGTTGCTCGACAAGGGTACTGCTCAGTTAACAGATTCTGAGTTCCTATCAAAATAAGAACATATAATTTCCTTTTTTCATTATTCAGGATGTTTTTATTTTATTATTTATTTATTTATTTTTTTTATTATTATTTTTTTTAGCATTGATGGTTTCCTTATAGAATTTATATAGATAGTAAATTAAGTTTCTTTAGTAAATTGATAAAAAAACATATTTAGATTTATTAGATTTCAAACCAAAGTCCATTCAAAATTAATGTACGTTCACGTTGCTCTGATTTTAACTTCCAAATTTTACCCATTGGTAGTCCCGTTGTCAATAATCTAACCATTCAGAATCACAGAATTTTATTACTCAATCATTTAATTTATCATGTCACTTTGTACAATTGGTTTGATTTTTTTCTAAACAAATTTACTTTTTTCAGAAACCCATTATGATTCCCGCCTTCAGGGCAGGGCCGGTACAAGGTGAATTATCATCATCGGTTCGATACAGTTAAAGGCATCAGTACAAAACTGGTTCTGTACAGATTACAAATGTCAAAAATATTAAATTAACTATCTACTATTTATATTTGACTTAAGAAAAACTAAATTAATCAATATTTTGTCTTTATCTTTTTGTTTTTGTATATAAACCTTAAAAAGAATGGCTTGTCCTCATAGCTCAGCAACCGGATACAAGTAAACTGATGATATAGCGTTTGCCGAGCCAATGGATAGGAATACTGTATTATAATTCGCAGTCCAGATCAACTGATTTTTGTAGAATTTCAACAATGATCCCCTGGATGATCTCTAGTACAATTAATTGAACAGCAAGGAAAGGTAGTTTTGATATTTTGATACTTTATTTGAAACACCGACCCACTCTGTGGTGCGTATTTTAAGATGAGTATGACTGAAGGATGAGTGTGATATCGTGATGGATCAGATGGGGGGGGGGGGGGGGTAGCTTTGTTACTGACAAATAGCAGCTGTTTCATTTGTCAGTATCATTAATTAATAGCCCAATGACAAAAGGCAGCTGGATCCAGTATCGAACCAGCAACCTTAAGAATCAAAGGCAAGCTCTAAAACCACTCGGCCACCCAGCCAAATCTCTTTACCGAATCTACCAGTAGTCTCTAATGTACACCTTTAGTGCAAGCCCCAGCCAAATATACACATGTTATTAATTTTGTTTTACCTACCAGGGATGGATTGCTTGAGGGTAAGCTTTGGAGGAAGCATAGAGGACGGCTTGGCACTGAGGCTCTTGGGAGTGTGCCACCTGTCGTTGAAATATGCTTCTGCCTTGCTGCTGGCATCTGCAAAATGTGAATCGAGATAAATATTTTATACAGCCTACAAAAATCTTGATTACCAACTGTTTCTATGGATTACTAGACACCAGAATACTTTAAATACAGTAAAGAAACTGATTTAGCTACGAATTTTCTTTGTTTTTTGAACATAATGTACACCAAAATAACAAATGGAATTGGCTTTTGACAAGGACAAAGTCTGCTAAAAGACGACTAGGTAGGTACTTATACCAAAAGCCATGTGCTACTTATTTAAGATGTGAGAGGTTTCTCTACGACATTGAACGATTAACCCATTTAATGCCAAATTATTTCTTTTAAATTTAGTGCGGTGGCTTAGTGCTGCGCTCTCGTAGCGAACTCGCATACCAACGGCCTACAGTCTGCCCCGCCAGGGGCGCTCACTGTTCATAACCCTAATTCTCGTGTCTAGGCTGCCGGTCGTGATAGCTCAGATGGCTAAGGCGTAGGCATCCTTGGCCAGGATGTCTGCGTCGGCGCGGGTTCGAATCCGCTCACGACCAAACCCTGACCTGGTGGTGCAACTCTTAAAGGGTTAGCCGATCTGTGGTAACGTTGGTGGGAAGGCCCACGTTAAATAAACGGTGGCAGGCTTGCGTGGAAGTTGACGGCATCGGTTGATTCTTTGAGAGTTGCACCTTGGTCAACACTGATTTTGCTACTTTTTACTACTGTTAACTGTGTGTGTGCCATTACGGCTTTGAAATACGAAAGATAATCATATTTTCAATTCAAAATGTCAATTAAATTCATTCTAATGATGCCATATAACATTTTACTCCAGTCTTAATTCTAAGTGTCCCAGATGGGGACCATGGGCCTTAATGGGTTAAAATAAAATAACTGTCAAATCTCAGACCTGCTTTAGACTGATTTTACTATTACAAATGAAAAGATGAAGTTTTATTTGAATATTATCAGTCCCACACTATATTAAAAGACCAGCTTTGGGTAGCAAGAGGTTAACCTAAAATATACTTTGAGATACAAAGAGGAAATGGAGATGCACTACAAAATTTTGATGCTGCAGTTAAGAATGCTCTTGACTGGAACCGGCAAAGATTACGGAAAAGGGGAAAATAACTAAGGACAATAGAAAAGGAGGCTTTGATTGTGGAAATACAAGCTTTTCTGGGTGCCTTATGCACTAAAAATGGAGCAACAATAATAAGTATGTAATATTATTTAACAAATTTAATGCTAGAGACAAGACAGATGAACAATTTGTCTACTTCGTTTACTCAGAGAGTCAGTTTTATTTTACATCAACAGATCTGTATAAATCTCCTCTTTCACTGTCACAATTTACTGTCCAATGATAAAATATGCATTAGCGTTTTCTACACCTTTTGCTGTTACTTCAGGTGCTGTACCACAAGGGTCTCACTTGGGTCCACTCCTATTTAACGTCTTTATTTGTGAAAAGATAATATTTAAAATTTGATTAAATCAAGCCAGCTGTTTGCAGATGACCTTAAGATCTTCTCCAAGATAACTTGTCAACATGAGCAATCCGACCTCCATCAAGCCTCAACACATTAGGCTACACAACTGGTGCAATGAAAGTTCAATATACCTATAAGTCTCGCCACGTAACTTGACAAATAAATTTGCAGTACTATTCAGTTAAAAATATTGTACGAGGGCTATTCAGAAAGTAAGGAACGTTTCCGTCTTACGCCGTTAGGCGCGCACGTATCGCCTATATTATGGTATGAGAGCACTCGGGGCCTCAGTGGCTATCCAACCGTGACACTAGGAGCATCGTCGCGCTGCTAGTTTTCTTTATTTTTAAATTCAAAATGGCCGCTCCCGTAAATAATGCCGCCAGTTGCGAAGTGCGATTGGTAACACGGTTTTTGTTAGCAAAAACCTTAAAACCGATAAAGATTTATCGGAAAGTGTGCGAGGTGTATGGGAACAATGTCTTGAATGAAAGTTTTATGCGTAAGTTGTGTATTCAGTTTACAAATGAGCGAACCAGTACTTGATGAGCAGTAGAGTGGACGACCGAGCATTGTGACTGACGAACTGGTCACTAAAGTTGACGAGAAGATCCGTGAAACCCGCTGCTCCTCCATAACGGAGCTTTCGTTATCTTTCCCTCAAGTTTCACGGACTTTGCTGTGTTGAAATTGAAGGAATAAAAATCGATAAATCTCTATCAGTTTTAAATTTTTTGCCAACAAAAACCGTGTTACCGATCGCACTTCGCAACTGGCGGCATTTTTTATGGGAGCAGCCATTTTGAATTTAAAAATAAAGAAAACTAGCAGCACGACGATGCTCCTAGTGTCACGGTTGGATAGCCACTGAGGCCCCGAGTGCTCTCATATCCTAATATAGGTGATACTCGCGCGCCTAGCGCCGTAAGGCGGAAACGTTCTTTACTTTCTGAATAGCCCTCGTATAATCAGCTGTTCCATAAAAATTAATATGTAACGTTATCTCAATGTTTTAGGAAAAGTACCCCTCTCCCCCCCCTCGTCCATCCTAGCTGTTTTTAGCCATTCGTCAACTTATGTGGCGAGACTTATAAATGTTTCAAAGAGCTTTGTTGTCAATTACCCTTACACTAAAAATCCTATTGTAGGAGATGACCACATTGGCGGAAGACCACTACCAAGAGTTGATCATGACCTCAAGGTTACATTTACCAAATCCTCAAATCCTTCCTATTTAACAAACATCTGTTCTCATGCAAATAGAAAATTGGGCTTCATAGTACGCCTCACCAAAGACTTGTGAAGTATCTACTCACTGTTGCACTCGACAAGGCTATGCTTTGTCCTAGATTGGAGTATGCATCTGTGGCTTGGTCTCCTTACCATCAGCTTAGAGACTGGAGTCCATTCAATGACGCTTTCTCTGACTCATTGGAGTAAAACTGAGTCTCGGTTCTCTACAGGCTACATCCATTTCATGAACTCGAGAAGCTGCGTTAGCTCCATCCACTAGATATTAGAAGAGCCTAAGATCATGATGTCTACTTTTTGAGGCATGGTGTATGGTGATACCGAGTGCCCTAAGTTGAGGGCTAATCGGCTTTCAAGTCCCCAAATGCACCAGATCTACTGATATCTTTAGTGAACCTGCTACGTCTTGTGGCTACTCACAAAGTAATACCATTCCCCAAGGTTACATTGTATTGGAAACAAAGTGGCTGGTCATGTTGATTTCTTACACCAAAGTATCACCTCTTTCAAGAGAATTATTCTCAAGACTCTTTGTGATATAACCTGTAGGCCTAGTTGTTAATTCTTTGTTGTTATTGTTTAGTTTATTTTTCTTAGTAGTACCTTGTTCTATGTTCTCATTTGCACTTATTTGGTTTTCATCTTGCACTATTGTTCTTAAATAGCTATTTGTAAACTGCGGTTGTCTAAAATGATAGGCATGGTAGGTAAATTTTTATTTTAACTTGTTGCTGTATGTTTTTGTGTTGGTTCTTGTTATTGTGTGTTGGTCATTGTTGGGATTCATATTAGTTATTACACTGTTTCTTGACGAATTTACTACTGACTAGTTGAAATCGAGCAATGTATTTTTGATACGATACAAAAGTAACATTTAGTTCTAAATCAACAAGATTAGTTCTAGTAATTTAGTTCTAAATCAATTCAAAATTGTGAATATCAGTAATCACAAAGAACTACACGTATTTACAGCTGTTTATTAACAGATGTTTAAAATGTTCAACCCAAACATAATGTTATTCAAATGGGAAAATTTCAAATTTAATTTGTGTATAGTGCCCTTATTTTATGTCCGATTTTCATCAATTTTTGACGCAAACAACTACAGACTACCCTATCCAACGACACCAAAAAATTGAATATTGGTTGAAAATTGTAGGATGAGTTCTCAACACAAAAAACCACTTAGCTTATTAAATAAGTATAGATTATGTTGTTTGCTATTTACATTATGCTTGTCTTTTGTAGAAATATTTCCAAGTAATTCATAGCTGATTGTAAACAATGTATGTAATGGTTTCACCATTGAAAGAAGAAGGATAAAAATTAAGAATAAATAATTTTTTACAAAAAAAAGTGTCTGTTTAAAAATATTTGACATTATTGAAGATTGAACACATCTATAGCAGCAAAACTGCATACAGTATAATATAATGAATGAATATCAAGGAATATTTTTTAAATTAAAGTCATAGGCATGAGTTTGTAGGTCAGCTGCACTTTGTACATTCTTAACAAATTAGTTTATCTTAACCAGATTATGGTAAATACTAAGTTTATAAATGTCAAAGTCAAAGTTACTCAAAAGCTCTTACGGTTTTATTAAGAATAACACTAGAAGCTTTTTTAACAAGTTTTTAGAGTTCTCTTCAGTAAATTAGTAGTTTTTAGCTCTGTTATTTATATTACATTGAATCATTGTCTCAAATAACCAACCTATCAAAGTATTAATAAAGGTTTTTAACAAGGGGCAAAAATAAAAACGATTTAACTCTTTTCAAACACTACGAAACTATGTTCCCATGGTTCAGTCATCCATGATTTACAAATTCATTGATTTAACCCCAGAAGGTAAAACATGCATAGCAATTTTACAAATCTATTAACAAGACGTATGATTAAAAAAAGTAAATTGCTGTTATTGGAAAATATTATAGTTTACTTTCAGTGAGGAGTCTTAATTTCAATCAGGCTGCAAAATATTGGCTGTCAATGCCAGCCTATAGTAAGATGCACGTAAATAGTCCGATGGAAATTTTAACAGCTGTGTCCCCCCTCACCTCCTCTTGACCTGCAATTTTGTCGTTTGTGGTTATGTGTAATACAGTATAAAAAATGTGTCAGAATAAATTTGGCAATAAATAAATTTGGATCGTGAATCCCACTACAGATACAGATGTGATCAGTAAAATTGTTTGAGTCATAAGATCAGACAGTTACAGATTGGCTGTCAATTATACAAATGTACAACATTAAATATGATAAATGCTGGTTAGACTAATTTGTGCACAATTTGTCTACCAAGTAAAAAATTACTTTGCCACATTTTAAAAATTATTTTTGTAAAATGTACTATTCTGAGTAATACAGAATGCTTTTAAAATTCATTCACTCAAAAACCTTAAATCCTCAGGATTGCTGAACTAATAGGAAAAAATTAAGAACCTAACTTATTTAAGCTGACCCTAATTTACACCCTAACTATAATCATTCTGTATTTCCAAACAATATTCTGTGTAAATACTTTATTTTACAAAAATGTAAGTTATACAAGAACAGTAGCACTCCAATAGTGAATAGTAAGTTATAATCTTATTACTAAGTAAGAGGTTCCGTACTCACTTAGTGTGACAGGTGGCTCAATGATGGTCCCCTTAACAGACTGACAATTGACTGAGTTCTCTTTCTGTTTCTGAAAAAGAAGAAACCAAAAATATTTTCTCATTACACTATCAAATTAAACACAGACTGGATCAAAACAAATTTATTTAGGAAAAGAGTAAAATTATTTCATTAAATTGGCAAGACAAAGTAGTGTTAACAATACATTTATAAAATTTGTAGGAGTGTTGACCAAACAGAATAGTTTCACACCTGAGCATTTTTTGTGCAGTTTTCTACAGTGCTGGTCTTAGTTTGTATTGAACACAACTTCCTTGGTGGTAAGAGTGGCTGGCAAGTTCTGCTTTCTTTCTGATCTTCGTTGTTCTTCAGTTTTTCATTACTCATGTTCTTCAGTACAGATTTCACCTACAAAAAACACAATCATATAAGCAAAAATAATTTTTTTTAACATTTTGTTTTAAAGCTATGATATAACATAACTTTGTACACTGCTAATGTGTAACACATCTCGAGAACGGATTACCCCACGGTTTCTGAATTAGCTTAGGATGGCAGGTACAAACAGCAGTCAGTCATAAGCCTTTCTCACTATTGTCGGGAGACTCATGAAAAATCTAAGGGTAGGTGTACTTTATAAAGACTGAAGCATCGGCTCTTGTAGAAAATGAACTGCCTACGAGAAATAAAGTTTACCATGCATAGAAACTATTCAAACTTGTATCATTAGTGAATGTAAAATAATGCACTGCAGTTTCGGCAATAATTTTATCACTAAATAAGTTATCCTACTATCACGTACTAACTATCTTGTCAGTGTTAGCCACAATAATTCACACCTAGCTCAAGTTCACTTATTGCACTATTAGACAGTTGGCTTGCAATAGGCCCTATAGAGATGACTCATAGTAAAGAAATCCCAGATCATCTTTGAAGCAAGATTGTGTTCTAAGAATAAGGCTTAAGATTATTATTTTATTTTTATTTTTTTGGTTGAACAGTGAAGAATTAGACGACAGTATAAGGAAATCAATAATCAATTAAAGACAATCTGAGGAAAACCATGTACTGTACAAAACAATGATATAATAGTAGTTTTGCAAAAAAAAATTATGAGGGCCTTAAAATCATGAGGGGTTGAGTTCTAAATATCCCACGAGTGACTTAAAGGCTGTATAAAACCTATGCATACACTACCTTATCTACAAGCAACTTAAATTTAATAAAAAATTTTAAAAATAAAGTAATAAACATGTAAACCATTTATTAAAAGTATAGCAACAAGAAAGATCTCGATCAAGTATTTGCAATCCTTAGATATCATGTTGAATACCAAGTTTTGTTCTTTTGATTTGTGATGACATAAACTGTCTTTATTATTAGGTAATGTATATAGTAAAATAACTTATTAAATGAGTCTCATATTAAGTTGAATTTATTTTGAATAATCTACTTTTGCTACAATAAAAATTAATGCAAATAGAACTAGGATACCTTATACATATTAAATCTGTTGTATAAAAGAAATAATAAATTCCTCCAGTATAATTTTTTTAGTCATACCTGCTCCTCTACTCGGAAGCTCCTGACGAGGAAGTCCCGCTGCGCCATCAGTGCCTGGCGCTCCTTCTCTTCTTCCTCGATGATTGGCACTGGGTCAAACGAGTTGCACGGCGCTTTCTTCTTCTGAAACAAGCAAAACCACCATTGTCAGATCCACCAATAACAACAGATGGTGACTGAACAAAGTGTCTTTCATTTGAAGTACGGTATATATAATTAAATAGTAATTGTGATAATTAAATAAACATTTTTTTACTAAAACATTGGAAAAACTTTTACTGATGTGTCACTTATAAAAGTTATAAAGCTAATTGAAAAGGCTAGTAAATTACTATTTTCACTTGTTCTGACACATTAGGCTAAGCTAAGAATTAAAAACTGGCTTGAATTACAATAGAACTCCTAAATTTCAACAAATCTTTTGTCGAGTAATTTTAAAATTAAATATATTATTCACAATTGAGCAGGAACTAAAAAGAAATCAAGCAGAGTGCAGATACATTACACTCTTCTTCATACCATTGAATTTGGACTCACATACGGAAATCCACTTCATCCAAACTGATCCTTCGGGGAATTTTTTAACAACGGAATATTAGTTTTTAAATTTTAACACCTTTAATTTGTTTAATTTAAATTGCCAGCAGCACAAAAAAGCATCACATTTTACATAAACAGGCACTTTCTCATATGTCCATCTATGTCATTGACTAGGCAGTGTAAATCCAAAAGGTAACAGGAGGGGGACAAAAAGTTGAGGTCTGCGGGTACCCGAAAATTCGGGTAATTGAGTGAACCCGAGTGGTCAGGCGGGTTTGACACATTACGGGATTTATTCGAGCAGGCTTTTATTTTAGGTCGGGTCGGGCGGGTACCTAATGCTCGAATTAAATCGGGTTGTAGGTACTTAACATGACATAGAAAACAAACCCAGCTACAGTATTTCAACTATATTTTGGCTAAAGTTACAGACTTACAACATTCACAGAATATTATGATTTGACAAATAATGATGGCCGTAATAGGTCAGCAAAGAAAACTCTCTGTCTGACACGTAAAAACTAGGCATCATCTCACCCGCTGTTTTATACTTTGGTTATATCATTGTGCAACAACATAACTACTGAGCTGGACGAGCAGGAATTATATCTAGCTCACAAAATGCAACACTCACACGTGAAAATGTGGTGCCCGGAAGAAGCTAGACACGTGCCTATATTGGACACGTATCTCTGGTGCCTAGACACGTAAGATATATTGTTTTGTTGATGATTTAGTGCACCATATTTCCCATTACATGTTATAAGAGCAAATAACATTTTTATTATGAAAGATGCTATTTCACATAAGTATGTAAGTATTTATTAGTACGTAAGCACTATTTTATCCAACCTAAAAGAAAAAGAAACAACTCAGTGTCATGCCTCATGACTGACTCAAAAGCCAAAAAGATAGACTGTGGGTAACAATACCGTTACCAACAACACAAACCAAAATCAAGGCAGCAGTCGCAAAAGTACTAGTTACACAATAACTGGTAAACAGTAAGTGAAAAACGTTTGACAAAGGAAAAAAAAAATTTTTAATAGATAATGGCTGTAATATTTTTACAATACGACATTAATCAATGGATGTTTTGTTGAAATATAATCAATATTACTACTTGACTATTCCTATAATTGGTTTTATTGCCAAATTCAAATTCTTTCTCATTATACCTTATAAATTGTCAAAACATTTATGATATGCAGAAAACGAATGAAAACAATTTCTGGACATGCTTCCAGTTGGATACTTGATAGAGAGATTTCTTCATTCTCTATGTAGTTTAATATAGATGGCACTCCATGTATATTGTGAATGGTATGGCACGATTCATCATCTGCATTGATAGTATTAATAAGCAAGGGTTTCTCTCGTTTATTCAATTCGCGTGTTTGTTCCTTTAGTAATGATGGATTTTCCTGAAATGGATAAGATATTTTAAAAATCATGAAATTGGGAGTATGCCTAAATAATACCAAAGATGTGGGAAACGCAAAATTTTTACAAATAGGCATCCATTTGCTGTTTGGAATCACATTAGCAAATAAACAAATGCCAAAAGTAAAACAACAGAAATGGAAAGCAAGTCTGTTTTGAAAATAGGATATGGCAATAATGGTTGAAAGGCTAAGTTTAAGTAAAATCATAATATTTTCATAATAAAATAACTTGTTGTTTATTACAGAAAAATAGGTTATTAAAATTAGCATCCAGGATATTTTGACATTTTATTAAAGTGTTTGTTATTTAGTTTCAACAGTTTACAATATAATTTGCATATTTTTTTAAAAAATCAACACCGTGTAATACAGGCCTAAAGAACCCTTACCTTAAGATATTGGTTCAGGGCATTTTCTGTCATTTTTACTACGATAAAATATATTGTTGTTTCTTAACTTTTGTTAGGCCTAGGCATAGCTGGTGGAAGATATTTGCCTTGTAATAATACTGCTTAGTAGACACATCAGCAAGTGATGAAATAAACATTTTGTTGACAAATAATACCGAAGACGACCCTAAGTTTCATTCAACTTATATACCTGAACCTGACCCGAGGTTTTTTTGAACTTACATACCCAAACCCAACCTGACCCGAATTTTTATTCAAATTACAATATCTGAACGAGACCTGACAAAAAAATTGATGGTCATCTACTACCCGACCTGAAACTGACTTGAAAAATCACTACCCACAGACCTCTAACAGGAAGTATACTTCCTCTTCCCGACTGGGAAACAATCAGTTTTGCAGCTCACCTGTGTAAGAGAAATAGCAATTCACTGTTGAACAATTAGCGAAAAGGTGGTAAATATTACTGTCATGGACGAAGATACCGTACTTAAAAAATTTGAATGAACTGATTCTGGGAAATAGGCAAAATAAAATTACTGAGGATTATAGAGCAAGGACCGGTATAATTAAACTTTAAGTTTTATTTACTGTGATTTTTTATCTCCAAAAACTACTAATCATATAATACAATTCTGAATGTCTTACTTTCGGCAATTCTATTGTACTGACTCAACAAACATTGGGAATATAACAGTGATTGGTTGCCGCAACAATCAAAACAATGCAAACGGCCAACAGATGGAGTGTTCCCAACTCCGCTGCATCCAAATTTTCTGTCCAGCGAACTGGCCGTTTGCCACATTAGTTAGGAGGAACAAGTTTATCGTAATATTAGTTAAATCTCAATTAATATGATTCCGTAAGTGAATTTCAGAGAATTAGGACTTCTTATTATGTATAGTTTATATATAAGAGTACCACCTAAATATTCAAACTCTGCAACAGATACTTACGTGAAATAATTAATTTTTAAGATAATATATATATAGCTGGTTGAATCTATGGAGGTGAAAAGAGACAAATCTTCTGTGAACTCTCATAACTGCAGTATATAATTAATACATACTACAATCATAAAAATTTCACAACTCAATCTTCTTCCTCTGTCTAAAACAACAGCACTGCTTTTAAAATCAAAGTGGTATCCTATACTTGCGAAGTAGGTCAATTTGTCATTTTATTCCTTAAGTAAGAAACTCATTATTTTGTTTCCCAAAACACCACAGTAATATAATCAATCAACAACATTATAATTAATCATCACATAATTAACTAATGATGGGGGTGGGGGGGGGGGGTGAATAAAATAAAATAAACACTGAGGAGGAAGCTAGTCAAAGATTCCTTTTGTCTAAGATTAAAATCCCACCGAACACAATCTAGTTATAGCTTACACATCCTCATAGAACAGTCAATATTCCTCACCAATGGTATATTAATGGGAGTGTTGTATGAACTTTGGTCTATCACAGTTCACCATGTAATACTCACCACTGGAATTTTCTTGATCTTAGGTTTTGCCAGAGGAGACTCTGGATGAGGCTGTTTATCTTTATTTCCGACTCGCAAGTTTGCTTCACCTCGAAGCTTCATCTAAAAACAAAGTCATAATTAAAACATGTGCTTTATCCTGTATGAACAACAAATTTGAAGTTTGCCAAATAACAAAGTGAAATAAATCTACATCAGAATTCCTCCAACCGCCTCGGACAAGACCGTGGCTGAATAACGAGCTGACCGATTAAACCGTCTTACCTTTCAAAATGTCAAACTACAGTTTTCTTTGGCCAAAACACAATAATGAGTTGAAAAAAATAACACTAAATATATTACTGCATGGAATTTATAGCTGCCTACTCACCCTAAACATATAACGTATATCTCCAATGAAACAAAAACAAAACGCAGACAGATAACCACAATAATATTAAAGTTACTAAACACTTAGAAAAAAAAATTAAAAATACTAATGTTAAAAAGTATAACAATAGTACAATTCTGTAATGTTTATGTTCAATGTTTACAAACTGACTTTTACGTTTGTCATTTATTTTTTGTTGTATTATCATCAGCTGTTTTATATGTCATTATTTAATGTGTTTGTTTGTTTATGTTCTACTTCAGAAATGTAACTGAGAATGAATAAAGGTTACTTGATGTTGCATTGTATTTTCGTTTTATTAATAATTAGTAGACACAAAACATGGTGTCAGGTTAAAGGACAAGTGTTTTTATAGTTAGTTTTTTGTTGTTGATAATTTATTTGTGAGAGTGCTTTTGCAAACAGAGATCCAATGGAAAAATTGGCTGCATATAACATATCTGCTCCCGAGATTTTTGATTTTTCAAATCCAGGATGCTGGGAGGAATGGAAACGGCGCTTCTCTAGATTTAGAATGGCATCACAACTACATAAAAGCCCAGAAGAATAGCAGGCAAATACTTTATTGTATTTAATGCGAGACAAAGCTGATGACATTATAAATCAATCAGTTCAAACTATCTGCAGAAGACTCAGTTAACTACGAAAGATTCATTAAGAAATTTGATGAATATTTTGCTCCTAAAGTTAACATTGTGTTTGAGAGGGCTAAATTCAACAAAAGAGTGCAGGGTAATGATGAGTCATTAGCTGATTTTATCACTGACTTACATAATCTTTCTGAGAAGTGCTCTTATGGTTCTCTTAAGGATGAACTAATACGAGAACACATTGTTGTGGGGATTTTAGATAAAAAAAACTGAGTGAAAAAATGCAAATGGATGACAAACTCACTATTGATTCTGCAACATCACTAGTTAAACAAACTGAAGAAGTCAGGAAACAACAAGATGCACTGAATTTAGCTTGTCATAGTAAAGTTGACCGTGCTGGTGGCAGAGTTAAAACTTTCAATAAAGATTGTGAAACGTGTCAATTTTGCAATTATGGTACTCATGAAAGGAACAAGTGTCCAGCTCGTAGTGTAATTTGCAATCAGTGTGGCATTAAAGGACATTTCAAGCATGCTTGTAGACAAAAACTAGAAAAGGGACGTAATCTTGGGGTTTCAAAATCATATGAGAAAACTAATAAAAAGTCATTTCGTGTGAGCGAGTTAGAAGAACAACTCTCTCCCGAAACTGCTCACTGTGGTAGTGACACAAGCAACAGGTCATTAGCTGAAATTAATTCCAACAATAGTGTTGATTGGTCAGTTGAAATTACGCTTAGGGGACGTAAAATAAAATTCAAAATAGATACTGGTAGCGATGTAACTGCTGTTCCTGCTCGATTCTTAGATCCAGATCATTTGATTTATAAACCAAGGAAGGTTCTCACTACTGTGGATGGTTCTAAGTTAAAATGCATTGGTGTCGCAAATTAAACACTTCACTATAAATCATAAATCAACTTCTATAGTACAACCGGTTTATTACATTGAAAACCTTGAAAGACCGCTTTTAGATAAAAGAGCCGTTGAGGAATTGAAGTTACTTGTTCGTGTTAATAATGTTGATGTGAAAGAGACTGCACCTATCTTAGCTGAGTTCCCCAAACTCTTTCGGGGAGTGGGTAAGATACCTGGTTAAATTAGATTGAAGGAGGATTCTAAACCTATTGCAGTTATGTCACCAAGAAGAGTGCCCATTCCATTGAGAGGGTTGGTAAAAGAAAAGTTAGACCAGATGGAAGCAAAAGGTTTTATTTCAAAAGTGTCTGAACAAACGAATTGGTGCTCACCGATGGTGGTTGTCCCCAAAAAGACCAGTAATGGAAAAAAGGATATTAGACTAAGTGTAGATTTACGGGGCCTTAATTCCTGCGTGAAGAGAGAATATCATTCAATTCCAGATGTGTCTTACACCCTTGGACTTCTTGCAGATGCAAAATATTTCTCAAAACTGGATGCTGAATCAGGATTCCATCAAATAGAACTGGATGAGGATTCACGTGATTTGACTGCATTCCATATACACCATATGGAAGGTATAGGTTCAATAGATTACCTTTTGGTATTACTTCAGCTCCGGAACATTTTCAAAGACGTATGAATTAGATTTTGGATGGATGTACCGGCGTTGTCTGTCTCATGGATGATGTTTTGATTTTTGGTCAAACGAAACAAGAGCATGACAAAAGGTTGAGAGCGGTGATGTTTAGGATTGAGAACTCTGGAATGACACTAAATAGGAAAAAACTCAAATTGGTCAGAGATTGAATTTTTGGGTCATCTTATTGATAAGGATGGGATTCGTATTCATTCAAGTAAAGTGGATGCTTTTTTGAAGTTAAATTCTCCCAAGAACCTTAAAGAGCTACAATATTTGTTAGGAATGGTAAACTTTATCTCTAAAGCTATTCCCAGAAGAGCTGAACTATTAGCTCCTTTGTACGATTTTTTGAAGCAAAATAATGAATTTTTATGGGATTTGGTTCATGAAAACGCCTTTCAGAGTCTGAAGAAAGTATTAACCTCAGCTCCAGTGCTGAGCTTGTTTAACTCTCAGGACAGTTGTCAGTGTCGACGCTTCATCTTTCGGGATCGGTGGGGTCATCTTGCAGGACCATAATGGCACTCTAAAGCCAGTTTCATTTGTTTCTCGAACGCTTACAGCAACAGAAAAGCGTTACTCTCAAATTGAAATGAAAAGGAAGCTTTAGCGGCAGTGTGGGTTAGTACCCGTTTGGAAGACTATATTATTGGGTTGGACTTTGAATTAGAAACAGATCACAAAGCAATGGTTCCTATTTTTTCTTTGCCAGTTTTTGATAACTTATCACCTAGGCTTCAAAGGTTTCGACTAAGGATGATGCGATACTCGTTCAATATAGTTCATGTTCCTGGAAGACTCCTAGCAATAGCAGATTTGCTTCTCTTGACAAGTTAGAGCCTGGTGATGACGTCATTGTGGAAGAAGCCGAGGCATGTATGGAAATAACTTTGACTGATGAGAAAAAGAACAATGAGAGGATCAGGGTTTAAGCTGCAGTCGCATTTGTCGCATTTTGCGACACCCATCACAAAAATGCGACAATATTTGGACAGTCTGTCGCGATTTTGCTACAAAGATTTTACTATACTTGATAACAAGTACCTCGAGAATCACAGGTTTTCAAAATTTTAAGTTTTCTGTCATAAAATTATGTTTAAACGTGTTATATCCATAAAAGTAAAATACAGCTTCAGTTAGTTAACCTCAATCTATGGCCGGCCACACACTGCAACAGACGAGGCGAGGCGAGGTGGGGCATTTTGACTAAAGGCGTCTTGAGCGACGGAGAAAGGATTGGCGCTTATGGAGCCCCACACACTGCAAGAGGCGAGGCGAGGCGCGAAGATGCGGGCAGGCGTCTTTAGTCATAAAGTGCAGCAGGCAAAAATTTCGTTCCGTCGTCGACAGTCACTAACAGTCAAAGCGTCCTGCGCATGAGCAAAGTAACGTGACACCCCGCAAAGGTAGCATGAAAATACGTGAGAAATATGAGCAGCTCAAAATGTCACACGTAGCGTGTTTCCCGCCATAGCTCTTATATTGAAAATTGAATTATAAATTCAAGCAGCACGAAAATAAGCTACTAATAAATAGCTTGTGTGGTGTAAACATTTAAAATAATTTACTTATGATTGCCATTGAAGTGTGAAGGCCCAAAGGACCGTCACCCAAAAGAATCAGTGATAAATTTGCTGATCAAAGAAATAATCATGACTATTTCACTGATATTCACTGATTCTTTTGGGGGACGGTTCTTTGGGCCGTCACACCTCATGATAATCAAACAGTTAATCATGATTATTTCTTTGATCAGCAAATTTACCACTGATTCTTTTAGGGGACGGTCCTTTGGGCCATCACAGAAGGTCCAGAGAGAAATGATTTTAACTTTGAAGCTGCTTTTGCAAAATGGTGTTTAAAAACAAGAATTTTATATTAGGCTATATTATTATTGTTGAGTAGGCCTACACCTACCCAGCCATGTTCATATGTTGATGTTAGAATCCGAAGACAATTTGGAGTTTATGTATAGGCTTAAGAGTCATCTTCACCCCTGGGCCAGTAGCCCATTGTTGCGCAGTCGGCAATGTTAACCATACGGCTTTTAATGCAAAACATGGTATCGCATTCGTCTGTTTCGGACACAATTTTTCAACCGATTTTCTTTAAACTTGGTAAATGTTTAGTTGAATAGTTATACAGTACACTCTCGTTCATCGGAACTAATGTGGCGGACGGCCGGTTCGGATGTCAAAAAATTCCGATGAAGCGGAGTCCGTCGTGAGTCATCATTTCCGTCCGTATGGTGACCTATCGTGATTGTATTCACTCTTGTTTTTAAGATAACACAAGAGATTTTATGAAAATAAGGCACTCAAAACTTTGAACATGGTACAGTAACAATGAACCTATAGGAATTAAAACAACGCAGGAAATAAAGATCCAAAATCTTTATTCTCATATTCCATATTCATATTCCACTCATATTCCACCAATCAACTGACTTCCACGTAACACAGGTGCAGTCGCGACGCAAGACGGACTGAATGACAGTTTGGGAAGCGGTCGAAACGGATGTTCACTTCCTGCCCCCTTCCTCTTTCTATTTTTGCGCGAATATTCCATGGCCTCGTAAATCACATCGATGGGTACAGATTATGGAAAACGCCTGATGACGTTTGATGCAAAATGTAATACTTCACTGTTGTGCGGATAGAAGGAATGGAAATTGAAGGCGCTAAAACGGAAAAATTATTTATTTCGAAAAAAAAAAAATTAATAATATCCAGATTTTCAGTTCCGATGAAGCGGAGTTCCGATGTCGCCGAGTCCGATGAACGAGAGTGTACTGCAGTGGTTCCCAACCTTTTATGTTTGGGGACCCACCCTCGGATACTTATCTATTTCCGCGACCCATCCCCCACCAGTGGTTATATACATATTTTAATTACATTTATATTAAATATATATGATTCATTTATATTTAAATACGTGTTAAATCATATGAAATTAAAATGCAGCATATAAAAAAAGAAAATATAAATGTAAATAAATATGTACACAGCTTAGTGTAAACAAATGTAGAGTTTATTTATTATTCATTTTTACAAATCATTTGTCTCTACTCTAAGGCTAGTGTGACTTCTGGCATTGTTTTGACTGAATTAGCGATTCAGTGTCAGGATTAAAATTAGAAATTTTGAGGCAGTGTAGCCAAATCGTGCCCAGCTCCTGTACACACAGTGTCCGAGCGCGAGGGTATGATTCTACTGCGACCCACCTAAAATTCGTCCGCGACCCACTAGTGGGTCCCGACCCACCGGTTGGGAAACGCTGGTGTACTGTATTAGGTCCCTCATAACTCGAAATTTTGAAAATTTAACAAATATTACGCTCTGTGACGTCACAAAGTAACGTGATTTTACTTAGTAATATTTCAAAATTTAGTAAAATTTTTGAAATTTCAAGGTATGAGGGACCTAATATAACTATTCAACTGAACACTTACCAAGTTTAAAGAAAATCGGTTGAAAAACGGCGTCCGAAACAGGGGAATCAAATACCATGTTTTGCATTAAAAGCCGTATAGTTAACATTGCCGACTGCGCAACAATGGGCTACTGGCCCAGGGGTGAAGATGACTCTTAAGTACTTTTGTAAATCTGTAACTTTATATGAACCTATTTTAACGTTTTCAAAAATAAATTAAAAGTCGTTTTGAACTTTTTAGTGCTTTTATTTTAGGTAAAAAACAACAGCGTAAATAAAAATACTTTTAAGGTGAAAGTATTGGTAACTGGTGAAGAATTATACTGCGCGATAGATATGCTACAACATGTTTCATTTTGCTACAAGTATCCAAGAGCTTGTAGTATTTTTGCTCCAAGAAAATTTTTCCCAGCTTAAACCCTGGAGAGGATATTTAACGCTCAACAAACAGGCAGTGTGTGTAATCAAGTTCGAAGGTATGTAACTGATGGTTGGCCCGATAGAGCTGAAACTCCTCACCACTTGCTTCCATTTTATGACAAGAGATCCAATCTATCAGTTTATCAATCTGTTCTTCTTATGAATGATAGGCTTGTTATTCCAAAGGACTTAAGGCAGCGAGTATTAAAGTCTTTACATCGTGGACATTTGGGCATAACTAAATGCCGTTTTAAAGCAAAGGACACAGTTTGGTGGCCACACATATCAAAGGATATTGCTGATATGGTAGAAAAATGCCCAGAGTGTGCTACTTGTCGAGTTTATCATAAAGAGCCCTTAATTCAAGTAGAAATGCCAAATAGACCTTGGGAGAGTGCATCGAAGGATTTGTTTAAAGTTAATGGAAAGTGGTTTTTGTTGATGAGTGATCGTTATTCTTGATATCCTGAAGTAGAGGAATTGAGCAACTTAAGTATGGATAATGTAATATGTAAAATGTCAGGAATTATGGCTAGACATGGTGTACCGTTAAGTATAATGGCGGATTGTGGAACTCAGTTCAAGCCATTTTTAGGTTCACCTAAGTTCAAAAAGTTTCAAGAAACTTACGGATTTAATTTAAATACCTCAAGTCTGAAGTATTCTCAAGCGAATGGCTTAGCAGAGGCAGGTGTCAAAATTGTGAAAAATATAATGATGAAGGAGACTGATTATCACAAGGGATTGCTGGCTTATCGCAACTCTCGACCAGAAAATGGCTTTACACCAGCACAGTTGTCTATGGCACGGAGACTTCAAGATACTGTCCCAGTTCTTGAAAAACACTTGGTGCCCATCGAGGACAATGGTGTTTTATAATGAAAAGATAAGAAGAGAAAGAATTGAGCGTAACTACAACAATTCGCACAAAGCTAGAGCTTTAAGGCCTCTGTTGCCTGGAGAAATGTGGATCAAAGAGAGAAAAACCACAGGTATTGTCTCACATCCACTGAATCAGCCTCGGTCTTACCTGGTTCACACCGACAAGAACACATTGAGGAGGAATAGGAGGCACCTTGTGCCTTTCCACCAGAAAGTTGAAATTCCTACACATCAGAGTTCTGGTTCAAGTTCGCCTGGTGTACTCCAAAGTAGTGATTCAGGATCATCTGACAGCTCACCTAGTTGGAGTGATTCACACCAAAGTTCAGATTTAGGATTGACTAACAACTTACCTTGTTTACCGCTGTGTTCAGGTGCAAATCTTTGTCGTTCGTCTAGAGTGCCTAAACCTGTTGAGCAATTAACCTTTGAGGGGAAGATGTTGTATTATCATAAGCTGTTTTATATGTCATTATTTAATGTGTTTGTTTGATTATGTTTTACTTCAGAAATGTAACTGAGAATGAAAAAAGGTTACTTGGTGTTGCATTGTATTTTCTGTTTTATTAATAATTAGTAGACACAAAACATTTTGTAACTACTTTATTTACCAAAAAAACTGTGACTTCACAGATTAATGAAATGCACAAACAATACATTCAGTCCTCTAAACTTCATCATTACAGTACACTAACGATTATTCAAGGTCTTTGGGACCGAGTCTGGTATTTATAGTCTAGTCACAAAAAAGTTTAAATATAGAACAGTTATTTTATGTTTTAAACTCATGCTGCAGTTCACACAAATACAAACTAAAGTCTAAAACACACCCTATAATCAAACAAACTGACATATTGCAGTCGTGGTAGACTGCACCTGCAACATCCCTGTAACAATTCGGCACTCCAGCAGCTTGCAGCATGCTAGTGACAATTCACTAGCGCTCTTTACGATCGGAGTCGGAGTTAACTCAATAGCCAATCATGTCACTGTTAAAATCTGCCTGATTCTACTCCATCCACTTAGGTCGCTAATGTTGCAGATTTGTTTGGACTTAAACAAAGCCGAAGTTAAGCACATTATCATTCTACTGACTGAAAATTTTAAAAAAAGTTTTGCTTGGATTCTGCATTCTGCATTAAAAGTTCTGCGTTCAGATTTTCAATATGGTAGCTAATTAGTGAAGTGGTGAAGTTTTAGGCTCTTAAAAAGTTCCGTTAAAAGCTAGTTTTCATTGAGCGGTGCAACTTGAAACTGTGAATACATAACCTCAAACATACAGTGAGTTGATTATGGGGCGTCTCCCCCATTTATTGCGTTTGAAGAGGGAAACTCGTTACGATATTCCGTTTTCCCCAAACGTGTTAGTTCAATCCCCGTGGATCTTATCCTTCGCCCGTCATTTATCTAAAAAGGAAGCCAGCTTTGATGATTAATAAATATAATTGAATAATGAATATTACTAATAATATTGTTCCCCCAGTTAATTTAATACCAACTGTATATCGGACTTGACCTTATCTAACTAATGCCTGAACATGCAGGCTTCCTTCCCTAAACCTAATTTAATTGTCCCCAAATAATTACATGATACTAATTTTGATTTGTATAATTACTAAATTTGATTATATTTAACTTAGGTTCCCCATACCCCGTTTCTCCCCTCAAATTGGTACCCTACCACATGGCGTTGTTACCTGATAACCGGAGTTGATGTGCGCGAGTCGCCGATCCGCAGTCAAGTCGCGGCGCCCGATGGCTCCAGGGACCGACTGGCCTTTCGCGCATGCGCAGATCGCACTGTATTTGTCTATTGTTACCTGGGCAGCTGTTTGAGTCCAAGTTGGAGGTTTGGGGAGAGACGCCACAGCTTCCCCCCCCTCCGGGCAGGTATCCTGGAAGGAGCACTCCAACTCTTGGGCTGTCTGAAAGCTGGATTAGGCTTTGAGGCTCGGGAAGAAGGGTTAATGGGGGGTTTGGTTTAGGGAAGTGAAACCATTAATATAGTCCATTATGAGACTGGGGGTGCACAATGCATGATAAATAAGTAATTTTCTACAAATATTTCTACAACAATAAATAAGTATATACCTATACTATGTGCATCATAATAATAATGGTTTGATTCATGCATACACATATATAATGAATAATTTCCTGTAGATACAAGTTTCACTTAAATTATACTAAGAATTCCGGTTTGTGAATCTGGTATGAGGTTGTGTGTGTTTGTTTATGTGTATGTGTATATGTGTTTGTGTGTGTGTGGTGTGTGTTATTGGCCTGTTCCCTCTGTGACGGTGAGGGTACAGCCGACTCATCCCTGCTGTGTCAGGCTGGGAAAATGGTTGCTAAACAAAAATAAAACAAAAATGCAATCATTTTTCCTTGAGTTTTTACTGTTTGGTACCTTTAAAAAAAATATTTCCTAACAAACAGGGAGGCCGGTCTGCCATTTGCCCTTCCACTTGAGCCCTTGGCCCCTGAAGATGTAACCTCCGCGAAATTACATCCTAGTCGCAGGGGGGGGGGGGGTCAAGATGATGGAGTGGGCAACCGTTGTAGTGTGTTTGTGTTATTGTGATGTGTCTGTGTTTCGGTTTACCTGCTATTGTATGAACCCTAACTTATTTTTAACTACTAACTTAACCTAATATCACTACTCCTTTTAATAAACACGGGCTTAATATTGGGGCATGAAGAATTTCTTTAATTGAGGAGTTTGGTGGAAAAACGACCTCAGTCCAAAAAACGTGTTTTGAGATAATCGACTTTGAATATTAAACTTATGTTTTATAGGCTTTTACCAAATTGCATTACTCTTAGGATAGTTATACTATTCAAGATATATTCTTTTGGATTAAGAATATAATCTTTGTTTTTTTTATATGTCCTTTCCATAAAAAGTTATTGAACAAAATATGAAGCAGAGTCAGAGGTCGTTTTTCCATCAAACCACTTTTTCAATATTTAAAACTTAGATTTTATGCATTTAAACTCATGAAAGTGGATAAAAATAAAGTAAAACAAAATATTTATTCGACCTAAATTTATATGAAATAAAATCAAATAGGTCTAGCAACGGTTTCATTCAATAAAACCTAAAATAAACTTGAAGAGATACAATGGTCCATCAAAGACTTTACTGAAGGTTTTTAAACATTTAAATGACAGATAGCTTGTTTAAACATCAATTTTCACACAAAGAAAACCTATACAACGTTTAGCAATAACCCATAATATTTGTCTGCACAAGAATGTTTCCTCCAGCTGAAGACAGGATGCCTCCGAACTGCTGACAGCCAGTGACAGCATTCAGAAAAAAATTCATAACTCAGCGAAAACACAAGATATTGACATGAAACAAACACTGTTGCAAAGAGGATTAAATAACGGATCATTTTAAGCGTTTTACCGAAAAAAAACGACCTCAGTCACCTTAGGTCGTTTTTCCACCAACCTCCTCAATTGTGAGACGTGAGCTCGAGTGACAAATTTTCCATTTGAAGGATCTATCAATCTCACCGTAACTGGGGAGGTAAATGACTCAATTATTAGGGGCTTGGACCATAATGGTAGAAGTTTGGCATTGATGTGGTCTATCGCCTTACTTTGGGGGTACTGTCGATGCATAACCCAGTCGCCAGGTTTATATGGCTGAGGAACGCGCTTGGCATCGTACTTGATTTGTCGTCGCTGTCTGGCCTTCTTGAGGTTTCCAACTGCCTCTGTCCATCTTTCTTGCCTGTTTTGGGAAGATTGATCTTTGGACAGAAGTTTTTCTAAATCCCATTGAAGCTCCAAAGGATGTGATATTGTAAAATTTAAGAAAAGCTCAGCTGGTGAGAAACCGGTGCTTTCGTGTTTAGCTGAGTTAAAGGCTAATTGAAAGAAATGAATATTTTGGTCCCATTCAGTATGGTCATGACTGTGAAAAATCCTAAGAGCGGTTTTAATGTTTTTATTTACTCTCTCTGCATGACTGGGGTTCGGATAGTGTGGGGTGGTGGTTATATGTTCAATCCCAAATTCCAGGCACATTTCCAAAAATTCCTTTGATCTAAATGATCCAGCATTGTCTGAAACCAAAAACTTCGGGAAACCGAAATATGAAAAAAGACCTCGTTTTAATAGATTGACTGTTGTTTTTGCTGTTGTATTGCGGGATGTTAACAAAACTGTGTACTTGGAAAATGAGTCAGTTATTGTCAGAATGTATTTATTGCCTGTCTTTGATCGGGGAAGTGGTCCTACATAGTCTATAAAAACTTTCTCGAAAGGGCGAGTTGCTATCTCTGAACTTAAATGTCCAACCTTGGTGTTTGGGGCCTGCTTAGATGTTTGACATTTAATGCAAGATCTGACCATATCTGAGATAATTCTTTTTAAGTTCTCCGACCAAAAATGTGGTTCAATTCTCGCCCAAGTTTTCTTAATGCCAAGGTGGCCTGAAGTAGGTGCCTGGTGGTAATGGTGAAACAACATTGGTATAAGTTTCTCTGGTATAACTATTCTAGGTTTAGACTGATTGGGCGCTTGGTGGACCAGAATTCCTTGTAACAAGTAACAAGGAATAATTTGTTTTTGATTTGGACCTGGGGAGGCTTTTAACTATTTTTTGGATTTGGTTGTCCTCTGCTTGATGAGCTTTAATATCTTTAAATGCATCTGGAATTCTGAACAAAACATTGGTTTTCTGGAGAACCTGGGAGGGGTGTTGTACTACTGGTTGTGAATCTGAGGGGGGGTTGATCTTCAAACAGCCTAGAAAGGCAATCGGCAATTACATTATCCTTTCCCTTAATATGATATACCGAAAATTGGAAGGCATTTATCAGAGTGATCCAACGACCTATTTTACCCACTTGTCTAGGATGATTCAAGAGCCAAGTTAGGGCATGGTTGTCACAATGAAGCTCAAAGTGTCTATGCTCTAGGTAGACTCTAAACTTATCTAGGAAAAACGTTACCGCTAAGGCTTCGAGCTCGAATGCACTGTAGTTCCTTTCATGGGGGTTGGTTGGTCTAGAGGCATAAGCAACTGGCAACAAAATGTCGTTGTATCTTTGAGCAAGGACCGCTCCAATTGAAGTTCGGGATGCATCTGTTTGTAGAACAAAGGGCAGATCAAAATTACTCATTCTTAAGATAGGAGATGTAGTCAAGGCAAGTTTTAATTTATCAAATGCAGCTTGCTGATCTGCAGACCAGACGAAGTGTACTCCTTTTTTCTTGAGATGGTTCAGGGGAGCTGTTAATTCAGAATAGTTCCTAATGAAACGGGAGTAATATGCGGTCATGCCCAGGAATCGTGAAAGTTGCTTAATGTTACGAGGGGTAGGAAAATTGTCGATTGGTTCTGTTTTTTCCTTGCTGAGACTTAAGGTGTTGTTATGAATTACATGTCCCAAAAATTCTATTCTGTCAGAGGCTAGTGTTATTTTAGAGGGATTAACTGTGAGATTGGCTTTCCTGAGGCGATCCAAAACCTCTCGAAGGTGGTTTAAGTGTTCCTCAAATGTGTCTGAGTAAATTACTATGTCATCAAAAAATGAAAAAACATATTTGAATTTTATATCCCCAAAAATTTTGTTTATTAAATCGGTGAGAACCATTGAACCATTTGCTAGGCCAAAGGGAACGCAGTTAAATTCATATTGAGCCCATGGGACGACAAACGCAGTATATTCTTTGGATTGTTCGTCCAGAGGTATTTGGTAGTAGGCCGAGTTGAGATCCAATAAGGTAAACCATTTGGCCTTCCCCAGGTGTTGAAAGGCGGACTCTACTGTGGGCATCGGACTTGCCTCTAATATGAGACCTGAGTTGAGACCTTTGTAATTTATTACTAATCTAGTTTTACCATTCTTTTTTGGGACACAAAAGGCAGGGCTTGAATATTGACTACTGGATTCCCTAATAACCTGATTTCTTAAAAGCTCATCTATGTGCTGACGTAGGATTTCAGTTTTGGGGGGGGGAAAATTGATAAGGTCTGCTCCTAACCATGTGGCCTTCTTTGATATTTATGTGATAAGTCAATACATTGGTTTTACCTAGCTTCTTGGTGATAGTGTTGGGATATTGTTTTATAATTTCTTGAATTTGTTGGATCTGTTTCGGGTTTAAATTTGGACCAAACTTGGGGGTGTCGTTCGAACTGCTTTCGGGATCTGGGGGTCTGTTGAGTTGCAACGATAAAAGGAGAGGCCGGTTGTAAGGGAAGGTTATGGTATTCTGAGCAATATTGATTATGGCTTTAGTATATTTTAGAAAGTCTATGCCTAGTATTACTTCGACTGGAAGTGAATCTGTTACAAAAAATGTGAAATACCATGAAAGATACTGTATCTTACAATGGATTTTAACTGTGTGTGTGACTTTCAAATAGTCTGAGCCAGCTGTTTCAACTGATATATTTGCAGGTTGAGGAGGGTGAGCAATAACACCTTTTTGGCTTTTAATTGCATTAAGTACCGGGAGTGAAATTAATGTGCAGGTTGACCCAGTGTCGACTAAGGCTGGAAACTCTTCTGTACCGAATCGGATTTTTAACTGAGCAAAATCAGAAAGAGGGGTTTTCATGGTTTTAGGTTTGGGTTTGGTGGGAGTTGCGTTATCGTTAAGAGGGGCAGCTAGATAACGCGCGGGGGGACCACTGCCTAGTACCGTCCGCACGGGTAGTTTAAATTTCCCTTGAGCTGTGTTGAATTATTTTTTGAACCTCCCTGTGCTGCCTGGGTTGATGTCTGGGGAGCAGGATATCTTGGTGTCGGATTGGTGTTCTGGGAAAAGCGCGGAGCAGGATTGCTACTATGGTTAGGGCGATATGGTGGGTAGTTACGGTTGTTGTTCGGTCTGTATGATTGGGAATTTCTGGGGTATTGATTGGAATGTTGGTTAGGAGCAACATATGAAGGGTGCGGTGTCTGCCTAAATGTGTTGGCTGAGAGGCTTGCTGACAACGGGGCTATTTCCATTAAATCATTAATGCAGGTAATGGGCTTAAGGCCGGCAAAGGTAACTCTTGTTTGAGAATTTATGCCCCTGAACAATGTTTGAAATATTTCTTGCTCTTGGGTTTGGGGGGACAAAATTTTATAATTTAACTGAATGTCCTTAACATAGTCCAAGAGCTGTTCATTTGGGGCTTGAGGGCGATACAAAAACCTGAACTGAAGCTGTCTTAAGGAGTCGGGGGTAAAAAATACTGAGTGAATGTTTAACAAAAGTTGACTCCAAGATATACCCTGAGCTACATTATCAATCCAAAATTCCCTCATACGATTTTGAATCAGGGAGCTGACATTCAACAAAATAGCTTTCTCGGACACAAGCCTGAGTTCTATGACTTTGTTTACATTCTTCAAAAAATTAACTACCAGATCATTGTCGTTGCCAGCTAACCTGGGAATATCTTTCAGCATGTCCCTAACATATGGGGGTAATTTAATTTCGTCCCTGTTTTTGGGGGGATTGCTTTGCATTTCGCGGGCAACAGATATAGCTGTCTCATTCACGGCTGGCATGGTGATCTGGTGAATGGACTGGACGAGGTTAACAAGGCTAGGGTCTGAGAACGGTGTTGTTCGGATTTCAGTGTGAACTGTAGTGGTAGTAGTCGTGTCAGTAGTCGTTGTAGTAGTTGTAGTATCAGTGGGCGTCACTGTTTCAGTAGTAGTGATTGGGTCAGGAGGGGTCTCGTCCCCCTGGATTTCCTGATGTGTCGCTTTTACATGATTTCGCAATCGAACTCTGTTTTCTTCGAGTGTTGCGGCTGGCTGGATTCCCCATGCCACACACTGGTCAGTGGCTTGACTTGCGGTCAAGCCTTTTATCCAAGTGAGATTGGTTGGGACCGTGTTTTTGTCGTAAACCGGCATCTTGACTTTGAAACTGATAAACTTTCGCTTTGGTATCGATTAGCTCAAATTTATAATATTTGTTGTTTGGGGTTTCCGGGGTTATGGTTGTCCCTAAGTTAAATGATTTATTTATTTCCTATGAGTGTTTAATTTGAGGACTAAATATTTATTTTTTCTGAGTGACTTGGGCACATTACCAAGAAATCTTGAATGGTTCCGCTATTTTTTTTTTTTTTTTTTTTTTTTTTTTTTTTTTTTTTGGGGGGGGGGGAATGGTTGGGGCCAGGACGGAAAACTAGGGGAGAGCCTGCCGCCTAATTAAAGACAACAAATTGGAAACTGAGGAATAGCATCACCAGTTGGATGAAACGTCCCAAAGCACGTCCGTTCCTAACCATCAAATAACCTAAGAATACAACCCTGCTGAGTTTCCACCTTTTTTTTTTGGAGCGGTGGATGCAACCATTCTAGCTAAGAGATACCCACCTTTTTTTTTTTTTTTTTTTTTTTGAGGCCTCTCAGAACATTGAGTGAATTATTTTTTTTTTTTTTACTTTTTTTAAATTCTATTTGACCTTTTCCATACATAGTGCTAAGCAGTGTGTTTTTGATAAAGGGTTGGTTGAAGGTAAAGGGGTTTAGGCGGCTAGGTACTTTATACTATAATAGTTGTTGTCTTGCCCTTGCATAGTTGCTATTGGCCGTCAAATAGTTGTAGAGCCAAGACACCTTCCAATAGACCTACCTGGTAATTGACCATCCCTAGTCAATTTCCCAGCACTGTCCAACTTTGGCGTTTATAGCCTGGGACCATTTTCAGGAGGCTCCAGCCCACTGCAGCAAGGCCTTACTACACCGGGCTGATGCCGACCACAGGATGGCAATTCCAAGTTTTACTCAATTAACAACCATATCCCTTATCTAATACATAATTTAACCTGCGTCGGTACCTTGCCTTCATTCATTTTAGGTTGGGAGGGGGTAGGTATCATAACACACATGCTCTATTTAAATGCAACACTTCAACGATAGATACTTTATTCAAGCTATTCACTCAATGTCCTGATTTTTTTTTTTTTTTTTTTTTTTGGGTGGGCGGGTGACATTGGTTGTTCCCTAAAGAACGTGCTATGGTCCGATATTATCATCCATAAACGACCCTAAGCTAAAGAAAATTCGCTGGTGTGACAAATCCCTATTATGGCGGCTCCCAGGGAAAGGGGGGGGGGGTGTAAGGTGTAATTCTATTGCTGGCCTACACTTACTGTATTTATTTAGCCCAAGCTCCTCTCAGATCTGTCACCTAAATTAAATTGCACTGACTTTTTGGTTTTAAAATTGATAATCATATTTTATTTATTTATTTCTCAAAATATTGTTTAATATTTTGCTCATGCGCTGAAAGGCTCGATCGTTTAGGTGAATCCCATCAGGCCGTGTGGGATTGGAATAAAAATGCTGAAAATACTGGGCAGAGTCTTCGCGGGCGATCGGCAACTGAACAACGTGGGTAATAGAGTCTTGAAGAGTTGAAATGAATTTGTTGATTTCGTCAATGTGGTGAAGTTTTTCTGTGTTGTTTCGGAATTTAAGGAAAGGGGGTAAGGTCATAATGATTAAAGGGTTGGGTGCGGATAGCTTCCTAATCAGCCGTATCAAGGATTTAAACTGATTTTTAAAATCGGTCAAAGCAATTCAGCTATTAATATCATTAGTCCCAATGAATAAAAGGGTTGGCATATTGGTGTCCAATGATGTTGAATTTGCCTTTAAAAATTGCTTTATGCCCCTAACGGTAGCCCCTGATATTGTTATCGCCCGATCGAAGGAAAAATTATTTTTTAACTTATTGTGGTGCTCAGCATAAAACTTGAACCTTTTAAGCTGAGAATCTCCCAGTAGATTAATTCGTGACATAATTTTTGAGAAGGGTTTGTGTTGATGTGGAATGGGGGGGGTATGGGAAATAATTAGAAGTTAACGTTGATATTATTAACGGAAAAGGCAGAGAATCGGGTGTGACTCGGTGCGGGGTGCGGGGAACCGGTTGCGGCAGGGGGCGGGGAGGGACAGGTTGTGGCGCGGGACGGGGGGGGGTCCTTGACCTTGGCTAGACCGATCGATATTTGTCAAGAACTGAATTTCTGATAACAACAAATATATGCGGAGAGAGAAACTACTGGAATTGTTATCACCCAACTCAACCTCTTAAATATACGCTAACCGTAATTACATCTGAATACTGAAATACTATTATTTAAATGCTGGCATTAAATCTTATGAAAATATTGTATAACTTAAGGGGAAATATTAATTAAAATTCCTGAAATGTAAAACAACTCGTGTCAACACTATGGGTAGCTTTTTTAAATATTTTATTTTTTTTTTTTTTTTACATTTTTATTTATAGCCTGCTACCTTAAACAAGTGAGATAGTCTATATTATATTTTTCCAGAACGTGGGATACCGAGATCCTGAGACCATTGATTGACCTCAATAAATATTAAATCCTTTGTGGATCCAGGTACTGAATAATAAATTATCTTGTGGCCACGTTCCTCCAAAAAATTAATAGATATATATTTTTTTACCCATAATGTTAACAGACGGGACACATTTTACTACAGTAGGCCTATAGCTAAATGAAAATATTTAAAACATAATACCTTAATGTGATGACGCCATGTGGTATTAGCTATAGCCTAACGTAAAATTGCTTCTGAATTTTCCTATAAACCCTGTTAAAATAATGAAGTTGATGAAAATTCGTAATCCCAAATGAATAAATTTACTGAACTGAAAACGGTTACACGCCGCCGCGCAAACACGTGATTGAGTTGGCCGTTTCCTGTCGGCCTGCCCGCATAGACATGCTCCGCCCAGAAACAATCTTCTTAAGATTCCCTGATTAAATTTGGAAAATAAATTAAATTGACGGGCAAGGGATAGTTTAAAGCTCTACTACCAATTTTGGGGCGTCTCCCCCATTTATTGCGTTTGAAGAGGGAAACTCGTTACGATATTCCGTTTTCCCCAAACGTGTTAGTTCAATCCCCGTGGATCTTATCCTTCGCCCGTCATTTATCTAAAAAGGAAGCCAGCTTTGATGATTAATAAATATAATTGAATAATGAATATTACTAATAATATTGTTCCCCCAGTTAATTTAATACCAACTGTATATCGGACTTGACCTTATCTAACTAATGCCTGAACATGCAGGCTTCCTTCCCTAAACCTAATTTAATTGTCCCCAAATAATTACATGATACTAATTTTGATTTGTATAATTACTAAATTTGATTATATTTAACTTAGGTTCCCCATACCCCGTTTCTCCCCTCAAATTGGTACCCTACCACATGGCGTTGTTACCTGATAACCGGAGTTGATGTGCGCGAGTCGCCGATCCGCAGTCAAGTCGCGGCGCCCGATGGCTCCAGGGACCGACTGGCCTTCCGCGCATGCGCAGATCGCACTGTATTTGTCTATTGTTACCTGGGCAGCTGTTTGAGTCCAAGTTGGAGGTTTGGGGAGAGACGCCACAATTACTTACATAGACATTGTTGGTTACATTTTAATTAATCATCATTACTCACTTATAAACTTTACAGAAATTCCATAGTAAACTAGGACGATTATTTATCTTAAATTAATTCATGTTTAAGCATACAATTAGCCGCAAACTTTGAAAAACTCTACAACTTGACAGCACCCCAAATCGCAAACATCAGCAGCTTTTTTTTAAAATACACCCTAACAAACATTTTTTCGCAAACATACTATGCTTTTTTATCCTTGATCACTCCTAAGAGTAAAAGAGCTTAGATGCGCCAAAGAGTATTGATGTAAAATATTATAATAAATAACAATACTTAAGTTTAGTACTAAAAATCTGCTTTGAATTTAATTTTACTTACTAAGACAATTCTAACTTAGCTTTTGTGTCACTCACAGTCGTCACTTGTATATATTTTCACGAAGCATAAGTATCAAGCATTAATCAAAAAGCCATGACAAATAAAACAGACTTAAAAAATACAACAAAAAATAGCCTAAGCCAATGAGTGGAATTCAAACAAGGAATAAATTAGCAATGGAGAACTTCAATAGTTATTCTTGGATTATTTTGACTGAAATAGACTAACTCAAAGTATACTCACTGATGATATATTTTACCTTTGGATATATAATTTTGATATAATACTATATAACCTACTGATGATGTAATTTTTTATTTTATAATATAAATAATATATGACAATACTATATCATCATAGTCTAGGTATTTTGGTTTGCTGTGGTATTTGGGCTTTGTGATCAAGCTATAAATTCGTGCCGCTCCATTTTTCTCCTGAAAAGCAAGGTGGGAGTTTATACAATTTTCTGAAGATGGATGGCCGATGAGTTTCCCAAAAGTTACTGCAACACCAGCCCTCATGAAACCCGAACTTTTGAAGTCAGCTGAAATTGAATGTGCAAATGCCACTGATGAGTCATTTTAGTGTTGAGTAATCACATGTACCATGTTCTCTTCAGTAATCTTAAAGTGACCCTCCATCTGATTGCCGGCCCCCATCTTTGTAAATTAATTTATGCTTGAGAGAGCTGATGTGTCACTACCAGGGGTGCTTTGATGCCTGTTTGCGTTGGTATGTCATGTGACCGGATCTCTTTAACTATTTTGCATGAAATAATTTCTTTGCCTGACTAATTTAAATGTATTCCATCTTTACTGAAACACCTACCTGTCACAACAGTAAAATCAATAAAAAAACTAACGTGATTTAATGATTGAGACACCTTCATGCATGAATAAATTTAGTATCATGATTTCTTCATGAATTTTTTGGAAGAGAGTTTTAACTGGTTCCAAAAAGAGGTTTATGAATGACTAATAAAGAACTTTTAACACTTAAACAGAAAAATCAATTAAGCCTACCTCAAACTCTTCGCGATGGAGGCGGCCGGCTTCTTCCCTCGCCCTGGACGCAAAGGTCTCCTGGAACAGCGAGCTCTGTGTCTGTGTGAAGAACAACTGGTACTTGGCTTCAGACGTGGTCGACGGGTAGATCTGGCGGTAGTTGCCAAGGTGGCTCTCCTCCCACTTGACCTGTGTGGCCAGTGCATCCAACATGTGCGAGCTGTCGTTCCTGCCGTAGAAACAACGGACTGATTAATGTAGATCCACAGCTTAAACAGTAGTCTCCACAGATTTTAACTCATAAGGTTGCAAACAGTTTGAAATTTTATGGCAGAATACAAAAACTGTTTAACAATATCTTCAAATTTTCAATAACATGAACACATTTATAATTTTAAAAACCAAATTTACAGGTTGTGTCTTACATTTCTTATTAAATTTTTTTACTGCTAAATAATCCATAATATCAACATCACTGTTGCTGACTGTTTCGTTTCGTGGAAACGAAACAGTCAGCAACAGTGATGTTTCCAACAGCTGAAATAGACCAAGTCAACTGGTTTTCATGTTCAATCTTATGTTTAATATATGGATGTTTAATATCCATGTTTAAGTTGGAGATTTCTTCTTAAATATTGTGCTCCTGTACTAACAGAGTTCAACTATGCACCATATTACTCATGAATCTCTATTAATTTGTAATCATAACCAATGACATTATATGGTCATTTTAAGTGATCAGATTATTGTTGTGATCTTATTTCTGAGGAAGGTCTGTTGTTATAGCTGATATCACAATGTGCGATTGGTATATTAGTCCATTAAACGCAGTCCCATACGGTAGTTAGCGGCTGCTTTACCAAGGTGCAGACCACTATTTTGTCTGAAGTAATATTTTGAAGATCAATAAAAAAGCAATAAACTGAGAGTACTTTTCAAAATATAAAATCCTCTTGACACTTTTTTTACAAATCTAATACAGGGATGTGTTTTACAAGTTGAATGACTAAGTCCGGTTGGTCCCACCATTTAGAAATGTAGTTATTGGTTGGATTGGAGGACATTATCAGCATTTAGAATAAGCTATGTGAGCTTTTAATTTATCAATTTCACATGTATAATTAAAAACAATAAATATTCTTTTTCTTGAACTCTTTAAGAGGGAAATCCTTTAAAAAACGTAATTTTGCTAAATGCGCTTATATGCCTTGGGTTCAAACTAACGCTCATTATTTGTTCTCTGTGAACTGAAGAGCACAAAGTGACTGTTGGATATTCACAAACTTTGTTTTTTGCACAAAAAGTTAAATCAAAAAGATCCAAATACCATCAATAGTGGTGGTGGAGCCAATACCACTTCAAATTGTTGTAGCAGTCTTTTTGATTTTTAATTATAGTGCACAGTGCAGCCCTGCAGACCTTTGTGACTTTCAAGTACAGTAGATTCTTATTGAGTCTATCTACTCGATACGATGCTCACATGTCTTTTCTTTACCAGATAAAGGCAGAACTTACTTTCTGAAAAGCCCTCCTATAAACCGTAGGTCTGAATTATTAGGTTTTTTCTTTTTGTTATAAAAGCACTAATTAGTTTGGGAGATGTACTTGGAACTGAAACTAAGAAAAGTAACACAATCATAAGCATTAGTATTTACCATTACTTTCAAGGCTGAAACTATTAAGTGTGCAGGACGTGACCAACAAGCCAGTGAACTCACATGTCAGGCAGGTGATGAGCTCTGGTGGTGATGGCCTGCATCAGCCTGTCCCTCACTCGCTGCCTGTCCTCCTCCATCACCCTCCGCTTGTCACACCGGGTCAGGTTGAGGATGGTGAACGTGTCCCTCAGTAAACTCTCCTTCACTTCTCTGTCCAGCTCTGCGTCGGTGTGGTAGCTCGGGGAATGGTTCACCTAATTAATTATATTTTGTATTTCCTTCTTGAACTAATAACAAGAGGGCTTAGTAATATTTAAGCCCCAAAAGGGCGTAAAAATATTTGTATACCCCATGTTTAATATTAATAGTTGGAGTCAGGACTGTGTAATTCATAAAAAAGGATATTGACTAGGTAAAAAACTTGATAACTAAAAAAGGCTTTAAATTAAATATCATGTCAAGGACAAGACTTTGAGTTCAGTTGTTTACATATTTTCTGTACGTGAAACATAATTACAAGCCTTTACATTTACTACGAATTAGTTTGAAATTACGACTCAAAAATGTCTATAAATGTCTAAAGTAATTTTTGGTCATGAAATGACTAGAAAGTGTGCAGTGCCGCAAAGTCATTTGTAACATGGTTGAATAAAAGCAGGTGTAGGGTGGGATGGGCATGATAATTAATTATAGTTTTTACAATATAGTTGAAGCCCTCTAGTCCGGCCTTGGACAGTTCGGCTGCTGGATAATATGGCTGCGGTCTCAGGAAAATGAATCATTAGGCTGAAAACGTTCCCTGTGGTTGAAATAGACATGAGTCAAGTAATTCTCTGTTTAATCCCTAAGATATCTTGGTATAAATGTAGATTTCTGGACGATTCAGTTTCAGAAGTCTTTCCAAATATTGTGTTTCTGTAATGAATTTCAATCGTGAACTTTAATTGCGACGGTTTTCGCCCATTAGAAGTTACAGTTACTTATAAGATTCCATCACTATTTCTACATATTAGGCTAAAATATGCGTTTGCTTCTATCATCCATTAAACGCAGTTTCATTGGATATGAACTGCTTTTACATTGTACGATCGTTATTTCGGCCCCAATACAACCTCTGAAAAAGTAAATTATGTCCGTTCATAGTCATTAATAATTATGGACCGGTATCTGTTTTGAGCAATTTCTAAAAAAATTTTAAAAGGTTGTAAATTCAAGATTGGTCTATTATTTTGAGACAAACAATTTATTTCACAGTAAACAGTATGGGTTCGGGAAAAATTTGCCAGCTCTGCCTTCACATATATTATAAATGAGGTTGTTGAATCTGTTGAATGGACCAATCTGTCTTGTTTATACAGGTTGTCTACCAAATTTCACAAATTAAATTCCTGACTTTTCAAGACCACTTCTGAAAATACCACAAAAAAAATTTGATACCCTTAATTTTGTAAAATTGTCTAAAATAATTTAATTTATTAGGTTTGTAGAATACTATTAAATTGTTATATTTTTGTAAAAAAAAGAGTTTTTTCCAACTAAAAACCTAAATTCCTGACTTTTTCTCTACTTTTCCCATCCGGTTGACACTCTGTTCTAAAATTAAATGATCATGGAATTAGGCGAAGTTAACTTTCATTGATCAAAACTTACTTTTTTTTAAGAAAGCATTATACTGTAATCAATACTGATAAAAGAAAACTTTTTTATGGTGGTAAGATAAAAATTAAACAATGTTTAATTATTTAGTCCATTAAATAATGTTATTTCTTATCATTAACCCTTACATCATAACTAGTCAGTTGCATATTATATTTGGGTCCTACGATATAAACTACTCAAATAATTCAACATACCTCTAGCAAGTAAGGTTTTAACTTGTAGTCGAGAATGATGTCAAACCCTAGTATCTCGAAGCATGCAAAAGTGAAGTCATGACAGGGGAAGCAAGCATGGTACGAGTGTTTGAGCGTCGGATGTCCTGCGATGACAGTTTTGATAATGATATCATCAATGCTGTCCCAGATCTGGGAAACATTGTACTGTTTCCGCTCCAGCCAGCTGTTCAGTGTTGAAATTCGCCTGAGAAGTAGAATAAATATTATGAATCCAAGGATCATAAAACTTCAAAAATTTGCAATAACTACAAAGTTAACTGGCTGGGTAGCTGAGTGGTTATAGTGCTCGCCTTTGAATCCAAAGGTTGCCGGTTCGATCCTGAGAAAAGTTAGTAGCTTTTTAAAGGTTCGATTCCGGACCCAGTTGCCATTTGTCATTGGGCTATTAATTAATGATGCTTTCTAACAACTGGTCGATGTTAGATAGTAACAAGACTGGGGTTTGGACCGTTCCCCGTCAAAACATTAAAAAATGCCACTGGCGTAGACACACTCAAAATAAAGTTAGTTTAATTATGTCAGTAAACAGAAGTTCCAGCAAGATTTCAGTATAATATATAATTGTAATAGTCAAACATTTAATAAACTGACATGTTTGGTATAATTTCGGGATGTTTAATGTGTGCCCAGTCTTATCTCTTGAGACAGGCAAGTTTTTTAAATCATCGTGTAATGTTCAGGTTACTTATCTTAACAATTCAGGAAGTGGAACACAACAACATGAAACTTTAAAGATTACAAAACTTACTCAAATATCTGCAACGTACATATGTGACTTCTACCACTTTGGATTAAGTCTTCTCATTCTCATGCAAGAAACTAATCAAACTAATATATATATATAAGTAATAAAATTAGGAGGAGAGTTTTATAGCCACATGTGTTAACATGGCTTTGGAGCGGAAGTAATTGAGTGGGTCAGATCATATTTAGCTGACAGAACACAGGTCAAGAAGTTTGAAGGCTAGATATAATCAAATAAAATAATTCTTTATTCATAAATTAATACACAATGCAGCATTAAAAAATATAACATAAACATTATATATCATCTGCTCTTCAGAGAGGAAGAGGTGTGCCTCAAGGAAGCTGCTTGGGGCCTATACTTTTTAATCTGTACACATCTGACTTTCCTTCTTTTGTCTAGCGCTGCACGCTACATTTGTATGCTGATGATTGTCATCTGCATTTGTCTTATGATCCTGATATGATAGAGGATGCCATTTTCAGGATTAACTTAACTTAGACCTAGATAACATTTTGACCTGGACCTCTGAGAATGGTCTGAAACTCAACATAGGAAAGTGTGTTCAGTTGTGTTTAGATAGAACATAGTTCTACATCTAATCTAGCACTACAAGATCTTATACAGCCCTCAGTGTGAAAGCTATAGAGGTCACTCATGGTGGCGAAAGTCTGGCCATTTGCAACAAAGTCATAACTCTTGGACTCGTCTGGGACTGTGGGCTCTTTTTTTCAGACCACGTAACTCACAACATCTAGCATACCATTTCATATACTTTATTCATACATGTACACATACTATACAATGAATGGTGTCAAGCATATCTGTACAAATTGTACCATTGACAGGCAAAGGGGTTTGTATTGATTCAGGAGTTTGTTGCAAGAAGCTGTAAAACTACAGTTCATGCAGTCTTTGGTATTATCAGTTTTTTATTATTGCTATCTTGCATGTGGAAACAGCATCACAATTCAAGATGCTCAGAGAGATCAAAACCTACGAACTCAACACTGAGGATGTATTCTCTGAACGAGCAGACCATGTGTCGGAGTATGGTGATGCTGTTAACATGCTTCACATGGGAGATTTTTGCAATTTAATGAACAACTACATGAAGGACTCACGAAGTCCTTGCACTCGGGGAGCCACAATATCTGAGTGAAAGTCTGCGGCACCGTGATGAGGTTTCACAACGGTCCATCAACCATAATCAGAACCTGCACTTTCAAAGAATCAGCCTTGAACTGGGCCGAAAAAGCTTTTAGTGTTTCGGTCCATTGCTCTACAAAAACCTACCAGGTATCCTCAAATCATATTCATTGCTAGGTTTTAAGAAAAACCCGAAAGAATTGTAAATAAGTTTTCTTTTGCAAGTTTTATTGTTATTTTTTATTACATCAATGTTGACTTGAGTTATCCTGAAAAAAAGTTTGAAACTGAGGAACTCTTTAAAATAAAAACCTTTTTATTTATTTTATTTTTTATAAATCACAGTTAAGCAGTGTGTTCTCCTGTCATAATCAATCTTTTCAACTTAGAATAGCAAAGTTACCGTTTACTACCAGCCTCCTCATCTACGATGTATGTGCGGCTATGCTTATTCACTGAGTAGTTGGTCAAATGCATGTACATGTTTGTGATATTGTGGGGAGCAGGCTCACAGTATCTGCTTGTGGCAAACCTGAACATAAAAATAAAACAGGCTTTACTTTTGTGAATTATATTATTTGGTTTATCTAGAACCACCATAACAGGCTTCAATACAAAAGAGATACATCTCATATCATACATTATTTTTGTCTAGTTAATCTATAAAAACTCATCTTAAATTAAATATTAACACTGCCCCCAAAGGAGACCAAAAAACATTGTTATATTTCACTGTGCCTTCATAACTTTACCTGTATATTGCGATCAACTTAAATTTTCTTCCAATACTACGTGAAACTAACTAGCGTGAGAGCAGAAATAGTATATTAAGCAATGTTACTGCTTTACCATGTGTGCAACCTAACAAAAAATATCATGAACACGTGATAAAACATAAGCATCTTAGCTGAGGTAAATTTCATGTTTTATTAACAACCAAGATAATCCTTGTTTTAATTAAAGAAAAGATTAGGTATTTTTAGAGCAAATATGTTCTGAATAGGCCGATTTTCATAATAATGGGAATTAGAAAGCTGAACTCTACTGAATATTTGTTTATAAAAAATTTGTCTTGTTGCCTTAAGTAACTCCAAGCAAAATCTAAAAATCACAAACTTTTAAGATCATTTCTTGTGAAATCTGTACAGCTAACAACTTACATAAGGAGTGTTATAAATAGAACTAGGGTATGGATGTAGCAGTTGATTCGCAAATCAAGCTATCTTTCAATTCTTTCCGAAGTTAATGTTGGATTTTGCCCTTAAAATACTTTCTCACCAACTAAAATTACTAAATTTTGTAGAGCTTTCCTCTCACAAGCTCCAACCAGGAAAGTTGTGTTAACAGCTCCAAATAACCAGTTTAAATTCTACATAATGTCTTACATAATATTTGTCTAATATAAATAAAATATATAGGTTGAGAACTTGTTTCCAGATTTATTGTCTCACCTTGCAAGTCCATCATTGTAAACATATATTCGGAGAGGATCAACTGAAGAAATAAGAGTATAAACCCGCATGTCAAACTTAAAACCATCCACCAAAAATGGCTGAAAAACAAAAAACACAATGGTTTTATAAGGGAAAATATAACTTATTTCACAGCAGAGTAAATGTCAAATATCATATCAAATATTTATTAAAACTAGATAATAGTAAAAATTCAAATAAAAAAAAACCACGCTTTTATTTTAAAATTAGAATAAAGTTTGAAGTTTAGCTGTTTCTAACCATGTTGAAGTAATTTACCATGTTATTTAAGGACTAACATAATTATGTACAGTAGAATGATAGGGCACAAGTGAGAGACCACTCCGTACTGAGAGCCACGCGATTGGGTGCACAGTGCGAAAGCTACCTCAGCACATTGTAAAAAATCCACCCCAGATTCACCTTAACTGTTACCGGGTAAAACCGGTTATTATACAGATAAAAGTGATATGAAAGCTAACTTTAAAATCAGGAAGAATGGATTTCTACAGTTTTTACTTAATTTTTTGTAAGTGCAAAGGTAACCTCTGCGTTGCGCCTGATGGAAGGTTGAAGGATTTTGGGTGATCAAATGATGAGATACAAGAGCTATTTGGAAAGTAAGTTCGAGTTATATCTGGTGAATGGAGCGATTGTGGTAGAGGCATGCAAGTACCAGCATAGGTTAGATAAACTTTTAGGAACCTATCTGTGTGTTGCAGAGGTTAATAGGCATGCACTGGGCTCTATAATTCCAAAGCAAAGTGACTGCTACGAGTTGAAGTGTTAGAGCTTTTCCACCGCTATTGATGGTCCAGCTCACCTCGGTCAAAATTAAATCTTTGAATTTTTAGGTATATCTTCATTAATCTTTCAAGCCAAACATAGAAGACAGATGTTTTCATGAAAAACTTATGCTTTCTTAAAACTTGATCATTGATTTTGGCAATAAGATCATTAATTAGAATGAAAGCTGGTGCCACGGCGGGTCACGCAGTCACTTTTCTTTTCATTATTGTCATTCTTAGGCAAACTAGGCTGAACCTTGGGTCAAAAAAGTCCAATAATGCTCATTAACTATTCTCCACACACAGGAGAATACACAATTACCAAATAATAACCTCACGTTTCATTTTTTACCCAAAGGAATTCAATTGCAAACATCAGGCAAAATGTCAATATCGGTGGAGATGCTGGCGACACTCGAACCTGTAGCAGCCCTTTTTTTAAATCATAGCGCAGAGTGCAGACCAACTGACCTCTGCAATTCACAGAGAGGTTCCTTGGAAGTTAATCCAAACAATACTGGCACTTACATGTCTCCCCTATACCTAATATCACCAAATAAAAACGGAACATACTTTCTGAATAGCCCTCGTATTAGTCGATGAATGTCAAAATAGGGATAAAGAGGGGAGTCCAAAATCCTTATGTCCGGGCTATTTAGAGGAATGCCTCATTGGTTACAACTGACATAAATCAATCTCTATACTAGTGTCTGATTGGTAACTCATGTGGTAAACACAAATATGACTCCTACCTTTGATAAGTACACCTGGCAGATCATCCGCTCAAACGGCTTGACATCTTTCAAGTTCCGGGTGAGGAAGATTCCCCGCCCTCTACAGCCCAAGTCTGGCTTGAGGATGAAGGTTTTGTTGCGATGAGACCTCGAGTACTGTAACACCTCCCCTAGACTGAAAACAATTAAACTTACAATTCAGGATTCATTTTATGGTTATTAGATATTTTTATTTTGTGGAAAATGAATAATGTGGATAGTTGTCAATAACGTGGATTTGTGGATAGTCAAAACAATTTACAAATTTTTCAATATTTCAAAATTAAGTCCACCAGTGATAGGAAGTGTAGGTCACCTCCTGCAGCATCACTTTTGTAAACACTATAAATAAAGGGTGGGGTATTTCATGTAGAATTTGAAAGTAGAAGTCTAAATTTAATAATCTACATAGGTGGTCGCGATATAAGATTTTCCCATTGGGAAATGTTAACTTTGTACAACAACCCTAACCTCACCTTTCATTTAAAATCAACTCAAACTTTTTATGACAATTAGTTGAAAAAATTCTGTGACAAAGTTAACATTTTTTATCGGAAAACAAGAAATAATGCTTCCAGTGAAAGATACAATTTTATCCCAAAGCACTGTATCCCAACAAACAACCAGATTCGCTTCATCAAACTTATACAATAAATTTTAATTTAATTTGAATAGATTCCATTTTGAAGACACACTTAACTTTGTAACCCTGGAAAAATTATGTTCATCAAGACAACGACAAAAAAAGGGGCTGGAAATAATATAGATAGTAAACCAATTCATGAAGCATTAAAATTAAAATAGATAAAGAACTATACAAAGTAGTAGGGTATACTATACTTCCTTACTAAATCAAAAGATATCTCAACAAAATTTATATACAATTTACTACTAGTTTACGGTTTGCTATAAAGTTTACTACTACTTCAATTAATTACTTAATTACTTCATTAATTACTTTACTTGCACAGACACTATTTTACGTTAATAGGGCTGATGTATAAAAAGTAATAAAACTGGGATAAATAATTTATTCAGTTTTTCTGAAAACATTATTATGCAAAAGATTTTAATTTCATGTGTATGTCGGTGCATGAGTTAATTAATTTACAAAGTTTTCCCTGTAGTCTTAAAGCACTAGTTTTATGTATAATTAATTACTCTTCATGTTTTACAAAAATTATGTCTTTATTTTAACGCCTTAATTTAATTGTAGCTTCTCTAAACTGGACATTGTATTCTCTTTGATCTAGTTAAACTCACTTAAAAAGATTCAAGGCATTTTTAGTTTGTATATAGAACCCGACACGGTATCATATTTACTAGGTATTTTTAGTTTGTATATAGAACCCGGTACGGTATCATTACTAAATACATATTAAAAATATTAGTTTTCCATAAAGTATCATGGTATCTTATATTATTATCTGCAGTAATTAAAAATTTTTACATCAATTTCCATAACGAACACAACTAAATCCTTGATTAGACCTATCAATTAAATTTAAAAATGTTTTCTTGTTTTATTTTATCTGTATAATTTTGTATGAAAATAATCAAATCAACAACAATAAGAGGTTGATGTTTGTATTGTAAGTAGTTGTTAATAGTGATACAGGTGCGGTTACACAAAAATATGCATATAAATAGTCTCTTTATCAAGCTTATTAATTTATAGCTGTTCATACAGCACATGGTATTGAGTTTAACACCTTATTCTGCAAGTAATAACTGGTGTAATAAATCTCATTGTGCTCTATTGTCGTGAACTAAATAATAAGAACTAATATAAATGAGAAAAATCTCTTTACATTTCAAATTAATCATGTGTGCCCAATCTTAGCTTTTCCGCTTTAACAAGTTTTAAGTTAACTGTAATTTAATAATTAAAGGCAATTTTAAATTTTTTAATTTTCTCTTGCACGCTGGAGGGCACAGCGAACAAGAACATGGACTTGGAGGAGGAGGAGGAACAATCTATAATAGAATGTTGTGAATTTAATGATCTGAATTTGTTTAATCATATGTTAAGAAACTATTCTGTAGTATGTAAAGGTAATTTAAACTTCCGAATTCTGCAACTAAATATACGGAGCTACAGTAAAAATATTGATGAACTCTTAATATTATTACAAGGTATTAATTGTAGATTTAATTGTTTAATATTAACAGAAGCCTGGCTTAAAGACGATAGTGACCTCATGCAAATTGAAGGTTATAATATTTTCAGAAGCTACAACAGCCTTAATCAGAGTGACGGACTGGTCGTCTACATAGATAAGACTTTATCAGTTGCTTGCAATCAGATCTCAATCGGGGGAGTAGCCACGTGCCTGTCCTTGACCTTCGGGTGGGCCGGCACGTCATGTCAATTGTTGTGCATTTACCGGAGCCCATCTTCATCGCTTCCGGTCTTCATTAACGGTTTGCAGGATTTTTTTATTAACTGCTCAAACCAATTCCAAATAAATATTCTCGCTGGCGACATAAACTGTGACATCCTGTGTCCCCAACTGAATTCGCAAGAAGAGCGCTATATTGATTTATTGGGCGAATTTAGACTTTTTTCGTGTGTTGACAAAATAACGCGCCCTGCTAGCAGAACTTGTATCGACCACTATTTTGTAAAACTTCCTCGAAATTTCTGTGTAAAATCCTCAATTTTACACACTGCAATCACTGACCACTCTGTAGTTTGTTTGGAGATAAAAAGTCCTTTACTCAAAAAAGATTATTCTAGTAATATAACTATTAATAAAGTTAATTGGATTAAAACCAGCGAGGATTTAAAATATCAAAATTGGGATGCAGTATTAAACTCCTTGGATGTAGATACAGCCGCGAATAATTTTAGCAATATTATACAAACAACTTTGGTTCAAAACACAACTGAAATTAAAACTACTTCCAAAACTTCAAAATTGAAACCCTGGATAACGAACGGTCTTCTCAAATCAATCCGCCAACGTGATAAGCTTAATCGGCAACTGAAACAAAACCCGTTCAATATTCGTCTACGCGCAAAGTACATCAAATACCGGAATACATTAAAGACAATAATTAAACAGGCAAAATACAGTTTCTACAAAAATAAAATAGATGAGTCACAAGGAAACCCAAGGAAGTTTTGGAACTTAGTGAACGAAGTGGCTGGCCGGCCTGCCCGCAGGGACGGATTCCCTACTGATGCCTTCTGCTCGCACGGCGACACTGCCTCCCCCAGTGATATCGTTAAGCTCAGCAATGATTTTAACGAATACTACGCTTCTGTCGGGTCTCAGCTCGCTGAGGCGCTGCAGCCAGGCGGACCGACGGAGGTCGATGACGCCGCCCATGCTGTGGATTCCGTTTTCTCGCTGCGGCCTGTCTCCCATCTTGAACTTCTTGAAATTGTTAGATCAATGAAGGGAAATTCCGCACCAGGATGGGACGCAATACCCACTAAATTGATTAAGAACAACATCGACTACTTAATTGAACCACTTCTATATATTATAAATCTAAGTATACGGTCCGGAAAATTTCCAGATACTTTCAAAATAGCCAAAGTCATACCAATCTACAAATCTGGACCAAAGAACCAAATCTCTAACTTCAGACCTATCTCTTTACTTTGTTCAGTTTCTAAAATTCTCGAAAAATGTGTTAAAATTCAACTAGGCAAATATCTTGAAATCGAAAAAGTGGTTTCTGACGCACAATTCGGATTTAGACAAAATAAAAGTACGTCTAATGCTTTGTTTGAAATCACAAAATTCATAGCGCAATCGATTGTTTCAAAAAAACGTGTGTTAATAACTTTTCTTGACTTAGCAAAAGCTTTTGATTCAATTGACAGGAAAAAATTGATTTCCAAATTGCGGTTTTCCGGTGTAGACAACCAATCTATCAACTGGTTTGACAGCTATTTAAAGGAACGTTATCAACTTGTATCAATCAATGGCATGGAAAGTGGCAAAACAAACATTGATTACGGGGTCGTACAGGGTAGCAATCTTGGACCTTTGTTGTTTTTAATCTATATAAATAATTTATCCAAACTGAACGTAGGTGGAAAATTGTTACTCTTTGCGGATGACACGGCCGTGGTCTCCACCGGCTGCACGTGGGATGAGGTATACGCTCAGGCTTCTTCCGACCTGATAAGGATCAAGCGCTGGCTGGATCAAAATACTCTCACTCTAAATATTAAGAAAACAAAATGCTTACCAATTTTCTTTAAAAGTGAAAGTGATCCAAGCCCTAGGCAGCTGGTACTTCACTCCTGCGGTGACCCGCGGTCAGTCACCTGTGGTTGCGACACTGTTGAACGTGTGGAACAATATAAATATCTAGGTGTCATTATCGATTACAAATTAAGTTGGATTCCACACGTTCAGTATGTGAAGCGCGGGATCAGAAAACTTCTATATGCCTTTTCCCAGCTTGGCCGGGTGCTGACCGTGGAGCAGTGCAGGACTGTTTATTTCGCCTACGTGCAGTCGGTGCTGCAATACGGTATCCTGGCATGGGGTGGTGTCTCGTCCAACGTGCTAGAGTCGCTGGCAGTGACGCAGCGAACGTTGATCAAAACAATTCTCAACAAACCACATCAATATCCAACCAATCAACTTTTTTCCGATTTTCATGTTTTTACTATCAGACAACTTTATGTCAAAACCCTTTTAATTTTTATAAAAAATAATAAGTCACATATTTTTACACAACTTGAGCATAACTACCCAACTAGACACAGACTGAATTTCGGATTTTATTTCCCAAAACTAACAACGAAGGCTGTACGCACTAATCCATTTTATCAAGCACACATCCTGTATCGCAACCTCCCTACCAAAATCATCGATGCTGAGGGGAGCAGTGTCGCGGTATTCAAAAGAAGAATCTGTGAGTGGCTTCAGGAAATAGGGCGGGATGCGGTTGAGGGTCTGATCCTGTCGCCTTATGTCTGACGGCCGATCCGTGGTCCTCCCTTGGGGCTGTTGAGTTATCACTTTTTACTTTTTACTGTCTCCGTATTTAAGATTCGTTTGGATTCACCTTAGATATGTCACATCTCTTATAATTTATTTTTAATGTAAATCTGTCTCAGCAACACATGAATATAGTTTTACTCATATTGTTCACTTTTCTCTTAAGCAAAATTAATTTTGTAAATTCAGTTTATAACTGTCTATAACTGCTCAATTTTTATTGTTTAGTTTTGTTAATTATGTTCGTTAGATTCAAGCGATTTTTTTTTTCTTTACAATAGGTAGATATAATTAAGCATGCTAGTTCGGAACTCTTTCCCTGCACACGGATCAGCAGTCTTTGCAGGGAAATAATAATTCCATATAATGTATTATTTGTGCTATTGTATCTATATGTTGATATGGAATAAAGAATTTTGAATTTGAATTTGAATTTGAATTTCAAACACAAGGTAAGGAATTTATTTATAGGTTATTTTTCAGTGTGATTTCTATACAATGCAAAAATAAATCTGTCATAAAAAAAATCTAGTTTACATGCAATAAAGATGGCTTTTCGTTGCTATTATAAAACTCCTACACTGTTTAGAAAAACGTGGCAAATTGATTTCTTACAGTTAAAATCAGCGTCAAATAGAACCTGCCACCAGGGCCACCGAGAGGGGGGGGGGGCAGAGGGGGCAGTTTGCCCCGGGCCTCAAGAGGGGCCTCATTTTCATTTTTTTATGGTAGCAAAATTTAATTTCTGCATAGGCTATGTAGAAACACCATGCATTTTTGAAGACCTAAAAAAATCTTCAAACCGTAACAAAGTATAGCCTATGACCTTATATACAGGCCTATCAGCCTGTATTATGAGTCTCCGTTGTTTTAAGCTCTGTGTCGGTGAACAGACCCTGCGGAGCAGCGCCCGCCTCCTCGTGTGGTGCTGTGCCGGTATTTGACAGCTATACCATTGCAAAAATATTATATTTTGCAACAAATCCATCACGGCTTCGACTAATATTGTCGTGTCTGCGTTTTTTGGTCCAAGTATATAAGATGAAAGTGTCTTTTAATAATAGCATAAATGAATTTGCCATATTGAAGGCAAGAAAGAAACGTTTGCGAGTTGGTTAGTTTTTGTGAACGGTACTCAGTTTTGCTCAAGAACCAACACTGAATTATTGAATGGCTTATTAGTGAAGTTGAGGGTTAGTCTCGGGTAAATAGGACCTTGCGTAATTCTTTCAATAATTTTATAAATTAATTATAAAGCAAAATCAACTAATTATAAGTTTAAAAAGCGTTTAGTAAACAAAATATTTAATTAATTAACATTTTTAAAATAAAATACATTTTTATAATTGTTCCTGTAAGCCTAGCCATTTCAAAATACTTAAGTTAGGCCTAAAACCACTTGGTAGCTCTCCAATAAGCACTCTCAAACCCAGCCAAAGAGGGTGAGGTGATTATTATCTGAATTTTCTGTTTGAGATTTTTGGGCGTCTCTCACCTTCATGAATTGTGGAGACGGTAGTCCTTATCAAAATTTTGATAACACATAAACGCACGAAAAAACACACACAAATTACATAGACAGCCCCATTCCCGAATCCGGAAAACGGGCAGTCTATGTAAATTGTGTGTGTTTTGTCGTGCGTTTATGTGGTATCAAAATTTTGACAAGGACTACCGTCTCCACAATTCATGAAGGTGAGTGACCCCCAAAAATCTCAACAGAAACTTCAGGTAAAGCAAATTGTGTGCATAGATACAAAATAAATATCCAAAGAAATAAAAATAAAAATGTGTAGCCTATATTGCATCTGGTTCGAACACAGACGGCGACGGGAAGGGATGCACCGAGGGGGGGGGGCCTCACACTGGAACTCTGCCCCGGGCCACTAAAATTCTCTCGGCGGCCCTGCCTACCACTCAAGCTCAAGCTAAAAAAATTAATTTAAAATCGGCGTTAATAGAACCTGCAGATCAAGCTCAAGCTAAAAAATTAATTTAACATGTAGCTAAAAGAAAAATATAATCAGCTGACCTATTTAAAGTCTTGCTCTAGATCCGCCTGTTCTATTGATGGCGACAAGGTAATGAACTTCAAGTGCTGGATTTCCTCGTTTACCTTTCCACTACAGTATTTTTACTGTCCAATCATCGGCAACAAATCTAGAGCTTGTACTAAAAACTCCTCATTTTTTAAAAAGACTTCTTAATTTTTTAATATTTAACTCCAAGAGTTAAAATAAGGAAATTTATCATAGAGAAAGGACAAAATATCAAACATCACAAACTTTTATAATTGTAAACAGGCTCGAATCTTATTGTACCCTGGCATTCTAACAAGAAAGAAGCAACGTTAAAAACAATAAGAAGATGAGAAATCCAATAAAAGAAGTAGTAACATTTTAAATTTTAAAAAATTGTCAAAATTTAAAACTAGTTTAAAATTTTTAAAATCAATTTTTCTAGGTTTCGGAGTTTTCAAAAAACATTTTTCCAAATTAATTAGGACTGGTCCTTGTGCAGATTATACAGTATATCGGAAATGGGGTGCTTTACTGAGTAATTGTAAGTAATGAAGAGTTAAAAGTAAATAAGTCCAGGACATTTGCTAGAGTTAGCTCAATAGAGCAGTCAGTCGTCAGTTAAACTTTTTTTAAGAGTTACAAGAGCAGATGATATGACCAAAGTTTCTTCAATAACTGATAAAATTTCATATGTATAGGGGTGAGTTATGCATTTAAGGTGAGTCGGTGGTGTAGTGGTTAGCTCTTTGGAATTTGGAACCACGGCAGCGATGTCGTGGGTTCGAACCCGCATTCTGCCCACGAAATTTTATAAGTACCAGTCAGCTGTACTGTAGCAGCTCACCCCCTTACTTTGTCTAATATGTTCCACGCACAGATCAATAATCTACAAGGACGGGGGCAAAGAAAAGCAAAAATAAGCCTGATAACCTCTTAAAAAAAAATTGTTTGTAAGATGGGGACACCTCAAAAAGGAATACTTTGCAAAAAAAATAATAATAAAACTTTTACTATTAACTAAGGCTATTTAGGTGAAATAGCAAGATCTAGCAAGTGGAGATTTCTACTTGAACAAATACGGAAAACAATCTAAGTAAACTACAGTCAAACCAATCAACTACATTTGGTGACAGTTATTAATGTGCCATAACATTTTCAATAGGCCTACTGACGAGAACTAGCATGATTGATGAATAAAATATGTGCAATGAAGGTTGAAATCTAAATTGGCATATTTCATTGACCTTAACTTACTCTGCAGGAAGGCACCAAGTTTTTGGAAAGAAGTTATATTCTTTGGGAAAGAATTTGAGCATGCGATTAAGATTTCGTGCTAGTAGATCTTTGCGACAAATTTCAGACATTCCAGGAAAATGGTTAACTTTCTGAAAAATGTGTTATACATATTTACAAGTAGCCTTCCATTGTGTTTTTCAATAAAAAGAAAAACAATGGTCAGCTTTTCAGTTTGTCAAGGCAGAATGCGGCGCATTACTGTAGCCTTAGTGAGATCTCTAGTTCAAATTGCCCATACAAGCTCTGTATTGTAATTTCATTTTAAAAATTATGAAAATTATGATTGTTTTGTTATTGGAAAAAATAAAGATGTTTTATTTCTTAATTGCCAGACAATTTCATTTGCTTGTGACTTAACATTCTGGCACCTGTCTGTCTGACAAAGTACTTTTATGAGTCATACCTTAACTATAAGAAAAATTATTTTTAATTGTTTATACTGTTTTGGCAGGTCACACATTCGTAAGTTGTGTTTGAACTCCAATATGTTTGAGTAACTAAATTAATAACAAAAACTTTAATCATAGTAATTTCAATTTCCTTGATGTTTATTTAATTTCTTTCGACTAGGTTGATATCGATATTTTTGGTAAATGTGAATGAGGCACCAAGTGTGTATATTAAGTTTGGTGATGGATTTAACTTTTTAGGTAAGATAAGCACAAAGAATTTTATGTTCTTTAAAGCAATTGTTTGTAAAGAGAGTTTTTGATGTGTTAGAATATTTTGTAAATGATTGTGTAAACTTGCAAATGTACTTGCACTGTCCAATATAACTGTATTTACTTGAATAGAAAACATCCATCAGCAAAAAGAACATTTTATCGTACAAAAAGCTATTGTAGTGCTCTTTACTGAGCTTTTAAACATATCAGATGATCAAAGGGGGAAAATTATGTCAAGCGTAAAAAAAGTTGATTTTAAAATGGAACATGAAATGTGCAAAGATGATATTTAATGTTTTCTATTTACAATTCCAATGCGTGTTCAGTGTGTGTTGTGTAAATGTATTGAATATGATTTGAATTATATGTAAAATGTAATGTTAAGTGCTATGTAACTGAACTGTGAAATTAATTTCTATGTGAGTGACTAATTTGGTGCTTCATTTAGTATAGTATATTACACATATTTTCTTGACTATTTTTTTTTTTTTTTTTTTTTTACATTCACACCGAAGAGAGTATGGGAAGATACTTACATTTTATATCAAGGGGAAAAAATATCATGTAAACATTACAAGGGAATTTGGTATGGAAATTTAACCCAGTCTACATTACAGAACTAGTACTACTAACCCAGTTTTACTAATGAAATTAGTTGTCAGAAAATATTTAATAAGACTAAAAAGGTGTTTTTTTTTCTTGTGTTTACGCCTAAGGCATTTTATTTGAAGAAATGTACAGAGTACCAGAAACGCTTTTAAGGAAAAGCGGTCCATACCCATCAGTGTGGTAAACATCCCAGGAATTGAACCCGTGACCTCTTGAAGCAAAGTCCAAGATGCTAACCATTAGGCTAGCAAGATGCCTAAATAAATTCCATTATACATTTAGGTTTTAGGCTGTTGATTTGTTTATTTTTAAGTTATGCAGTGTCCCTCTTAAGAACAGTGAGGTTTTCTTATGTATATTTACTTAGGTAGTTAAAATGAACTGATAATTAACTAATATTTAGGATTTCGGAGAACCATTTGACAAGATAAGTAAATAATCTTCAACATTTCAACATGCAGAGAGAAGTAACGTTAAATCTTAAATCATAGGCAAAGAAACTTTTTTTAAGTATTAACTAAACACTTGAAAAGGTTTCTAAATCAAGTTAAAATTGAAAATTTTTGACTCTGAGAGTTTGTTTCTCTCCCAGTTAAACTTTTCAGATTCAATTTACTTCTACTATACAGGGTGAGTTTCTTAAAGTGATCCAATAGCTAACTTTTTATTTTAAATGTGACAGTATACTTCTTATGGAGGACCCCCTTTACTTTTTTATTTTGCTTTCAAGTATGTATTTCACTTTTCAAAATTTCCCGCCATTTTTCCATTATGGCGGCCAATTTTAAAATTTCTCATGGAACACCCAACATTTTATGGTGTTTTTGAAATTTCCATGTCATTTTAAGAGTTTTTCATTCTTTGCCAATTTTCTCTAAACCTAAGGCCGGGGACACACGGTCCGGCGAAACGCACAGAACACGGACTCCGTGTTTTCTGCTGGAATCGGATGAAGTAGAAGTACATTGGAGAGCATGGGCGAAGACACACGGCGTCCAGCTCCGGCAAGATGCACGGACGTATTCTCTACTTCGCCGAACCACGTCTTCCGTGTTTTCTGCCGGAGAGCAGGTAGTGGGGCATTGTACTTAATGGACGAGGACACAGGATCCAGTGAAACGCACGGAAGACAGCGCCGGAGACATTATTTTTTAGTTTGTTTTTACCATATTCAACTTAAATTTTTGAGGTTAGAGGTTTAAAAGTTTGGTATAATGAAATATTTCATCTACTAAACTTTAAATTCTCCTGAGTTCCAGCTCGTTTATCATATAAAGAAACAATTCGATTTTGTAAAAACATCTGGTTGTTGATAATTTAATTAAGATTAATTTGGTATTGATAAATCAAAAGTTGATTAAGTGTAAAGAGAGTTATGATTGTCGCATTATGAAAAGTAGGGTTTTTTTCGAGAGCCTGACGCAAAAATGAAATCCAAATGCGTTAGTTAAAAAATTGATTGCACTGATAAATATAAAGGGGCTTGTTTTAAACACAATCTCAGAATTCAAAGATTTGATTTTTAATATCATGATTCATTTTCATCGTTTTTATTCTATCAAACCCTTATATTTAAATACTTAGCGCGTGTAAAATGCCTATGTGTTTGTTTTGAACCATATTAATAATGTTATGATTGTGTTTACAGTTTAAAAGCGCAAACATGTATATTTCATATTTTATACGTATATCTGTTATTGTATAGAAATTTCTCTCCATCCCAGCTCCTGGCGGGAAACCGCATACACCTACCTCCCTTGGAACTGGTGGGGAAATGCATCAGGTCATTTGCACAACCCTCCCTCGCACTTGACCTTCAGTCTGGAAGTCAACCCTTAAGGTGACAGTCGTGTTTCAGTTTTCAATTTTTTGCCATAGTGGTTCGAATGTTGAAATAGACATGCGAAAGTAACTGAATAATTTTGCATCATCTTCCCGAAGTTTTACAAACAATGAAGAAACACACCGTGTTTATTTCCTCTGCTGCACAATGGAAAGAATCCATACACTTCAGTGTTTTTAGTTTTTTACATTTACTGAATCAGGTGCTCTGCACCGCAGAATTTATTTTCTTATTCTTAAAACTTGGTGGGTGGCTAAATGAGCCATACGATATATAAATACACATGAACTCGCCAGTGTGCAACTGCGCAGTACCTACGCTAGAGTCCGTCGTATGGCGTTTCGCCGGATAGTGTGTTCTGCTCTTCAAAATCTCGAACGTTCCGGCGAAACACACGGAGTCCGTGTTCCATGCGTTTGCCGGACTGTGTGTCCCTGGCGTAACGGTTAGGGAGCTAGTAGCAATTAAAATTCATTTTTAGTTCCATAAGAATAACATGGGGCAAAATTTATCTGCCCATATCTCCGAAACTATTGATAAAAATAAAAAAATACTCAAGAATAAAAATGTCTTAAATTGATGTTTAAGAGGGCGTTGGAGTCAATCCAAATTCCGCCTTTCCCCCATAAGAGCAATGTTACACGGGATGGCAAATAACTCTTTTATTTATAATCAGAAAATAATGGTTTATAGCTCTAAATAAAGGGTTCATCAAGGCGGATTTGGTTTGCGAGAGGAATTTTTTATAAAAATTCATGTTTTTAACCAACTTGAAATAAAAAAGCAAGTTTTTTACTACTTTTAAAACATTTTCTACAGAATTTTATAAATTATTTACAAAGAATCGATCTTGCAAAAGGAACGGGGAATTTAATTGTGATTCAAACGCCATTTATTCTGAACCAATCGGGCAAAAAATAAAGAAATTATATGACAAATGCCGGGGACAAGTTTAGCATTGCTCTTATGGGAAATAAATCCAACATGGCGGCACTCCAACGCCCTCTTAAAGAACACTTTTTCATAATAACAAAAAAAATTTGGAAATTTTATTTTTTGTCCGCTATATTGGAAAGAAGTTAATTTATGCGTAAATGATAATTTTTATAAGTGAAATGTTCTTAAAACATTAATTTAAGATATTTTTTATTTTTAAGTATTTTTTATTTCAACCAATAGTTTTGGAGATATGGGCAGATAAAGTTTGCCCAATGTAATTCTTTTGGAACTAAAAATGAACTTTGATTGCCTCTAGCTCCCTAACCGCTAGGTTTAGAAAAAAGTGGCAAAGAATAAAAACCTCTTAAAATGACATGGAAATTTCAAAAACACCATAAAATGTTGGCTGTTCCATGAGAAATTTTAAAGTTGGTCGCCATATTGGAAAAATGTCGAGAAATTCTGAAAAGTGAAATACATACCTGAAAGCAAAATAAAAAAGTAAAGGGGACCCCCCATAAGAAGTACACTGTCACATTTAAAATTAAAAAAGTTAGCTTATGGATCACTTTAAGAAACTCACCCTGTATATTTTCAAAATCTTAAAATGATAAGTTATGAGAACCAGTTTACACATTTACAACTTGGATACAATTCAATTTGTCAAAACATCAAATCATCACCCATATCAAAGATTTTCGAATATAATAACTACAGTAAAAAGCAAATTAAAGACCACAAATAAGTAACCTCAACAAGAGGATAATTTTGTTCAATATCATCATAATTTATTTGTGAACTCTATCGGTTGTGATAATCAAGGAAGTTTGACTTTTCTGTTTTCTGGCATACCTCAAGATGTACGGGTAGTCTCATGACCTTTCAAATTTTTATTAAAAACCAACCAAACAAGCTGTTTTGTATTAAAAACACCCACCTTTGTTCTTTTTTACATAACAAAAAAATTAAACTGCTCACAAGTCTACGGTATTACATTTGACATTTCATTACTTATACGATAGATTATCTAATTCATGTCTTTGCATTGTTTAACTATATTTTGATCAAACCATTCTTCACAAACCTTTTGACCTAACTTTTTATGCTAATTTAACTTGAACAGGTATTTAAGAAAATTTTGTTAAATGTAGAGGTAAATTAGCAAGAATAGTAACAACTAGGTTGTAAGCACTAAGTAATTCAACCACATAAAACTGAGAATCAACTTTCAACCAGCACGACTCTGCTTGGATATTAATATACAGGGTGACTTACGGGAACCGGACATATTTGAAACAGTTGTTGTATCATTATTGCACAAGCACGAGTTACGCAGATTTGGTTATGCCGTTGTATTGAGTATATTTGCCATTTTAGCCTAAATTTATAACTAGTCAATATAGTGTCTTGTTTTTTTCATACAACACTTAAAAACTTTTTATTTATTATTAAAAACCACACAGCAAAGCATATATTAATTAAAAGTTTTAAGCTCAGTTGAAATGACACTCTTCTAAATCAAAACACACATTAAGATGAGTTTTTGCGCATTCAATACAACAGAAACCAGTGGCGGATCTAGAACTTTTGTTCTAGAACAAAAGGCGGATCTAGAACATTAATAAGGGGGGGGGCTAACCGGAGGGTCTGCGCCCCCCCCCCCCCCCGATCTGTGGGCCAGACCGGAGGGAGGTTCGGGGGTCCTCCCCCGAGAAGTTTTTGAAATTTAAGTGTTAAAAATAGCAGTTTCAGGTCATTTCTTCACCCATCGCTTTGGAAAACAATACTAAATCGCCTATCAATTTTTATTACAAACAACAGTTTGGCCAATGTACCAACTTTTATTTTTCTTATTATCATTAATATTTAATGAGAATTTCTTATGCATCGTGAAGTACAATGCATACACTAACCTTAAAAAATTTGGTTCGTTTTTATAAGCCTATCACTGTTGCTATCTAAATTTTCATTATCTTTATTTCGTATTAAAATGGTACACTCTCGTGTTAACACTTTTAACTTTAACATACTAAGTCGGTAATAGGTAGGTAGGTTAATATTTTAAAATGTTATTAATACAGTACATTTCATCATGGATTAGCCACTAGATCACGTATAGGCCTGGCGCACATGTTATGTAGATCACCAGATAACGCAGAATATCTTGGCCTCTAACATTTATTTATTTATTCTTCCAACGGTTTCACCATTTTACATGAGAGATATATACTTAATATAAACACAAGATGGCAATATAGATATCGTATAGTATACTAGACAAAAGAAATAGGAACATAAATTAGTAGTAACAAATAACCAAAACAATTGTGATAACATATCATAACCTAAATACAAACCAACCTTAACAATGTCGTAACAATATAATAATAACAATAAAGCAGTAACAATATCAACAGCAATATATATATGGTAACAATAACAATAACAAAAGAGCCTGCAGCGCCACTAGGCGCAACAAGGTGACACCACTTGGGCCTCGACAGTACACAGGCACACACTACCGATGCACATACACACTTGCAGTGTGTGGCCCACTAATGGCACCACCAAATGCCTGATACTAGGCACCACAACACTGGCCGGCACACTCATCGACGCACAGACACGTTCACAGTGTGTGGCCCATTAATGGCACCACCTAAGCATCATCACCGATGGCACTAACGACGCATCAACATCTTCCTCTTAAGCAGCAGTGGAGGCTCGAAGAAGAAGTCAAAGTCTGCCGCTATCTCATCCCCCAGCCTTTGCAGACGAGACAGGCCGCAGTTGATGGCGTAGTAGGTGGGTAGGAACTTGCGGCTGAAGACGTTTGCCGACCTGGTTCCTCTTGGTATGTTGAACCCAATCTGGTTCAGGAGTGCAGGGCAATCGATTTGTGTGCCATTTACAAGCTTGTGGAGAAAGAGCAGGTCGGAGATCTTGCGCCTGTAGTCAAGTGGTTGCACATCAAATTGCAGCTCCAGCTCCGCAACAGGGGCTTCCAAATAGGCATAACCAAGACGAACTCCCAGAAGTCTCATAAAACGGGTCTGCACCCTCTTCAAAATATCCACATGCCCAAGCTGGAAGGGCGTCCAAATCACCGATCCGTATTCAAGGATTGGTCGGACCAGCAGTTTGTAGAGGATCAGCAGGGAATGGGGTGTTGTGAAGTGCCTGGTAGATCTGAAGATAAATCCCAGAAGCGAGTAGGCTCTTGAAGTGATGCTGGTGATGTGTTCTAAGGGACTTAGCGAAGAGGTGAATATAACTCCCAAGTCCTTTATACTGGAGCTTCTTTCTAAAGGTACACCATTAATGTTGTAGTTGAAGTTGAAGGTGGCCGCCTGGCGTGAGAAAGAGACGATGCGGCATTTTGATACGTTGAGTTCCATGCCGTTTGCTTTGCACCAATCAACGATGATCATCAGCGATTGCTGGAGCTTTAACTGGTCAGCTGTAGAGAGGACTCTAGCGTAGATCTTAAGATCATCAGCAAATTTAAGAAAATCAGTCTCAATAAGGACTCTATAGATGTCATTTATGAAGACAATAAATAATAGAGGTGCAATTTGTGAGCCCTGGGGCACCCCTGACCAGACACGGAATGGTCCTGACACGGCTCCCTCAAATTTGACTCTCAGTTCACGGTTGCTAAGGTAGCCAATCAACCACTTCAAAAACTGACCACGAATTCCATACCCAGCTAGTTTGGAGATTAAGAGGCCATGGTGGACTTTATCGAAAGCTTTAGAGAAGTCTAGGTACAGGCAGTCCACTTGACAAGAGTCGACGAACGCCGACATGACAAATTCTTGAAAGACGAGAAGATTAGTGATGGTTGAGCGCCCCTGAAGGAAGCCATGCTGTCTTTCAGTGAAATAGGGTTTCAGGTAGAATTGGAGCTGGTCAATAATAAGGCTTTCAAAGACTTTGGCAAGTGTGGAAAGGATCACAATAGCTCTGTAGTTTTTTACGTTACACCTATCCCCAGACTTGAAGATGGGAACCACAAACCCTTGCTTGAGAATCTGAGGAAAAACGCCTGAGGCTAATAGCGCGTTGAAGAGTATGGCGAGGTGTACAGCAAGAACTGGGGCACAGGGTTTGAGTACACATGGGGGGATGTTTTCGGGGCCTGCACCTTTAGATGGGTCGAGGTTTTCAAGTTTAGACTGAACATCCAAAGCAGAGACTTTGACTTGGGATAATGGAGCCTGCCAGCCGAAGTCGAAGGAGGGTACACATATATCAGCCCGACTGAAAACTGAAGAAAAATGCTGAGCAAATAGATCACACTTACTGGCCGGATTTTGGGCCTCTGAGTCATCCAGGACCAACTTGGGTGGTACGGTGGAGTTGTTTTTCAGGTTGTTAACATGCGTCCAAAAGGATTTAATATTGTGAGGAATACTATCTTCTACTTTGGCTATATAATGTTTATGGCGTATTGACGCTAGGCTTTTACAATTTCGTCTCAGTCTACGGAAGAGTTCGAGAAAGAAGGGATGGTCAGTTTGTTTGAATTGTCTGTGGGCAGTTTTTTTCTTGATGATCAAACTCTTTAGCTCATTAGAAAACCAAGCTGGGAAGTTAGAGCTTGAGATCTTCTTCAAGGGTGTGCTTTGGGAGATCAACCCCGTCAGATAGTGACTGAACTGAGTGAAAGAAACTTCTACATCTTGGAGGTCTTTCGGAGTAGGAAGATTTAAAGCTTGCAGTTGGCGAAAAACATGATCAATATCACATTTATGGAAGTCGGGTATAAATTTGGTGCTGGGAGGAGGGCGGGAGACGGTGTCCATAATGGCAATATCCAGGCCTGGGTGATGCCTGTCTTCCGGGAGTAGTAAATCAAGAGCATGTGTCACCTCTAATTCCGTAAAGGAGGCAAAGACGAGATCCAGAGTGACATCCCGGAAATTGGTTACATAGTTTAGCTGCTTAAGATCAAGGGAAGCAGCTAAGTCCAGTAAGTGACGAGACGAGGCGTCGACCAGCTGAGTTGGTTCATTCCAGTCCGTTCTGGGTAGATTGAAGTCGCCTAACAGAACTAGTCTGTTAGATTCATTGTTCGAGGCAGCGATCTCCTCCACAGAGAGGCAGAAACTTGAGTAGACAGAAGAGGGTTGGTTTGGAGGTATGTAGACACAACCAATTAACAAGCCTGGTGGAGTGGTAGAGCATCTTACAAATACACTTTCAAAGTTATTTTGGATGCTGGGTGAGAGTCTGGAGCAGGGTATAGAGTTGTGGATAGCAATGAGTGAGCCCCCACCACTAGATTTACTGCTAGTTACTTCGCTACGATCAGATCTAAATAATGTGTAATTTTCGAAACCCAATTCAGAGTCCTTTATGTCGAGGGTTAAGTTGGTTTCAACTAAGGCGATAACATCGTATAAGGTTACAGAGACTGCTTCAGCCAAAGCACTGAGTTTGCTCTTGATCCCATTGACATTCTGGAAGTAGCAGTTTAACTTGTGATGTGAACCGTTGGAAGATATTAGTTTTTTGAGGAAGACACTATATAAGGGGTATTGTTTCTGTATTTTATAGTGAGGCCTTTCTCGCCCTGAGAAGTTCTGAGGGCCAACTCTGACTTAAGAGATTTGAAATGTTCCATTTCACGGGGGGTCCTATCCCTAGATACCTTCACGTCTGAGAAGCCTGGATCTATTCTGGAAGCTGATTCCGGAGAGAAACTAGATAGGAAATGAATGACGTCGATTTCGTGTTGGAAGATAACTTTTAATAGCTTCATTTTATTGGGTTGATGTTTGCCAACACGAAAGAGTTTGATTGCTCCTGGGTCGGCACTAGGTAGGAAGGCGGTCAATAATTTGCTAATGAGATTCAGGTCATGTTCCTTCCTTTTCTCGGCGCTCTTATCCACCGATTCAATGAGGTTGAATATCATAATGTTTTTAGAGCGGCGTAATCGATCATTCATTTCAGCTATAGTTGCCTCTTGATTTACAGGGCCTTGGGAGGAGAGGGTCTTCTCTTCCAGGGCAGTCAGCCTGGATTCGTTAGCGCACACACGCTCATCGAGGCTAGAGAGATTGATCTTGATACTATCAATGTCAGCAATCAATTTATCAACTTTAGTGGGAAGAGATGTAAGAGAATCAACTTTCACTGTGAGATCAGATATTTTTTGAGTAAGGATTGTAAGTTGGTTCAAGAGTAAGTTTTGGGGTTGGTCGGATGGATCGAGGCAGTCGGTTCTGGTGCAAAGCCATTGTACATTATTGTCACCACTAATGCGCTTGTATTCGGCCTTAGCCATATTTATGCATTCTCTGTGGAACCAGCGCTGGCAAGCGCCATCACAGCCCAGACCGTCATCAGAGTTTAGAACATTTTTAACACAGATTGGGCACGAGTGGGCCATGCTGTATTGAATACGGTATTGAAATCAGTGGGTAACAATAATCAGGCAGGCAGTGGCTAGGGAAGAAGAAGAAGTTGGGAGCTGTCCAGCTGTCACCTGGGGCCCAATTTTTGAATCGAGTGAGTCGTGAGTTACATCTCACTAGTTTGCTCCTTACCGACTGGCTCAAGATGGTAAAATTGAAGTTTATGTTAGCATCCGGTTTCAACCGTCAAAACAATAACAACATTAAATATTGCCAGTTCTATTAATTTAAAGATTCTAAATGACTTGCATTGTTATATTTAGAACATAATTACAATCTTATTTTATTTTAAATGTTTAATTACACAATTGTAAGTATCAATATACATTTTAGGCTATTTAACTAAAGTAAACATAACCTCGACGATTTGAAAAGTATAAAAGTTGTTATTGACAAATAGAATTATTTCCTGTCGAGATCGAGATGATGAAGAAGAAATTTCAACTTCACGTGAGATTATCTCACCAAAACCACTCACCACCGATTTGTTAGGTGAGTGAAAACGGGTGAGTTGGTGAGATTTTTTGCACAAAATACATTTTTATACATATATGCGACAATGGTGAATAAAACAATCCCTTGAAATATTGCTGAAAAATATTAATTACTGGATGCGCAAGTTTTAAAAGACCTTAAAAATTACCTTCATTCTTATTTAATTATAAGGGTTGATGTAAATTTTTGGTGAATAAGCCAACTCACCAACTCACTACTCACTCGATTGAAAAATTGGGCCCCAGAATCGGTAGAAAAGTCAAACAATGTGTATTGATTTGTGTAGCTATCGATTATTATTGATTTTAACAGAAAAAAAGTTCATAACTTCGTTAAATCTTGATTAAACATGAAAAAGTTTGGATGATTTCAGTTTTAGCGTAATTATTAAATGAATTGTAAGTTATTATTCCACAGCAGAAAGCCGTATCCTATATGATCACTACTCACACCGAAACGTAGGTTAGAAGTTGGGCAGTCTATAGCCCTAGGGTAAGCACTGAACACTTATAAAAACAAAATTATGGGACACTAAAACACTGTTAAAGTAGACTAATCGCCATCTTGATGTTAAGTCTGAGATGAAATAAGTCTGATGATGAGACAAACATACTCCACTTCTGGATTCAAATTGGTAAACATATGGTACTAAAAACAGTCAGTGACAATACGCAGCTTCGTCGGTCTACTCCAATTGTTTGAAGTGTAAACTGTCATCACAGGCCAAGATATTCCGTGTTATCTCTGTCTAGTGACCTGGAGGGGTTATAGTTTCACTACCATGGTTTTGGGTCTTTTTGACCCATTATAAAGTGTTTACAGTTTGCAATACATTAATCGTTCAATAGTGAAGTTGTTGTAGTATTAAAATTAAATAGAGACACATCAGACTCCAACACGGACACGGTACATTTTAATGAACAAAAACTGGCCATTATGGTATAATAAAATCACGTGCGTCGGCACCAAGTGATGAGACTCGGCCTTTCAGACTGTTTTAATGTAGGACTACCGTTGCTGATGCTGCACTCTGGTTTATTTGTTGTCGGATCAGATGTTCTAATTCTTTTGTTAACAGATGATTTAATTATTGTTAATATTTCTTAAGTTTTAAATTCAATTTCAACTCTAAAAAGTGCTTAGTTGTATTATCCATTTACTTTACTTTTATTTATCTAAATATTCATAATCATCAATACAAAGTATATACAATAAAAAATTATCGTTTTTATTATAGTACCATCCGGCAATTAAGTAACTGGCTACAATGCAAAACCGGCTACAATGCAAAACCACATGTTAACTTGGACACTTGGTTTGTACTTTGACCGTTGAGTCAGCTTCTTCATTATTTCTTTTTTTAGTTTTGTACTTCATGAGACCATTGTTAAAAATTAACGTAATTAACGTAACCATTGGTAAACATTATAACGAAAGAACTAAATTTTACTTACTAAGCTAACTACTTTTTATGTTATTCGAAGTGCGGCATTAAAAACACATCTATTGAAAGAAGACTATTTACTGAACATCAAGTGAAAATTACACGTTTCTAAGTTTTACTGTTTTTGAGTTGGGCTTGCTTAAAGTCAGCCATGTCACCGGCGATCGTGACGAACACATCTCCGCTGAAGGCTGTGACGCTGGGTTAGTGATAGCTGTCTAGACGGTCTTATGTATGACTTATTATTGCCTTTGGTCATTGGGCTATTAATTAATGATCCTGACGCAAATGAAACAGCTGATATTTGTCAGTAACAAAGCTACACCTCATCTGATCCATTACAATCATCACACTCACCCCTTCAGTCATACTCACCTTAAAATACGCACCACAGAGTGCGTCGGTGTTTCAAATAAAATATCTAAATATCTAAATATCACTACAGTGTGAATTGTTTTGAGTTAGTGAAAGTATTTCTGACCTATATATCAATAACAAACATAACCTAATCGTCGCAGCGCATTGTAAACCTTGGCTGAGTACTTGTAGCAGGCCCGGTGTCAGGCCGCGGGCGGAAATGCGTTCACCGCGATCATCGGTGACATTTCTAATTTTATGGATGTAGAACCGAAAAACCGTAAGACTTAAAAACGTGAAATTTTACACAATGCTCAGTAAATAGTCTTCTTTCAATTGATGTGGTCTCAAATACTGCAGATCAAAATAACATAAAAAATTAGCTGGCTTATGTATAACAATAGACAAGTACCTGAAAGAAGATTTTCCTGACATGGAAACCTGTAAATATAGGCCTTATCATTTTTATCCCAGAACTGCTTTATTTGAAAAGTTTGAAGAAAATCGTTGGAGCCTTTCTCAATATCCGTGTGTACATACATATAGACATAATACAAATATACCTCATCAATAATATTAGGGTATAATAATATACTTTTTTGTTGGTAGGGATCGAGTGCCGATATATACTATAATTAGTTTATAAGTAGCCTATTTTTGCAAAAATTTATGATTGCTATTTGAATTAGTAATTATTTTAACGAATTTTACCTCCAGTTGATTTTCTCCAGGTTCAAATCTACACGGTTCTGGCTTTGATAAAAACTTGAACGTCAATTTAGACTGCTTTTCGTCGTCTTTTATTTAATCAGATTTTTGTTTTCTTTAAAATGAACCAGTCTTATTTCTTCAGATATAACCTTCTTTATAACTACTTTATTTATTATAATGAATCTTGATAATTAATTAAGTGATTTCGTTTGAATCAATAGGTAGTCATCACAAAGGGTTTATCAGACATTACACATACAGCATTGCGTTTTGCTCTGCACTGTCTGTTGTTCTTGATTTCGTGTTGTGACAGGAAAAGTTTGCGCCCGCAATGCAACCAAACATTAAATACAACATCTAGTTGTAATTTTGATTCCCCTTCGCCTCCACCACTTCCACTTAGGCCCCTATTATACATCGCATCTTTCAAGGCACGTAAAATAAGTACATTGCACTAGATGGAAGCATTTATACCCGGCGCCTGACGGTCGTCTGTAGCGCGTCATCCAATAAGGTATACAGCGATTCGAGCGACACGCGGCGGGCGCAAGCCCTCGCGGCGTCGCTCGACGCGAACTTGAGGATGGAATACGTCACTCCCCATCTCCGCCTCGTAACTATACGAAGACTCGGCATACACACACAGAGGCACTCTGGAAGCCTCAGAATTGGTGCCCCACCGATTGAGATGGCGTACCAATAGAGACACTAAAATGACAGTGTCGTCTAGTTGAATTACCAGAAAAGGACATTATTATATCATTTTTAAGAACATATATTTTTAGAAGTGATGAAGTGATGTTTTTATTTCACAGTGTGCATAACAGACACAAAGTAGTTTACATTGAAAAATATCGGAAAAACGTGCGCTGGTTTGCCGGCGCCCCATCACCCGGCCTGCGCCCGACCCGGGCTGGCGCCCGCTTCATCGGGCCGTCGCGGCGCCCCACCTTGGCCCCCAAGGGGGGGGGCTATAGCCCCCCCCTTGGATCCGCCACTGACAGAAACAGTCAAAAATAATAAGTCTAAAGGTCATGTAAGAATAGTAAACACAATCTTAAGCTCTCGTGTTTGAGTACAGATCGACCTGTTTCAGATTGCAGCAGCTTTCATTATTATGAAAATTTTTTGTGTATTTTAAATATTTACGCTTACAGAACCGATAGGACTTTTTTTACATGCAAACTCATCTTAACAATGTGTTCTGGCTTAGAAAAGTGCCATTTTAAAATTTTGAACATATACTTTGCGGTGTCGGTTTTTTAATAAATTTACAATTTTTAACAAAAGAGTTATAAGAAAAAAAAAACAAGAAGCTTTAGAGACTAGTTATACATTAAGACTAAAATGGAAAAATATACTCAATACAATGACATAACCCAAATCTCCTTAACTTGTCCAATAATGATACAACAGCTGTTTCAAATTCGTACGGTTCCCACAAGTCACAATGTAGAATATTTTGCTTAATGTAGGGCCCATAAACAGATATGTCTGCAAGTCCTATCTGCATAAAGACGGTTATTACCTGAAACCTCCTCATTTCCTTGGCTCTTTCTACAGATATAAAACAATCAGTCCACATAAGGTTCCACAGCTCCCGTTCTCCTGCCTCCCGCATTCCCAAACTGGAAGCAATTCTTCGTACGATGTCGTACTTGCAGTATGTAGTGCATATAGTAGCTCTGAAAAATATTGGTTACATCAAAGCTGAAAATGAAACATAAGAACATAAGAACAGAGAGGTCCAAATAGAACTAATACATGTAAACATTAATGTTTATTCATATTTTTTCAACTACATGGTCACATTCACGATGTACTGATAGGAAACCTCAATAGTTTCCTCCTCTTCTAACCTCAGTTTTATTTCCTAATCCAAACGTTTTCAATAGAAATCCTTTATCTAACAAGTGGTATGTTTGTTGGTTTTAACTGAAATTACTTTTTTTTAAAGATGTTACAAAGTCTTTTACGTTTACCACTCATCTTCAACAAACACAGGGTGATAGAAATGATTTAAATAAAAATTAAACATGGAGCTGAAACTAAAACGCTGATTAGTCTAAACTAAAATCCTTGACTACAGTACACTCTCGTTCATCGGAACTAATGGGGCGAACGGCCGGTTCGGATGTCAAAAAATTCCGATGAAGCGGAGTCCGTCATGGTCATCATTTCCACCCATACACCGTCATATTGTATTCACTCTTGTTTTTAATAACACAAGAGATTTTATGAAAATAAAGCACTCAAACTTTGAACATGGTAACTATGAACCTATAGGAATAAAAACAAAGCAGGAAATAAAGATCCAAATCTTTATTCTCATATTCCACCCATGTTCCAGCAGTCAACTGACTTCCACGTAACAAAGGTGCAGTCGCGACGCGAGACAGACTGAATGACAGTTTGGGAAGCGGTTGAAGCAGCTGTTCACTTCCTGCGCCCCCTTCCTCTTACCATTTTTGTGCGAATACTCCACGGCCTCGTAAATCACATCGATGGGTACAGATTATGGAAAACGCCTGATGACGTTTGATGCAAAATGTGATACTTCACTGTTGTGCGGATAGAACGAACAAAAATTGAAGGCGCTATTTAGGAGAAAAAAAATTAATAATATCCAGATTTTCAGTTCCGATGAAGCGGAGTTCCGATGTCGCTGAGTCCGATGAACGAGAGTGTACTGTACCAGTAAAAGAAGACTCATACAAAATGTCAAAATATCCATTCAACATAATCTCTTCATGTCCTTAGTTTTGTGATTAATTAAATATGCATTCTCATTGTTAACATATTCCACATATTAGTAAAAAATCATTTACTTATAATTTTGAAATTTGGCTAGGTTAACCCGGCGTCTCGGATAACCGATTTATACTGTACAAAAAAGAACTGGAAATAAAGAAACCTTAAGTAGGTCACTCGATGTCCAAGAAATGCTGCAAAGTTGTGCGACTTCATATATTTTAACTCCTCTAACGAAAAATCAATCAAATTGACCAATGTATAATTTTGTACTGTAATAGTGTCTAAACTGCCTGAACTTGAGGGCTGCCGCCCTTATTATTTTCCTCCCCAACCCTACTCTGCCCTTCAAGGTTATATTCACTCAGTTTGCCCGGCGTTATACCGACTGATGCTTTGTATGAATACGGTCAGTGAGATTTACCTTGCCGGGTGCCATTGGTTAGTCAAATATAGCCTACTTTGTGATTCGCTTGCGGTTGTAGTAAAATGTATTGTGTTTTGCTGTTTTTGTAACAAACTAAACACCTACAGATACAAAATGGCTAGGATTCAAGATTCAAGATTCAAGATTCTTTATTTGGTCATTAAACATGAAACAGTAATAGACCACGTCAAATACAATCAAGTGTTAAAACAAAATTAACTTAGGCTAGATTAAAGTGTGACAATAATAATACTAATGTGACATGTTTAAAACACATATAAAATTATGACCAACAGATTTACATGATTTACAAATGAAAGCACTACGAGTGCTTACGAGTACTACACTAGGGGTGGTCCTATAAGGGGTGTAAGGTCTGGTGACCGAGATTTTAGAGACCAGATATAATTTTAGTGACCGTTGATGGCAGATGACAGTGAAGGGTTTTTCTAATGCTTCTAATTTATTTTCTAATGCTGTTATCTTATTTTTGGGTAAATAAATATGATTTTGTCATAGAATGTTGGAAAATATCATTATAACTCCTATTGACAATAGTGTGTGCCTATTGATACATAATAACAATAATAAACACACAAAATAACAATAAAAAGCAGAAATAGTCAAACTGACCTGACCTTTCTCTTATTGTTTTAAAAGCCATTTTCATTATAAAGATTTATAATTTTATAACTTTAGCAACTTTTTGCCAAACTCGCTTGGCCTATTTAAAATTTAAACCTCAAACTATTGAAACTCATGAAACTTTTCAAAAGAAAATTAAATATACAAAATTTATGTTCAGAAACATACTTTTTCTTCTTCCTCTTCTTCTTTTGAGCCCCAGCACTTGTACACTTACTAGAAGCTGCAGACTTTTTAGGTTTCTGTTTGATTTCCTCCTCATCTTTTTCAGGACTTTTTATTTGGTTGAAAGTTACATAAATTTCTGCAACATAAATTTTCTCAGTTAGAATACAAATTAGAGCCTATCTGTAAAAGAGCTTTAAGGCAAAGTATGACATTTTTTATCAAATTTTCAATTTAACAATGGTGTTACAAAACTAGTTTTACACATTTAACACTACCTTACTTAATCCATATTTTGAAAATTTAAGAGTTGAACAACGTTGCACTTTACGGACCATATTTTAAGGTGAGTATGACTGAAGGGTGAGTGTGATGATGGTGATGGATCAGATGAGATGTAGCTTTGTTACTGACAATAGCAGCTGTTTAATTGTTCAGGATCATAAATTAAAAGCCCAATGAACAAAAGCAGCTGGGTCCAGTATCAAAACATCAAAAAGCACTAATTTTTCTCAGGATCGAACCGGCGACCTTATTCAGATATAAAGGCGAGCTCTGTAACCATTCGGATACCCAGCCAGTACTTATTTATACCAGTACATATATAAAATGTACCATGCCAATAATACAAAATGTTGTACTTAATGGCTTAATAAACGACAATTATTGACTAAAAAACTTTAAAACACTTTCACATGAACAGAAGAACAAATGGCATCATACATGGGCCATTCATTCATATTCACCTAAAAATAAGCATAGTATCAGCATCTTATAACACCGGTAGCATTTGTGTGTTTGATTTACATTTTAAACACCGTACCATTTTCCCGGCTGGTGCTGAAGTTGCTGTAGCATTGTAAAGAGCCAGAAACTGGAGTCGCCGCACTTGATGAAGTACCAGTACCAGAATACGAATAGCTGTCTTGTAGAAAACTTGGGGAATCGCAGGTGGATGTTGTTGTTGACTGTTGGCTCGAGCTTGTTGTTCCATCACTAGTTGACTCCGAACTCATTGTACTTCTCCATATTAAATCACCATTTAATCTGCAAAGGAAAAGTAATATATTTCATCACTAGAGTAAAAAGTGGCTGTTTCTGGGCCACAATCGAGCTTACAAGCCAGGCGTTAGTTTAGTGTGAAATTTCAATCAAGGCAATACTTTCGACATTTTTCATTAGGTCTTCTACCATTATTGATTATTAATAATGAATGAAATAATAAGTTTATAATTTTTTGTAATTACCTTTCAAACAATGCTCAGTTGATTTTCGCAGTTAGCCTATGACAACATTAATTTGACAACAGCCTCCCATTAACCCTTCCCGGGCTACATTAAATCACGGGCTGAGACGGAATTATTTTAAGCAAAAGTTCAAAACATGATGTGGTAATTTTTTGTTATAAATTTGTTCCAAATAATTCATACGTTATAAAAAAACTATTTCCAGTGTTGAAATAATTTTTTGCACGTGTTATACAGAAAATAAAATTTGAGAAGAAGGATATATCCGTCTTTGGCCCGCAAGAAAACTTAAGTAAACGTATATATCCGTCCGCCGCCCAGAACGACAATCGAGATATATGAAAACTGCTGATAATTTGGAGTATTTTTGCACGCGCAGGACGGATATATCCGTTTATGTCATTTTGTTGTTTTATTTACTACCTATCATAATATAACATTAAAAACAGTATAAAAAACCAAAGCTAAAAATGCAAGAATTACAATACATCGTACGTCTGGTTCATCGCTTTCTTCACCACAATCATTTTTCATATTAGGCCTATAGTTATTTTTACTGCCAAATATGAAATCCCTTTAAATGCAATTCTTATTTAGCATTTTATAACATCTGTAGCAAAATTTGAGTCATTAGGAATAATCATTTTGAAATAAAACTCATAGTATGTCATTACAAAAACGTAAACAAACACTCACTGTAAGGTCCCAGTGCAAACTGAGTTTCACTCTACACATGCTTTGTTTTTGCATGAAAACCGGTGAAAAAGTCACGGGACATAATCTTGCCAACTGTAAAAACTAAATTACCCGTCAAAAAGTCAATATAATGTTTATAATCGTAATATATATAACATATGTTTTTCGTTCTGTTGGACGGATATATCCGTCTTTATCCCGGAAAAGAAAATTTCTAAAACGGATATATCCATTTTCAGCCCGGAATAGAAATGAAGTTTAACGGATATATCCGCCAATAGCCCGGGAAGGGTTAACATTTAACATGTTGAAGGTTTAGGAAAATAAACATCTAATTTATGTTAGTTTGTTACTTGCTACTAGCTTAAAGAATCATAGCTACTGTATTTAGGTTGGTAGGTCTACAGTACTTATCAGTCAACAGGGGTGACATGCTTATTTATATATGGAGATTAAATCAAAACATACAACAGCAGAAAATCACTTTCCACAAAATGGAGGGAGACAACAAAAGTGAATTAATAATTAGGCTTAATTGAAAACATGTTTTCTGAGAATGAGGAAGAATCTGAATCAAGGTTTGTGAGTTCAGTTGAAGATAATGCTGACATTACCCCCCTCAATGGTGGCCCACGCCTGGCGGCATGGCTGCCTTATGGGATATTAGCTTGGCATATATATATTTTTTACAAATATATTTTTTATACAAATATAGATTTTATAACAACTATTGCATAAGAATTAACTATTTACTGTATGAATATGTGTGGGGCTAAAATAGTTAGTGGTTCAACAAAGACCGGCACCAATACCTTACGGGAATTCTCACCCCAGAAATAACGTAACCAACTTCAGCCAAAATTGACTCTGAGACATCTCAAATCAATATATTGAGGGTACCAGTACCCTCAGGGCCGGATTTAGACATGGGTCACATGGGCCCGGGCCCAGCGCGGCACATTTTCGGGGGCGGCAGATTTTGGGGACTAATTAAAATTATGCTAAAATATCAAGAACAGTTAATGCAGAATCCATCAAATTTATACACTGAATAAGACTTCAATGAACTTTTTAATCATAGATAATTTTATATCAGATTCTATTCTACGTAGTTTTAGCGCCAAGCGATGTCCTAACATCATATTTTTTCAATCTGATTGAAATTTGGTTTATACTGCAACTAACATAGTTTACTAATTAGACCTACTAAAATTGTATCTTAATTTCTCACTAACAAAAACTAATTTATTTTCAAGTAGCCTACATTTTTCCATAGACAGTACAACAATAGTTTCGTTCGCCTGTACTCTGATAATAGGATCGCGATTTATGTTTTTTCCTTTTGCCATTACAGCTGATTGCGCTGATTTCATTTTGCCATCTGCTTATGAATCCCCTGGGTTTTAAGGTTAGTGTTTAACCGCTTTATAAATTAATTGCTTTAGTTCAAGTTTTTAAGTATAGTTTTAGCGAATTTCCCATAGGGAATAAGCTATTACCGTAGGTCTCATGGTAAGACCTAAGCCCGGGACCATGTTACTTTTTCGTTTTGAGGTGCCCAGAGACCAAAAATAATAGTCATTAAAATTTATATATATATATATATATATATATATATATATATATATATATGTATATATGTATATATATATATACATATATATATGTGTCCCTAGACACGATAACTCGCGTAAAAATGGTCCGATCGACACCAAATTTGGTAGAGATGTGTAATCCTACGTTTATTCGGATGAGTTCGAAAACCAGACATATCGACCTACCAAAAGGGGTAGTTTTGGGGGGTTTTGTACCCCAAAAATGGGTTTTTTGCATTTTTCATATTTAAATTTGAAAAATTTTAAATTTTTATTTTGACCTTTGGATTTAGCTCAAAAAAACACACAATTTAGTATTTTGAAGTTTTGCTCTATCTCCATTGGTTACCGAGATATTACAAAGTCTAAAGGCAGTACATTGTCTTCTAGGGCTCCAATGTTAATCTTATGGGGAATAAGGATGTGTTAATATTTCACTTATTAACTAATATTTTTGGATGAAACTTGGTATTTAGCTTCATTTGGTTGAGATTCATCCATTTAAGGTAAAAAATCTTGGTTTTTGTTCTTATCATGGCAGCAAACCTGCATACTCTTTTCCCATGTTAATCATAAGGAGAATAGGCAAACTCTTTTATTTATGGACAGATATTGATGAAATTTACTATATGGCTTTATATGGTCGAAATAAATTTTTTCTATGCTAAAAACCTTCTTTTAGTGTCCCCCATGGCAGCATACCTGCATACTCTTTGCCTATATTTATCTTAAGGAGAATAGACATTTATTTCCCTATTTATGAGCACGTGATGAAATTTTGTTTACAAGTTTAGATGGTCAAAATTAATATTACTAATTTGGAAATTCGCTGAGTACGCAGGTCTGCTGCGACGGGGGGTATTATTATTTATAAGGCAATATTATTTTCGCAAAGTAGTACGACCTTGAGAAAATTCAAGATAGAGGAGTTTTGGGTTTTTAACTCTTGTTATCAATCATGTGTCAAAAAGGTAACTTTGAATGTATGGTAATAGTTTATTTTCCTTCTTTTTCATCATAATAGTTTCATTATGATTTGCTTGGACCATTAAATGGACTACAGTAATAATAGACTAAAAACAATATCCTGAAAAGTATCAAATGAAAATTAAGTTTTCTTTATTTTCATTCCGCCTAGAGAAATTAGGTCGTATGATGCAATAACCTTGTTTATATTTATTTTTAAGGATATGGTTGTTCAAAGAATTATTATGGGTTTGATACGTCGTCTCGTTAGTTATAGGAGGGGAGGAGCGGCAAAAATGCTTTGGGCCCATGGGCGGCAAATTTGTAAAGCCGGCCCTGGGTACCCTAACATCATTTTTTAATAATGACACTATCATTTTCAGCATTTTAGGGTCGCAATACTCATAATTATTGGCATTGAATGTGTTAAAATGGCATCAAACAAACACTGCCAAATATCAACCAGGTTTCTCCCTATTGTATTGAGGAAATTTGATTTTTAAATGTTTCTAAAAACCATTGATTTTATTGTTATAAACATCACTGTCCATAAAAGTAAAACGTGGGTTTACAGTTAGATTATTATTATATCTTATCTCAATATTGTTGTTGATTCGATTGTTTTCATCGCACAATGTAGGGGCCTAATCACAATATGAAAATTTTAACTCCATCAATAATAACGATGGAGTAAGATAACAAACTTTCACCAAGTGCATAGTCTAATTGGGTCTATGCTGGCACTGGTTCTTTGGTAAGTTGATTCTAATCTATCAGTGTTTAAGTTAATTTTCAAAACCAAAAGCCTGTAAAATCTTCCCAATTTAACTTAGGTTGTTTCAGCACATTTACAGGATGTATCTGGTATTAGGCCTATAATAGTCTCTGTGGTTCATGAACCAGAATGAATTAGACTAATGAATTAGACTAAATCTAGTAGGCCCTACCGGTACCTAATTTTTAGAACACACAAATTTGGCTCAAAAATGGTTTTTAGGTTGGTATGCCTATTTTTAAAAATGATCTTAAAAGCAATGAATATAAAAATATAAACAATGTCACATCTTATGGCTGAAATGGTAGGTAAAGAAAGTTGTAGTCGACGTAGTAGCGCACTGAGATCGCGCACAAGACAATAACCTATTTAGTCAATCTACATTCTGACTTTGTTGCAGATGGCCACCAGCAAAGAATCTTTCTCGTCCACACACCACACTCACAAATCATACCACAACCTAGGCCTATGACAGTTTTCCATAACTGGACCTATTCTAACAACTAATGTTGGAACACCTTCCTACAGTTCACCATTTTAGAGTTCATTTTGGACTCCAAGAAAAACAATTTTGAAAATAACTTAGCCTATACCATGACACACGTTAATCTATTGTAAAATATAACTTGGTATTTTTGTAAACATAATTACATATCTCCATTAGAATAATATTAGAAGTTTGGAACTCCCATAAGACAAAGTCCTAACAATAAAAGGATTTAATTACTTAAAATAGCCTAACAATTACATATCCTTGGTAAAAGCTTTCCAACGTTACCAAATAAGCTATGTAACTTATGTTTAATAAAGTGAATGTTTTTAATGACGCAATATAAACTTACTAAATAAAAAATTTAATATCTCCCTCTCTCTTGTGTTCAGGTCTATTAGGTTCTGCTAGTGCTATATCTCTATTTGGAGTGCACAATTTCAGTTCACAGCGCTCCTAGCAAACAATTTGTTTGCCAATTTTAACATGGGATGTGAGGGTCGGTTTCACAAAATGTACCAATTTAAGTCCCAAGGTTATTGCTTGTAAATAAATGAATGAATATGTTATAAAAATATGTTGTATTATACCTTACCCTGCCCTTTACTTAAATAGGATAAGTGTTTAGCTATATTTGAATTTATCAAATAATTATTATGCAAAAAATAGGTCAAAATACAAGTCGCTCACTGTCACCGGTCATCTAGTCTTAAGTTACGACACAGCTAAAATGCACGTAAACAAAAAAATTCGTCTAATTTACTTCACAGCTGTCAAGAACAAGACAGAAAGAAAGAAATCCATAGACAAACGGGAGGATTTTCTGCAACAACTATTTATTTCATCGTCTATGGAGCTTGTCCCTCAAAAGAGATCCGCCACAGACATCGAAATTGGAACCAGCCAAAAAAAATATTACCATTCGGATATTTGGTGGGAAATCACTTTCTGTGTAGTTGAGATCTGTTATAAGTTGGAAGTGTGTGCTGATTGTGGAATTTTTATTGCTTTTTATTTCATTTAAAATGAAATAAAAGGAAAGTTTGATACCATACCTTAATTGCATTACAAGTCACTCACTCACATTAAACTTTCAATTTTTAATATGTTACCCACGAAAAAGGCGTATTTATGTTAGAAGAGTTAAAACAAAACCTAACCTCAAATTAAACCGGTCTACATGTGTCTGTATGTCGGCTATTGGAGCTTAAATGTGGAATTTACAAGTCACTCACGCTCAAGTCGCTCACGTGAGTGACATAGTAAATCGTGATAAATCGTAAATATATTTAATTTATATACTTTTTAATTATTGCTGGTGATAAAACACATATTTTTTAATTAAGATAGCAATTTTGTTTTAGGTTATGTGTTTTTTTATAGTGGTTTACGGCAACACAAGAATTTGCGTGAACAACTTGTATTTTTGTATGCCTTTTGCATTAGAAAACAACTTTTTATGGGGAAAAAATAAAAATTCAGCTTAGCTGCTTTTGTTTTGAGATTAGTATAGTATGTTCAATTGATTAGGCCAAAAATTTATTTTTTATAAAGAAGTTAGTTTTTATTTTTTTCTTCCAGGAAATTAAAACATTTTGTGAAACCGACCCGTGACCTTCTTTATGTTTTTGTATTCAATAGGTCTTAGTAGGCTACCAATTAAGTTATTAAGGGGTAGGCCCTTAACTTAATTGTCATACTGTTTATACATTAACATTTGTATATTAACTTGGCCAATAAAAAACATGGATTATAGATTAGATCCTAGTCCAAATAAAGCTAAAGGTAAACTAATAAGTGGTAGTCAACCTCCCGAAGAATTCATATAATATACCTTACATACCTATCTAGGAAATTTGTAGCTCCAAAAATCAGTTTAGGAATAAACACAGCACAAACGATTTGGATTAATTCAATATAATAAGGTTTCGTTTACGCCACTGAATCTAGAGCCCTAAGTTTCAACTCTCGCTACAATACTAGAAAACAAATATTTCTTCAACTTGCTGGTTCTGTTTACTCATTCATTTTTGTAATTTTTGTAAACACTCATTTATCTTAGCTATCTGGAAATGACAACAAAGAACAACACAGCTGATCGATCAAACAAATAGCCAGGTAGGCTAGCGCAGGTTAGCCAAATTAGCCAACGCAATGTCATATTAATTAATTTTGTAGGGTCTCATAGGAACTACCCTCATAGCAACTACAACTTGAATGTTGAAATAGGCACTAATGAATGTTTATTAACGTCAACATTTGTCATGAGAAATCTAACAACTACGTATAAACGAAATTGTGTAGTAAAATATTACAGTTTAGTGGCTACGATAGGTAGTGCTAGCATAGATTAAGCATACTCCTCAAGGAGTATACTCCTTAAGGATTATAGATTAAGCATACTCCTTGAGGAGTATGCTTAATCTATGGTGCTAGGTAGTGTATGTGCTAACGAGAAATTGTAATAAATTTTTCTGCGCTTTGATTACGGTATTCGATTTCCCGCCTTTGACTTTATGTAGAAACACCAATAAATGTACAGGGATTTCGACTGCTTTCAATAAAAGTAAAAGGGTGTATGTATTTTCATACTATACTATACGAGTACGCTTTGCGTATGGTGAAAAAGGACTAAATAAAGGCAACGCTAATCTTATTTTTCAATTAATGTTGTAAATACCTGATTAATGGTAATCCTTTTGTGCCAACTCTGCATTAAGTTCAATGTATTTAGTTTGATCAGCTGTTAATTTATTTTATTATTTTTTCACATGCTTAATTTTTATAAACATATTGATGTTCTTTCTGTTTACCTTTTTAGGAATGAATTGATTTTTCTTTTGTATATTTTAAATGAAGTAAAATGTTAATATCTGTAAACTGTAATTGTTATTTTTCTTTCTTTGAATCACTTCTGTTACTGTCCCAACGACATTAATTCATATCCAATCAATCATTCATTGTATAAGATGTCCTGCACTGGAAATGAAGTGGTGCAGGACAGGGATGATGGAATGAATGCTAATGACCGCAGGGGCACCGGAAGTGACACCTTTTCTGTTGCGACAGCAACTAGTTTCGACTCACTGTCGGAGTCATCATCGGGCTTGAGCAAAGATGTGAATAATTCTCTTCATGTGAAGGTCGTCAAAATGATAAAAAGTTTAATAAATACACACGGACACATATTACACTTAACAAACGACACGACGGACACGAACACAGGCATTATTAATCATTATTAATATTAATCAGGTATTTACACCATTAATTGTATTCATTGGTAATCCGGAGGCTAACATTCCATCATTATTTTTCAAAACTAAAACGCATTTCAATAATGGAATAAATGACCTACTAACATTTGAATCAGGTTTACATTCGATTAACCCTTGAAAGTGATAAAGAAAATAACTAGCTTAATCTACTGTAAATACTGACCGTACAAAAGGATATTCTATTTGTGGGGAAACTTTTTAAATTGTTTAGAATATTTCAGAGTTACTTAATGTAAGTTAGAACTATTAGAATACCAACATGACTTTTGTCATGAAATGTTTTTTTACCGTTACTATGTTAACTTCATTGGTTTCGATCATTACAACTTTTATTAGCGAATTTCCCTAGAGGGAATCATAGTCAATGTTAATAATGTCCGGGACCATGTTCCTTTTTTTCATTTTGAGGTTCCCTGAAGCCTAAAACACCATTTGTTTATTTTCATGTATTTGATTGTATATATTGTATGTGTCCGTGGTGTTGATAACTTTTGAAAATGACCTCCGATTTTAATGAAATTTTGTAGACTATTAAAGTGTAGGTGTCTATTTTCTACTTTATATTATCTTTTTTTGGTTTACTCATGTGTCTGTTTTCATGCGTAATGGGATATAGCAACGGGGTTTTATGGGGGTTAAAAAGGATCAAAAAAGGGGTTTTGGCATTTTTTACCTTAATTTTCAAAATTTAATATTTTAACTAAAACCACTGAAAAGAGTTAAAAAAAAAAAAAACAATTTAGTGTTTTGAACCTTAATTTGGTTTGACAAATAACGGAGGAAATCCAAAAATAGGGTTTTCATTTTATTCGTACGGGATATCAACAAAACCATATAGGCCTTGATCTCGTTTATTTGTTGACATATCTTGATAAAATTTGGAATGTACTAAAACTAGGTATAAGTTTATGTGAAGATAAATTTACTAACAATAACTTTAATACAATGATAGGCGGCATGGCGGCAAACCTATGAACTCATCCCCATGGGGTTTATAGGGAACATCGGAAAGTGAAAATTATCAGAATTTGATGTTATTTAGTACCGTATGTACCTGTCCCTACTGGGAAGGTATTATCCTATATATTTACTTACAACAAATCCATGGCCGCAAACCTATATCCACGTGCCCATGGTGTTTATGGTGAAAATAAAAAATACCTAAATTCACTCTGTGCATATCTGCTGCGAAGAGGGTATTTTTATTATTAATAAAAAACTCCCTTTTATAGTTATAAAAATTTATATTTCTGGTATTTTTAACCTATTATTTATGTACTTTTTAAAAGAAAAATAGTAATATTTGAGTCGTACTATAGTGAGCTGGAAATAATTTTCAAATCCTTATCCTAGTATATGTCTGACGTTGGTTAGAATCAAAGAACTCAAGCACAACCTAAATAGTCTCTAATGCATTTGTTTATAGGAAATTTATTGGCGGCACGGCGGGGGCAATAGTTTCCCCGTCGCCGCTACACGCCGCTGGGGTCGCGTTTTTCATGCACTAGGTATTAGATGAAGCGCCTGACTTTGTTTTACAAATTTTCATGGTGCAATTCACCTTGGAAAAGTATTGAGTAAATTTGACATATTTTGGGATTTTATTTGCCGTTTGTTAAAATAACATAATTTCAAAATTAATTAAATTAAAATCCAAGCAGATAAAAATAATTTCCCAGTTAATATTTTTATTTTTATTATTTCAATTTTGATAGTTCAATTTATTTTATGTTTGTAGATTAATTTATCCTACACAAAAATATCAGCTCTGTTTACGAAATAGGTTTCATATGGGGGACCTTATAGCCACCTCCTCAGTAGTTGTAAAAAAAATAAAATTGCAGGTCATAGTTTTAACGTAAGAAGTAGTTTTAGACAAAAAATTGACTAATCAACCTTAACATGTAGCTAAAATACAAATATAATCAGCAGACTTATTTAAGAGGTGGTTAAAGAGACAGGGCCTGCGCAGTCCCTGGCCGTTCCGGTAATTACTGAAATATGTTTCACATTGTTGCGTTACCATTCTGAGGTTTCTCAAAATATAAAAAATCCGAAAGCAAATCAAATAGACGAGGTCTATATCTTTTATTTAAATCCTCTTCCACTTTTATTGGACTTTAAATGAATCCATTAAATGGGTGCAGGTAAAGCACTGCGTGACGTTCTGAGAGGAGCCCTTTCACCCCTTATTTAGTCTTGACCTATACCCGACTGTTCTATTATTATACTATGAATATTATTCTAATTAAGTCGTGTTTGGTGTCATTATCCTTAAGAATAAACTTAGATTACAAATATGCCAATAATATTGGTCAAACGCAATATAAAATTATCCTACTGGACGTCAATCTGCCTGCTAGGCGGGTCGGGTACATTTTTGTGTGACTGCGGTAAGGGTGTCTTCGCCTATAGCCTCTTCTAGGATGACGGTGTCATTTATTTGATACCACAAATTTTATGGCCTGTAAATCAAAAGTTCTATACTCTATGCTCCTAGAGTTAGTTCTAGTACAATTAGAATACCATGGCAGCACTAATCATGGCTGGTTGGGGATGAAGAGCTTCGGCCTATACACTTGCTAACATTTTCGAAATCAGCTGACTTTTACCGACTGATGGACTGATCTGATGTGTTTTGAACCGAAATTGCAGTAAGTAAAAATATGTTTTACATTTAATATGTATTCTAGAACATATTTATTAAAGCTATAACTTGCTACAATTGATATACAGGGTGTTCGGAAAAAACGTTTCAGGAATTCAGGAGGTTATTGTTCACATCAAAATAAGCAAAAAAGTTCCTATAAACATATGTCCTAAAATGCTTCGTTAACCCGCTAGCCGCCATTTTGTTTTTACACAAAATAATTTGTATTTCCGTAATGAATCATTGTATTAAATTAATATTTGGCATGCACCTTCATCATAGCAATACCCATTTTCAAGAAAAAAATTATTTTTTTCCAATGTGTATTTTCAAAATGGCGGCCATTTTAAAATTTTAAACTAAAATATCTCAAAACCGGTAAATTTTATGAAAATTTTATTAGACACAAAAAAGTTGACGAATTTAATTATCTAACCAATGATACCAAGTTTGTAAGGATCTGACAACAAATAACGGAGTTATTGAGATTTTTCTGCATAAAAACATTGATTTTGCATTGTAATTAATGCAAATTAAGGTAATTTTAATTGAAAAATCTCAATAACTCCGTTATTTGTTGTCAGATCCTTACAAACTTGGTACCATTGGTTAGATAATTAAATTTGTCAACTTTTTTGTGTCTAGTAAAATTTTTATAAAATTTACCTGTTTTGAGATATTTTGGTTTAAAATTTTAAAATGGCCGCCATTTTGAAAATACACATTGGAAAAAAATAACTTTTTTCTTGAAAATGGGCATTGCTATGATGAAGGTTCATGCCAAATATTAACTTGATACAATGATCCATTACGGAAATAAAAAATTTTTAGTGTAAAAAACAAAATGGCGGCTAGAGGGTAAACGAGGCATTTTAGGACATATGTTTACAGGGACTTTTTTGCTTATTTTTATGTGGGCAATAACCTCCTGAATTCCTGAAACGTTTTTTCCGAACACCCTATAAAATTATGGATTGAAATACCATGAGTGGCATATGCCTGTCTACAGCCACTTGGACCTGTCCGATGACATTCTATACCTTTTTTATGATATGACTAAGGCCTTTGATCTTCTTAATCACCGAGTCCTTCTGCAAAAGCTCTTGGCCATGGACGTCGCTGGAAAACCCCTCATGTGGATAGCCTCTTATCTCAAAGATCGCCATATGATTGTCTCAGCGAAACACCTGGGCTGCGACAACATTCTCCGAACTGTCAACTCTGCCTTATCTCCCCCTATTAACGTGGGGGTGCCCCAAGGCTCGAACCTTGGACCGCTGCTGTTCCTCCTCTACGTAAACGATCTGCCTAGTTCGTTGACAAGTGGGAAAGTCTGGCTTTTTGCTGATGACGTCTGTCACCTCATCTGTGATTCCGACAAAAATGTCTTGATTGATAACACCCAGTCCAGTTTGAATGAAACGACTGATTGGTGCAACACCAACAACTTGATCTTGAATAGTGAAAAAACTAAGCTCATTGATTTCTACAATAGGAAAAAACCTGATCCTTTTCCAAATTTAATTTTGAATGGAACACCTCTCCATACTTGTCTGAATGTGAAGTACCTGGGCATCCACATTAGTGAGAACTTAAAGTGGGATGAGCATGTCACCGCAATATCTTCAAGATTGACATCTGTTATCTATCTAATCTACAGACTCCACAGGCTAGTCCAGCGTGAAGTGCTGTTGAAAGTGTATTACGGCTGTTTTCACAGCCTTATCTCCTATGGAATTGGCTTCTGGGGTGGCAGAACGGTGGCGGAAAGAATTTTTCTCCTCCAGAAGCGAGTCATAAGAAGGATATGTGGTGTCCATCGCCTTGCTCACTGCAGGCCCTTATTCAGGGAACTCAACATCTTAACCCTTCCATCACTCTTCATTATGGAGTCAGCTCTAGTAATGCGGAAACATCCTGAAATTTTCATAACCAATAATCAGGTTCATCAGTATAATACAAGACGTGCCAGAAATGTCCACGTTCCTCAAGTTAACTCAACTCTGGCAAGTAAAAGCCCTTATTTTAGCATTGTAAAAATTTACAACAAGTTACCACTCAATATCATCGGCGAAGCAAACCCGAACAAGTTCAAATCTTTATTGAAGGATCACTTGGTTGATATGGCTTACTACAGTGTTGAGGAAATGTTACTCGGAGCCTGATCCAAATGCCAAACCTGACGACCACGTCGCGGAAGCGATTCCAGTGGGACTACTTCAAGTATCAAGTATGACACCACCATGCATCCAAGCAACATTTCAGTATTGACAAATGATACCACTATGGATTTTGGCATCCTACAAAAAAAGTAGATATGTGGCATTTTCAATACTATGCTACTTATAAAAAAATAAAACGTGTGGCATTTGACGCCACTATGTATTATGGTATATAGTATCTGTTTTATTAAGATATTATACATGATAATTCAACACAGTTCTAATCACGCATGGAGTTTTGCCTCAAAAACAAACACAATATACAATTATATGATAGTAAATATGTTTTATCTTGTTCCAGATTCTATTCTGAACCATGAACGACAAAGAAATAGACGAACTATTACGTTATTTTATTTGAGAAGTGAGTCCGATGACATTCCTTCAGGCTCAGAGATTGATGACTTTAATGTTCCTGGGGACAAAAATGTGGCACAAAATGTGGTCTCCATGAGTGCTGGAATATTTCTCATTACATATTGTGTTATTCTAAGAAATTTTTTCACACAAAAATACCTGTAAGTTTTTAAATATATAATAAGGGGTCGTCCATAAATTACGTCATCTGAAAATAGGGGGGATGGTCCAGATTGAAAATGACGGTAAGGTGATGTGGAAGGGGGTGGGGTCGGCTTTGATATGACGTCATTTTAAATATGATGATATTTTATATCATCATATTTATTCCTTTGATATTTTATATCACATTTTAACAGTAAACAATGATAAATTCTAACACAACTAAACTATTATAAAATGCATTAGACTATTTTAAGGTGTTGTTTTATAGTTTATTTTTCCATTGAGAAAGTCATTTTGGCTTTATTTCTGAAGGTAAATTCAGATTTGATTGTGTTTTTTTTTTTTTTTTTTTTTAGTTTATCATGTAGCGTTTATAAAGCATTATTTTTACTTAAAACGGAGGTTTGTTAAAAATGACGTCATTTTTCCGAGAGGGGGGGGGGGTCAGACAAATTATGACGGTAGGATGATTTTAGGGAGGGAGGGGGGTCCAAAAATAGCCAAAGAGCGATGACGTAATTTATGGACTGCCCCTAACGAAATTTATTTCATTTTATTTTTCTCCTACTTCACTTTCATGGAGATGGCACATGACACCGCGTCCGCCATTTTTACTGTTTGGTGAAAAAAATTTGAAGAAAATATATTTGATCGTCTAACACCCAGAAAGACAATATAAAGTAAGAAAAAAATTTTTCTCTTCAATTTCATAATTCATGCATGAAGAGGCTAGGTGCCATAGTAAAACGGACGACGTATTTAAATTGTTACTAAGTACTCTCATACCGGGTGTCCCAGACCTCCTGTACACCCCTTTTAACATCATTTACAGAAATAATTTTTAACAAAAACCAGTTGAGCCATTATAGGTAAACCGGGTATGCTCTATCATTGACAGTAATTACAAAAACCTTTAGGATTAGAGGTACAAATTAAAATTTAAAATTAAACTAAGTGTAGAATCCTAAAAGTCATAAAGTGTGCGTTTGTATTTAGCATAGCGACTTCCTGTCTAGGTTATTTCTGGTACACCCCGTACATTGAAATTAGTGCCAATAATCGATAGAGCGTTACCGGTTTACCTGTAGCGGCAGAGTTTGTTGTTGTGAAAAATTAACTAGAATAATTTATATTTTTAAAGGGCTGTATGTGGGTGGTCTAGGACACCCTACCCAGTATATTAAAAACATAAACATACAATCGTATCCGAGTCATTACGGCGCGGCGGTTTTATACGACCAATTTGCATTGTTTATGTTTAATTTAAAGGTATTCACAAATATATGTATATATAGGCCCTACATATCAGAATACTTTTATCTTTCGCTTTCCTTACCTTCTTCCTTACTAAGAAAGAAGTAAAGTTTCACTTCCTTCTTGCTCTTCCTTACCTTACCTTCTTGTATGTCTTAAAGAGAAAAGATTGTAAGCATTCCTAGTCAATTTTGTGTAGTAATTATAATTATTTACATTAAAATAAGATAGATATCTTTAAATATACACTGCCTTAACCTATAGATTTTAAAACCAAAAGTAAATACAGTATTTACGTTTAAAAAAAAATAAAAACATTGTTAAAGGGTTAATAAATAAATAAATTATTTATTCTAAAATGGATCGAAAAGAATGCCACATTTGTGGTAAATTTGTAAACAGATTACAATCACATATTAGAGGTTCTCATAGAGATGAGTCCAACATTAAATCAATTGAAGAAGAAAAAATGGATAACACAATTCAAAGCAACACAGATTCAAATGACTTAGTTTTCAATGATCAAACTAGTGTAAGGTTGTTGCAGGAACAATTAAAGACACTAGAACATTGTAATATAACACTTAAAAGAGAGAATTTAGAGCAAAAACTGAAGTTGACTAAACTTGAAACAGAAATAAACAACTTAATAACTGATAAGCAGGAATTAACAAAACTAATTGAAAGATATGAGTTTGATTTAAATCAGATACAATCGGAAACATTAACTTTGAAAAATAAAATCTCCAACTTAGATCCGTGGAATGTGAATAGGTGGTTAGAAGGCTCAGTTTTACAAGCCTATTTTGAGTCTTTCAATAACAGGGTAAATGGCACAAATGCAACTTTTTTAGGCCCCTTTTCAACTGAGATAATTAAATTCACTGAAGAACAAAATCTTACACCAATCTTAAATAGTTTAAACATAACAAAATTTAAATATATATTCTGCTGTATAAATAACAGGCCAAATCCTAATGAGGAAGATGGTGGAACCCATTGGAGTCTTCTATTATGTAGCAACCTTGATAAAAAATCTTACCATTTTGACTCCCTAAACGGATATAATAGAGAAACAGCAAAACTAATTGTTAAGAAACTTTCTTTTGACGTTAAAAACCTTAATGAAATGCCATGTCCACAACAAAACAATGGATTCGAGTGTGGATTAAATGTTTTAATAAATTCCAGGATTGTATTTGCAACTTATTGTTCGAATATAAACAATGAAAGCGTTCCTCTTAAATTATAGTACTTAAAAAATTTTACAAATAATGTTAATGACTGTAATACCAATATTTCAAAGGAAGAAATTAATCATTTACCTAAACAAGTACCCTCCTCTAAAAAAACCTGCAGAAAACAGCAAAATAATCAGATCAACAGAATTAAACGATTCAAGTGAATTGAACGACCTTGACCATGATTGGAAAATAATTAACTCCAACAAACGGGCTAAGCAAATTAATCAAACTAAAATTCATCAACCTCTTTCTATTAACTATGAAACAGGAAACAAGTTTGCATTATTAGGTCTTGAAACTGAATACCCTCCCCCTCAAAAAGAAACAATTCCTGTACAAGAAAAAAGAGTAACTGTAAAAAAACCTAAAACATCTCATATGATTGGTTGAGGCAAAATCTGTTGAAAAGAAACCTCAGTCAAATTTATTGACAAATCCTAAACCTATGAAAGAACGTGGAGTGTTCAGTCATGATAAAAAATGTAAAATCAGGTTATTATCCGACAGCCAAGGTAGAGATGTTAGCAGATTAATAAGTAATAAACTAAATAATAATTACGACACTTATGGTTTTATTCAGCCAAATGGTAAAATATATAACATTTTAAAATCTGCACATGTCACGCAGTGGCGTAACTGATTTTTACGGGCCCCCCTGCAAACTTATTTTCGGGCCCCCTCCGATAGGTCCGGTCACCGGTTATCTCTGTTTCCCACCAGTAAATCAGTGTCAACCAATGGTTAAGGTGGTGGTAGAGTTCTTTTGATTACTTATCTTTTACAAAAAAATATATATTTAGACAAAGTTAAAGTATTTATGCATGTACAGTTATTGTAACAATGCAGCCGCAAGGAATCTACTAATTTAAAAATTTGTGTAGCCTGCTTTTATTATAGGCCTAAAGTCTATCCTTTTAAAGAAATTAAGCCTATCTGATTGTTTGTTCTATAAATTTACCCTCTCTTGGATATATTATGAAATATTAAAGTAACAAAACTCAATGTAGGCTATCTTATTTGTGTTTTATTTTAAGTAAGGGGTTAACCGAGACTTGCTTGTTGGTTTTAATTCACTTTTGTAACAATATCATGGCAATCAGGCTTTGCGGTTAACGTCAACTATATACCTTTCACAGGTGACAGATGTTCCAAAACCCATGCTTAAAAGTAGCAATATTTTATTTTTAGTACCAGGGGGACCGAGCTTAAGCTCGGTAAGATTATAACTTTCGTTCTCACACAAAGCTCGTTCGGTTTGCTCACTCGCCAAGCCGAAGACTGTTGCACTTTGGTATAATTTTCTTTAACTACAGGTTAAAGATGTAACACATTGGTTTTTATCTACAGTTATCAGCTGATTTTTGTTCAATTAATAAAATCTCCATAAGGATAACATGGAAACTTTGAAGGGCTCTAGCGCGAAAACCGGATTTTTCCCAGCTATGGGACCACCGCCAATCGATTTCTGGTGGCCAAAACCACCAAATTCAATCAAAAAATCAAAAATCCTTGGAGCGAAAAAAAACTTTGCCCGGACAAACGGAGCTTGTTTTAGAGTATAAAGATTTAACTTTCATATTTCTTTGACTTTATGGTCAATAATGTTGTTTAATAAAATTACAATTATTAAACTTAGTTAAAAATATTTTTTTCTGGGGTTTAGGCTGTTTCTTAACTTATAATTGCGCTTGGATAAAAAAACTTCCAAATAAAAAGTTTACAAAACCTACCTGCTACATTTAGATAGATGGAAAGTACATCCACCACAGATATTCCTCGTATTGTAGTATAGTAGGCCTATTGTTAAGCTAACACCAAGGATTTTTAACTCTAAGCACAACGAATAACACGTGTTTTAAGAAGGAAAAAACAAATCCAATATTTAAAGTAGACCTAATTAATGACATTATTGTTATCGGCATTTACACTGTTTTTCCTATAAAAAATAAAATCCCCAAGCTTAAAATTAATTTCCATAGTTTTGCTCATTTTAGTGAAAAATGTTTTTATCGCTATTCCTCAAAAGTATTGGTTTTATCTTCATTGGAACTTCTCAGCACTAACGGAGTTTTGGGAAGCAAATTATTTGATTACCGTACCTCTGAAAAGTACGTGTCTCGTTCTCTATTACTTAGTTTACTTAAGCAACTAAGATTTTCTTGGTACATTGTGCTTCATAGATAATTTTTCATTAACTTTAATTTTGAAAAGGATTCGAAAATTAAATTGCCGCAACACACAGCGCGACGAATTGCACGGCGGCGGCGCGGCGGGCAGGTTGAGCCGACAAGAGCTAGCGGCTAGCGGCAGACCAGCAGACTGCCGAAAATCTAACTGTAAAAATATTTTGATATTTTATAAAAGTTATATTCCAGGCATTTTGAAAACATAACGGCGCAATATAAAATGTAAAATTGCTATAACATGAGTAAAAAAAAATTATTTAACATAAACATATTTCCCAACACACGGGCCCCGTCCGCGGGCCCCCTTAGCTGCGGGCCCCCCCGCACCGCAGGGTCTGCGGGCCCCTCTGTTACGCCCCTGATGTCACGATGAACAACATGAATGAAAATGATTTTATGATAATCCTTGGAGGAACAAACAATATAGACAATTTTGATGAAAGAAATTTTCTAAACGACTGTAAAGAATTCTTTGAGCTAAATATTAAAACCAATATTCTATTTTTTGGAATCCCATTGCGTTATGAAGAGCCTTTCACTACGTGTAGAATAAATAGGATAAACCACGAACTAGAACTTATGATAAGTAAATATCATAAAGTGAAATTTATCTCTCTTTCTCATTTAAAGAGACATCATTATTCAACCCACGGCATTCATTTTAATGTTAAAGGGAAAAAATTAATCACAAACTTGGTCTTGGACCATATCATGACCAACTATGTTCACAACCATAAAAATAAACAAGTCAAATTTCCACCATATGATTTCTTAGGTGAAAACTACAAACATAAAGCGACATATCATGAACCAAACAATAATAATAATTTAATATATTTGACAGGGAAACCAAATAAAATGAATCTTAGCAATGACATTTATAACTCTTCAAACTCTTGCAATCATTTTTTAGGGGTTACTCAAAAAATAAAAGGAATAACCTAAATAAACTAAACCATCTTAAAATCATACATTTAAATATTCAATATCTCAAAGAAAAAATAGACATGACAAATATATTTTTACATGAGGAAAACCCGGATATATTAATACTAACTGAACACGGACTTAAAGATTCAGAAATAAACAACTTATGTTTTAAAGGGTATAAAATATCTTCTAAATACAGTCGTTCGTATCATAAAAGTGGCGGAATTTTATTTATAAGTAAAGATTACATCAATTTAACTACATTAGAATACAGTAATATATCAGATGAAATCAATTTTGAAGTATGTGGGATCGACTTAATCATAAAAAACTTCTCTTTGAAAATAATTGGAATTTATCGATCACCATCCGGTTCAAAAGAACTATTTATACAATCACTTGATAACTTACTTTCAACAACTCTCAAACAAAAACAAAATATCATGCTAATTGGAGATTTTAACATTCCCTGGAATATTAATGACAACAACAAAAATAAATTGAAAGACATGACATCTTGCTATTTCCTAGAACAATTGGTAGATAAACCAACAAGAACAACTAAAACCTCACAAAATATAATTGATTTGATCTTTACTAATTTTAATAAAAAGTTAATAACAGTTGAGGTGATAGGGACTGGTTTGTCTGACCACTTTGCTCAGGTAATTTATTTAAATATAGTTGATAAACATCCAAAATATTCAAGTCAGAAGATATTTCTTAGAAATTATTCAATTGAAAATATTAACAAACTATGTTGTGCTTTAGAAAATGAAACTTGGGATGATGTGATGGATGCAAAAACTACAGAAACAAAATTTACCTTATTCATGGAAATATTTATAAGATACTTAGATTTAAGTTGTCCTTACAAAACAATAATAACTAAGCATAGGAATTATAAAAAACCATGGCTAACAACAGGAATAATTACCTCAAGTAGGAAATTAAAAATTTTAGATAAGAAAAAATGTTATATGGATGACAATTTTCAATTGTATTATAAAAATTATAAGAAAATTTATAGGAAGGTTATAAAATTAGCAAAATCCAAATTTGTTTTTGATAAAATTAAAGATTCAAAAAACATAAATCTCGATACTTGGAGTATCATAAATGGAGAAAGGAATAAACAAAAGAACTATGAAAACACCATTCAACTGAGAATTGATGATCGAATTGAAGACGATCCTGAAACAATCAGTAATATATTTAATGAGCACTATGCTACTGTTGCGGAAAGATTAAGAAGTAATTCAATAATACCCGCTTTAACTTCATACACAACAAACACTCCTAAGTCAAGCCTTATGCTTTATCCAACTGATTTTTTCAGAAATTTATGATACTATAAAATCTTTAAATAATAAAAGTTCCCAGGATGTATATAGAATATCTAATAAAATAATGAAAATAATAAATATTTATGTATGCGAAATTCTATCCAATATTATTAACACTTCATTAGAGGAAGGAGTTTTTCCTTCTCAATTAAAAGTATCCAGGGTCAAACCAATTTTTAAAAATGGTATAGCAAGTGACATTAATAACTACAGACCAGTATCAATTATATCTCCCCTAAGTAAAATCTTTGAACTTGTATACTTTAATAGATTGGAATTTTTTCTTGAATCAAACAAACTTTTATCTGACAATCAATTTAGATTCAGAAAAGGGAAAAGTACAAATAACGCATTAAATAAAGTAATAACTGAAGTAGTTAGAAATTTAGAAAATAGACACAAAACGTTAAGTGTTTTTATGGACCTGAGTAAAGCTTTTGACTGTGTCAACTCAAATATTTTGTGTGATAAATTATTTCAACTAGGTGTTAGAGGAAATGCCAACAGCTGGGTAAAGTCCTATCTTTCAAATAGACAGCAAATTGTAGAAATTTCTGGTTTTAGATCTAAAAATATATCAATTAAATATGGGGTACCTCAAGGTTCTATTTTAGGTCCTATTCTTTATAATATTTACGTTAATGATCTAATAAATGAAGTTAAATACAACAATATAATTTGCTATGCTGACGATATTGCAGTAACAATAAATAATCCTTCAGATGAAAGTCTAGAAATAAATAGTTATGTTGTGCCCACACAAATTTATCAGTATCTTGGGAATCTAAACTTATATGTAAATCATAAAAAAAACAATTATATCGACTTTAGTCTTGTAAGAAATAAAGATAACGATTTTAAAGGTAACATAGTGATGGACGACTTTGAACTTAATGAGGTTAAAACTGTAAAATATTTAGGAATAATAATAGACGAAAATCTAACATGGGTCCCTCACATTGACTCGCTTTGCAATAGTTTAACTTCTTCCATTTTTTGTTTGAACTACTACTGTCAATTTAGGTATAAACCATTATTAAAGTTATATTATCATGCAGTGATAGAATCAAAAATTAGATATGGCATTATAATATGGGGATCAGCAACACAGTATGCAATGAAAAGAGTTTTTGTTTTACAAAAAAGATCAATAAGACTAATCCAGGGTTTAAATAGAAGAAAATCTTGCAGGCAAGCTTTTAAAACACTACATATATTACCATTGTATTCTCTATATATTTATGAGGTTATAATGTTTGCAAAATTTAATACAAATGAGAAAAATACTGAAATAGTACATTCTTACAATACTAGAGGGAAAAATAATTTAAAACAAGAAACACAAAGGATATTGTTAAATTATAACCTTGCTCAAAATATTGGAGCTTCATTTTTTAACAAATTACCTTATAAAATAAAAAACATTGAAGATAAAATTAAATTTAAAAATGAGCTTAAAAAATTTTTAACGGATAAATCGTTTTACTCAATAAATGAATTTAATGAACACTATTACAATCAACCGTAAACAATTATATCTTTTTACAAATTTTTTATTTAAAATTTTACCAACAATTCCAATAACACCTAATATGTAAATGTATAATGTAATGTTATAAAATCATGAATACCAAATAAAATATACATAAATCAATATAAATTTTAAAGTGTAAATTAATATTATATAATGATTAAATGAAGATATAGTAACTTTCTGTATTGTGATCTGAAGCATTCAAGCAACCGGGCTGTATGATGCTGAAGGTCTCATGTTCAATGTAAAATGTTAAAAGCATTAATGAATTTACTCCATAAATGAATTTAATGAACACTATTACAATCAACCGTAACATAGGTCTACCACAAAAATAAATATAAAACATTAAATTTAAAAGTTTTTTTTTCTACCAACACCTAAATGTTACATGTATAATGTTATGCATCTTATGTTATAAAATCATAAATAACAAAAAAAGATATATAAATCAATATAAATTTTAAAGTGTAAATTAATATTATATAGGGCTAAATTAAGATATTGAATAACATTCTGTAGTACATGATCTGAAGCATTCAAGCAACCGGGCTGTATGATGCTGAAGGTCTAATCACAATTTGTAGGCAAAGTAAAAATTGCAATATTAAATATAATATATTTAAAATGTATATAAAAATTACAATAAACTTGTACAATAAATTACAAATAATAAATTTCTTCATACAACAAACCAAACTTTTATGGTAAAATCATAAAAACTTCACACTCTTGCGTCCTTGTATATTTTGTTTCCGGTATCCACTTGAGAGGTCCAACGTAAGACATTTTTGAAGAGCAAACAGATGACGTGGAAGGAGACGTGGAAGGACTGGAAGAAGACAAGGAAGGAACGAAGAGTTAAAATGAAAAACGTATAGAGCAGTAGACCATTAATAAATTAAACATAAATTAAAAATGACAAATATAGTAATGATGAACAAAGAAAGAAGAAATAAGTAGGAAGAAAAAAATAAGAAAAATTTCAAATAAGTTTAAAATGAAGAAAGAGTTTTGAGAAAATTAGTAGATGAAATTGTAATTAAATTAAAATTTGTAAAATTGTCAATAAGTGCAAAAAACTTGAAATTTGTTTTGTAAATTCCCATACATTGTGAAACTTTGTCAGAGGAATAAATTTATTATTATTATTATTGTTTAAATTAATTACTAATCAAAGCATGCGCGTAAAAAGTAACATTTAGATACTGTATAATGGGCAATTCTTTAAATAGATAAACCAAACCCAGGATAAACCTGTTTAGATGTGACTCCCGCAAGGAGATCTAACATCGCAGCCGCTCCACATATTGCGGCGTCTTCGTCTGCGGTTCGAGAATTCGGAGAGGCAGTTTGGGGTGCATTCATGATAAGCCGGCAACCTCCAGACATTCACTCCCGGGTTTATGAAGGTTTAGATCGACCTCAATGTCGCTAAATAATTGACACGATTATAAACAAATCGGGGTCCAGCGCGCCAGCGGTCTGTTGTGGAGGTTGTGAGTTGTCTGTGTTGGGTGGAATAAAATTATTGTTATTAATTGTTAAATTATTTAACAATCTATGCATGTTTATTTATTTATTTATTATTTATATTATTTATTGTTGGCTATACCAACCAGCAAACAGAGGATGGACTAACTGACAAAACAACAAATACTATTGCAAGTAATTATGTATTTGATGTAACCTATGTGGTAAAATCAATAAACTAATTAAATTGAAAAGGTGGAATAAAATTATTGTATAAATTGTAAGTTCATAAATTTATGTTGATGCCATTCTGGTACACTCTGTATATATATGAATGAAGGAATTTTGAATCTTGAACGTTTTGAACCTTATACGACAACGCCCTGTTTAGCTCCTGCGACAAAAAAAGTCATTCTTGAATCAGATTATAGTATTTTGGTTTTTTTAACTGGCGTAAAGTACTTCTCCTTTACAAATAAGAAGCTTCGATTACATATGGTAAAAATAATTTTTCAAAGTGGTTCTCATCAATTGCTATAACTTTTTAAATGTTAACCTCTTTTTTTATGTGCACTACTAGTTTAAAATATTTCTTTGAAAATCTTTCTAAAACTGTGTGATGTCTAAAATGATCATCATTAACTTCCAATTCAGAAACAATTTATATTATTGCTACAGCTGTAAATTGGCCAGAGACCAGCCGCCGATTATGCCCCACAATCCCTAGACACCTCTGCTACGAGGTTCACAGGAAATGACGGTTTAAAGTGATGCTGAAGGGTACTGGTGCCCCCGAAGGGTAGAGGGGGAGGGGGGTGATTGAATTCGACGCCAATTTGAGCCCCGGTGTCAAACGGCGTAGAATTTTGCTTCAAAGGCACTGCATCCCAATGTCCCTCGGGATCCTTCAAAGCACCGCCACTCTGAGCCTTTATACGTAATCGGACTGTTTAAGCTATGCAAAACGGCTTTACCAGGGCGTGAAATCTAATTCCACAACGGCGACAATGATAAACGGAAACCGCCATACGCTGGGTCGACTCCAGTGATCGTTTACAACTCAAAACCACTCCAATTCTGGAGCTACTATTATCAAACCGGTACCATATAAGGTATATTTCAAAGATAGTTTTGTTTTTAATCAGTAATTTTTTGTACAGGAAAAAGGTACTGTAACTGCTTTCGTTACATTAGTTTATACAGTCATTTCTTAACTGAATAGAGAACAGTATAGTAACTAAGTAATTTATTACAAAAATAATTTGCAAAAACACTTATTTTATTAAATGATAATATTATTTATATGATCCAGCTTTTTAAATTTTTATGTGATTAAAAACGCATGAAACTGGAACTTAAACCCAATTAGTTCTTCATTTTCTACCCTCGGCTCTTCGTAACGTCCCTTATGAAATTAGAACGGTAAATTCAGAACTCATTTTTCTTTATTTTATTATTTGAAAAAGCATCGAGCATGTCATATTTTGATATTTCTGCAACTACTATTGAATTGTTCAAAACACAAAAGTGTTGAGATCGCGTTCCCATTATGATGAATAAGCTTACTATCTTTTTTAATTTCGAAATACAGTATTTAGATCTTGGGCAAACGCTGAATACTTGTTTTAAATACGTTTCAACAATATCAACAGTAATATAGTATGAATTAAATCTCGTTTGAAACAAGTTCAGATAGGCAACTACGACATGTCCAAATCCTAAACACTAACTTTTCTTATGAAGGTCCAAGGAGAAATCAAGAGAAATGTCTTTTTACGATGGGTTTTTGAATGATAATGTCAACATTTACATACTCGAGGAAACCAGTAAAACTAATTTTAGTGAACGCCAAGGAAGCAAGAGGTATTTTAATGGTTGTAAATTTTAACAAACCTACATTTAAACTCTCCTATTGCCTCAAAGGTGCAGAAAAGAGGCAAACGAATGTCTGGTGGAGTTGTGGGGGGAGGGTTGCAGACGACCTTGGACGATCTCTACCGGCAGAGCGGTTAACTACCGGTAACTACAGGTTGTGTGTGTGTTTAGCATATATTACCGAGGGACAATGACGTTTATGCCAGTGTCCCAGACGGTCGTCTGATATATTACTGACATTCTTCACCTCGGACACGGCGCAGGCCGGCGGGTCGCTGGCAGCGTCAGCGCGCTCTGGCCGACGCGCCCCTCGCCACTAGCCACTCGCCACTCACCCCTTTGGATCAATTCTTTAATAGCGATTAAAGATTTATAAAAGAAACTCATGATAATGGTGTGTTGTGTGGAGGGATTTTGTATTTTGTAGTATGAGGCATAACAAAAAATCTATAGGGTGGAAAAAAAGTCTGGAGACGATGATTGATTTTGGGTGACAAAGTCTACTTCCTAAAGTAAATGATTGACCTTGGACCTTCAACGGGGGACGGTCCACAATTAGTCAAAAAAAAATTATTGGACAATATAAAAAAAATGCCGCAAACCCGACCTCAAAAGAATGACCGAATCAAAAATGGCAGGCGATCAAACTTTGAATAATTGAAATCAAATGGCTGAAAACAAAAAATTAAATAACTCCCGATACACTGAACCTTTTGAGGTTAGGTTTGTGGAAAATTGCTAACAATGCAAAGCTCTTTAAATTGATGCGTGATATGACGTAGGCCAATGAGTTTTTTCTTAAGACTTCCTTGAGGGAATAGAGGACGACGTCAGGGAAACTGCATTGGCCTACGTCATATCATACATTATGACCTTATGGCTTTGCATTCTGAACAATTTGCCACAAACCCGAAGTCAAAGGTGGAGTGTTTCGGGAGTTATTGCATTTTTTGTTTTCAGCAATATGATTTTAATGCAAAGTTTTATTGCCTGCCATTTTTGACTCGGTCATCTTTTTGAGGTCGGGTTTGTGGCATTGTTCTCTATCCTTAGAATTTTTTTTATTTTATGTACATATTAACCTATGCTTAGGCCTACGTTTAAGATTTTCTTCTGACTCCTTTTGGACCGTCCCCCCTTGGAGGTTCAAGGACAATAAGTTATTTTGGAGGTAGACTTTGTCATTCGAAATCAATTTGCAAAGGTTTAGTTTTATAACTTTAATACTATATAAGATATTATATCGCTTCCAGACTTCTTTTCCACCCTTTAGAGTTTTCTTCAGTTTACATGGGGGACAGTAAGTTTATCTTATTTGAAAAATCATTTTCTTATGTAATTCATTCGTTAATTTACTAAGGCAAGAGGGTTGAAGTATGGTGTATCAGCATGGATTTAGCTTCTATTACCTTAAAAATAAAATAAAAAAATAAATAAACTGAATTAGTAGGCCTATTAGGCATATTTTAATTTATTCGCTAATGGAACGATAGGTCATAGTTATGCCACAGTTATACAGTCATATATTTTCTGTACTGTAAGTCATATAACAGAAGGGAATATTTTAAATAATTAATCTAATTTATTTATTCAGCATAGACACCTCAATTGTACAGCAATAAGATTTTTACAGATGCATAGTTAATTAATGAAATACTATACTGTATAATGTATTGTGTACAGTAATTAAAAGAGAACCAAACATAATGAACATATAAAAATCACATTAAATTAGGATATGATTTATATGAAGTGAAGAAATTTTTACATATACAAATGAAAATATGTGAAAATAAAAACAAAGCATGCACACAAGTGCTCAAAAAAAATTTTATGATCAAGTCAACGGTTAAACCCAGCGGAGGTCGATTTGAGATTTGAGTTAGAAAAATGAGAAAGAATACAAAGTATTTCATAAGGACGATGCAAAAGTACTCAATTCAACAAATAAAAGAGAAATAAATATTTAATACACGTTATCTTTACAATTCTAATTCCAAAGGTGTACGCTTCAATCACGAGGTTGAATCAGACTACTAATCGCCCAAAAGACCACAGGTTTACAACGTTTACTGACAAGTCAACTCCCATATGATTACACGTACACTAGTGTGTGCTCTGACTCTGTAGTGGGTAGGGGTGGGGGGGGGGGGGGTGTGAGCAGCCTCAAAATTCGATGTTTCCGATAGATTTGTCGCCGTCATGATCGATGGACCGCTGTCGCTCCCAGCTGCACAGTCATCTCCACAACCAACATTAAAATTGCCCACTTGGAGGGTGTGAACAAATGTACAGTCAAAAATGCTTACTTAAACTGTGTTATTTGTATCTAAGACCAAAAAGACGATTTCCGTCTGCCATGCAATGATCATGCAGAGGAGTGGGTTTTCAATTTTGTGTTAATGTAGCTACGGGTTTATTCATTCTTGATTATCTTCAATAATGTTACACTGTTTTCATTTTAACACCATCAATGTCAAGAGCATAAAATATGGCAAAAACAACCTCTAAGTCGAATCATGATAGTAGTATAAGCTGTAAAAATATTTTAAAATAGAACTTAAAAACCTTTATTATAAAAATATTTTTCATCATCATCTTATTATTATTTCATTTTACTCTTATTGTTACTATAATTATTTAAATTTTGTAGCTAGCTTGTTGAAATATTTCGATTCAGTATTCAGTGTTCAAACAATTGTATATTGGCAAGTATTGTTTAACTAGCCTATTTAGACAGTTTTTTTTTTTTTTCTAGTTGCTTAGTAATGACAATTTTGTTTTACGTTTTCTAGTTTGGCATCATTACTATCTCTGCTAACAATTCAAATTATTTTCGTAGTTTTAAATTCGGTTGTAAAGTTGGCTGTAAAAACATTTTGACTTATATTAATCTACTTTTATGTAAGCTATGAATGTTTTATTCAAGTGTAGGCCTATAGTAGGATTCACGAAAATAGTCCAATGAGAGTTGATACATTGTTGCCAAATTTATCCTGAAACACATTTTTATACTGTGTACACATGGTAAACATAACAACAAATGACAACATTGCAGGGTGAGAGGGGGTGAGGGGGAACACAGCTGTTAAAATTTCCATCGGACTATTTTCGTGCATCTTACTATAGTTCAAAATTCCTTATTGCTGTAGTAAAAATAAAAATGCTTTTGTACCTTATAGGCCCTACTCATGAGCAAACAAAAACATCATTCATGATATGTTATCTAATCTAAAATTGTCTTAAAGATAAACACAATCCTTAAAAATTTATTTTCTCGGGGAAATATTATTCAAATGGGTGTAATCTTCGGGAAAACTTTATTTTTCGATTGTGTTTTTACAATTTTAATTGTTTTATACTATAGAATATCATGATCGCAACGAGTAGATAATTGAAAAATACAATTTATTGATGATTGAGTATAATACCTGTAACCATAACCAAATTATATTTTATGCAGGCCAAACAAACAAAAATGACAAAATTAAGTATCAACATTTTGATTAGTAAAACCATCCTGTGAACTGTATTACTAAGACAAAAAGAAATAAATAACTTTTAATACTTAACTTTAGGTCCTCTATTTGTACTAAACGAGATCCTTGAAAAATCATAGTAAACTGAGACACTGTAAAAACAAACGACGCTAGCGGTACAAAACATGCAGTGAAGCATTGACCGAATTGAAGGCTCTGAACAAGTTGCAAGTTGTACAGTAAATTCTTCAAAAGCACTAAACTAACTATGGAAAAACATATTGTTTTTTTATATATATATATATATATATATAAACAGAAATAGCCTACCTCACGACGATTAAACAATTTTATATATTGTAATGTTTAAACAGACAAAAGCTCGATTAATTGTTAGCACACAAGGATATACTTTAAAAAGATCTTACTCTGTAGGCCTATAATAAGTTTATGAAGTAATGGAAATGGTACCTGTCCGTTTATAAAATTGGCTAGACATAATAAAATTGTTTAATGTTTTCCCCCTGAGAAGTTTAAACAGGCATTTAAAACAATGGACATCTCCTCATTTCATCAGATTATATATGCTTAGAGAGTATAGAAATTTACTGGATTTACACATTTCAAATATTTTGGTCATTCGTAATTTTGGTAAGAAAGTTTGCTAATGTTTTCTCTAAAAGGGGTTATTTCATGAAAGTGTTATTAATTTCTAACAAGCTAAATAAAAAATCGAGGTTTATAGTCAATCATAAAAACTAATGGTGACCAAAAATAAATTGCAGATATATTCTAATGATTTTCGGATATCTCTAATACGTGTGCTGTTTCATTGGGCGTTTGGTAATCGAAGCTAACCTTATCTGCCGTCGCAGGAGGTCGGTAAATCTCAAGGTGGTTGATGGTAGTGGTGGGGGGAGGGGGGAGGTGAGATAAACCTCGGTGGTCAGTGACGAATACACTGCCAGTGGCCCCGGGTCGACACACCAATCTCGGGTAATTAGACAGGGTTGCCAATCTCCCGAGCCTGGGGGAGAGAGGTTGGCACCACTGGAATGTATGTCGAGGGCTGAGCCACTCGATCACTTCTGTATCCAGTGAAACTGGGTTGGAATAATTCATAATCTATGAGTGCAGAAGCACTTAATGAGCACAGGCTATTTTGTGTCTTAAAAGACTGAGATACAAATTCACTTATTTTTTAAGAAGCTGTTTTTGTAAGCTCATATACTGTACAGCATACAAAAACTTATTGAACAATTATTTAGTGATGAATTTGATTTTGTTGAATGTGTGGAATACACAGTTTAAATTTTCATGCAATTGACATTTTTTTAATCCAATCCGTGGTGTTTAGCTTTGTAGGTCGTTGTTTAGTCATTTCAATCCATTATACTAGAACTGAAAACTCTTATTCGTACCAATTGGAATACAACTTGGATGAAATTCAGATCTATAGGTAGACTAATAACTCTGGATAAAAAGCAAGGGTAGCCTACTTTTGTCTCCAAACAAAAATTCAAAATACCTATTAATTGACTTTTTAAAATTTAAATTCTTTACTAATTCTAAATTTGAGCCTAAGTGTCATTTGGCAGAACTCTGTATAATAATATTGCTCATTTAATATTGAATTGTTATGTTATCTTTAGAGTAATATGGAAAACCTAAACATATTCGCAATTTTTTTATTTTTTTTTTTGTAATTTTTATTTTGAAAGGACTATTTGGTTAAAAAGAGGTGTTCTAAAAACTACTTGTATTACACTGCATGGAATTACCTACAATTTAAGACGTCATTAATTGAAGTATATAATAAGTAGTTTTCTTCTTAGACCTACACTAATTCAAAGTTAGTTAATAATTTTTTTTATTTTCCAGGAAAATCAAGGTTTTAATTTTTATTCATTAAGACAGGGGATGCGATATTCCCTGGTGGGGATTAACGTCCGCTCTAGTGAATACTAGTTCATCCATAAGTACCATCCTCATAATTAGGACCAATTCGTATATAGGAGGTTGAAATTGTGGTTCGGATCGGATCCCACGTTAAACTGTAGGTCCTTAGATACCATTGGCTGTTGGGCTATGAATTAACAGTCCTGTCTAAGGAGAATGTCGGCCTTAGTCAGTAACAAGACTACAAGATCGCGCCACAATCATCCTACACTCATCCCTCATTCATACTTGGCTTTAAACTACCTATTGAGTTAGGTCGCCATTTCAATAAAGGTAAGGTATTAAAGGGATTAAAACCTTTTCATACTATAATGTCTTAAAGCTTATAACATTGCAATTTAAAATTAAGGAGTGTAAAAAGAATAATGGTAAAATGAATAAAGTCGAATATGTATTAATCCAGATTTTTCTTTTAATTATGAAAAAATCACATATGCAAATAATGTTATGTAACTGCTGCAGCCTACCTTATTTAACTGCTACCAGAACCATCAATCAGTAATAATTAGGCATCAAACACGTGCCATTGACGCTTGACAGACTGAAGCCTAAACAGCAACTCGATGCAATCTGGCAAACTAAACATATGAATGAACTGTTGCTATTCGGAAACTAAGATTTTTATTTGCTATCACCCAACCAAAGTATTTTGTATATTTTGTTAAATTGTGAATTCGATGGTACTAAACGGAAACCATTTAGAATAGTGATTTAAACAAAATATTGTAAGTCAAAGCCCGATTAGAGGCAAACGAGAAAAACAACCCGTAGAGCTGCTTTGGAACTTGTTTATAACAACGAATGGCTTTTTATTTTAAGGGGTTTCGTGGTTTCGTCGCTACTAAGCTTCCCTTATTTTAGAGAACACCTTGTGTGTTTAACTTTACTGTAATCTGGAAGACCAACCATTTGCTTGGTAAACTTATGAATAGATAAAATTATGAAACTTGACATTATTATATGATATATGATCATTGACAGGTTACATGATCTATGATCACATAAGCTGAAGTTCCGAGCTCTTTTCAAGGCCAGCTCATTTGCCACCACGTCAAGCTCGTTTCCCCACTGTCTCGCCAAGCGCCAAGCCTAGGTGTCGCTATCTCGCCTACCTACTAAAGCTGAACTCTGGCAGGACTGCGGAGAAAAAAGTAAACAAAAAAGGGCTATTTCATTGCTTTGATGTTTCAAATGCCGGATTTGTTTCAGGCTGGTGACATAATCAATCTAATGTGTATAAGAGTAACATGCACCATTTTTTATTTTTTATTTTATTTTTTAAGCTTAAGTGATGTATTGCAGCGTATTGGGTGCATCGTTTTACCCACTAATGAGGTAGACCTTGTTTCATTACAACAGTTCTCCCCAGTCCTGGAACTCTGGTCCTACAATAAGATCGCGCTGTCGCGCTGAGCTGTGGTAGCCCTATACAAACATTTGTTGAACATAAGCGCCAATTAATTCCTTTTTGCAGAATATTCCATATATTTAAAAAAAAAAAAAAAAAAAAAAAAAAAAAAAAAACTCTTGAATGACAATAGAATGCGTCCGTACGAACATTGTTCCCCGGTGCGGATGCGTGTCGCGGCCGTGACCATCGACGCCGTCACGCGAGTTGGAAGGTCCGACCGCGGGAGGCAGGTGGCTGTTGGCTGCTGGATGCGTGCGCTTCTCCAACTGGATAAAAGATATAATTGATAACCCTCCGGTGACGGAGACCGAATAATGTTTGAATTAAAGATCGTGTTCACGCTCGTCGACTGTCGAGGACACGCAGGCCCTCGGGCGGACGCGGACGGTAGGAAGACAACGACACGGGTCGGTAGCATCTAGCATCACACAGCGCCTACCGCCATACCAACCCGAGTCGTGTTTGGCTCTGGAGTAAATGGAACTAAAATTTTGTTCGGGGAATTGGCATGATAGCCAAGAGAGAACGAACAATAATAATGTTTTAGCCTTTAGCGAATGTCACCAAAAGATATTCGGTAGGTCTATTTTCATGAGATCGAAAACCGGAATGGTCAAACCAAAGGAACGATTTCTATGGAGTTCTTAAGGGGATTTTGGTATTTATTGACCTATATTTAAAAATTACAAAATATGTTTACCATGCACAAAGAAAGAATTACAATGAAAGAACCCAAAGAAAAAGTAATAAGTAAATACGGGGCAAAATAAGTATATGGTTTAATCATAAATGAAACCTAACTGATTTCGTGTGAAATTCATAAATATGTTTCCCATACAAGTTTTATAAAAAAAAAACAAAACTGTTTTATTTAGCTTATCTATACTTATAATTTGCTAAGGTTTTTTTGTCTTGAGAACTCCTCCTACAGTTCTCAACCGATTTCCAAGTTGTTTGTGTCGCTGGATAGGGCTTGGTCTGTAGTTGTTTCCGCCTAAAATTAATGGAAATCAAACATAAAATAAGGGCGCTTTCCAAAAATTAAATTTGAAATCTTCCCATTTGTATGACAGTGGGATTGGGTTGAGCATTTTAAATATACAGGGTGTCCCGGAACTCTCTGGAACCCTTTTGTATAGTTGTTCCTTGCATCGAGACAAGAAAAAAACATCGTACAAATAGGAGTCTAAAATCCATTGTTTAGCCGCTATCCGCCATTTTGTTTTTTTCACGTAATAATTTTTATTTCCGTAATGGATCGTTGTATTGAGTTCATATTTGGTATGAATCTTTATCATACTAATATACATATTCGGAAAAAAATTATTTTTTCCACTGTGTATTTTCAAAATTGCGGCCATTTTAAATTTTCAAACTCAAATATCTCAAATTTGGTAAATTACAAAAATTAACTTTGTACAAAAAAGTTACCAAATTTAATTATCTAACTAACAGTACCAAGTTTGTAAGGATCTGATAACAAATAACGGTGCTATTGCGATTTTTCTGCGAAAATGGCCGTAATTTGCATTAATTATAATGCAAAATCAATGTTTTGTTGGAGAAAAATCACAATATTTCCATTATTTGTAATCAGATCCTTACAAACTTGGTACCGTTGGTTAGATAATTAAATTTAGCAACTTTTTTGTACAAAGTAAATTTTTTTTGAAATTTACCAAATTTGAGATCTTTGAGTTTGAAAATTAAAAATGGCAGCCATTTTGAAAATATACGGTGGAAAAAATTAATTTTTTTCCTGAAAATGTACATAGTATGATAATGATTCATACCAAATATGAACTGAATACAACCATTCGTTACGGAAATAAAAATTATTACGCGAAAGAAACAAAATGGTGGCTAGTGGCTAAACGATGGATTTTAGACCCCTATTTGTACGATTTTTTTTTTTTTTTTTTTTTTTTTTTTGTCTCGATGCAAGGAACAAATATACAAAAGGGTTCCAGAGAGTTCCGGGACACCCTGTATATGTTAATTTACAGCTGTCAATAGTTGTTTTTGGTGATTGATTACTGATATTCACAATATTAATGGATTGGTCGGATGTCTAATTATATTAATAACAATATTAATGGATGTGAAGGTCTAATCACAATTTTTAGGCAAAGTAAACATTGCAATATTAAATATATAATATATTTAAAATGTATATAAAAATTACAATAAACTTGTACAATAGATTACAAATAATAAATTTATTCATACAACAAACCAAACTTATATAGTAAAATCATAAAAACTTCACACTCTTGCGTCCTTGTATATTTTGTTTCCGGTATCGGTTGGACTTGAGAGGTCCAACTTGAGATATTTTTGAAGAGCAAAGGAATGACGTGGAAGGACTGGAAGAAGACATGGAAGGAAGGAAGAGTTAAAATGAAAAACGTATAGAGCAGTAGACCATTAATAAATTAAACATAAATTAAAAATAACAAATATAGTAATGAAGAACAAAGAAAGAAGAAATAAGTAGGAAGAAAAAGAAATAAGAAAAATTTCAAATAAGTTTAAAATGAAGAAAGAGTTTTGAGAAAATGAGTAGATGAAATTGTAATTAAATGAAAATTTGTAAAATTGTCAATAAGTGCAAAAACTTGAAATTTGTTTTGTAAATTCCCATACATTGTGAAACTTGGTCAGAGGAATAAATTTATTATTATTATTATTATTATGTCACTGAATTGGAACTTAATTATGTAACATTTGTATTGTATTAAAATAAGTAATTGCTCGATTTAGAGCAACACGTACACTAGTTTATTAAAATACATTATTAAAGTTGGGTTTATATCTCTGTTTTAAAAACGAGTGAGCTATTTGCTCAAGACATCGAATCGCGCCGGGGCAAATCTACTTAATCTGCTACAGTAGGTACTATTGGGTACAAGCAGGTTTGCTGCGACGGGTGTATTTTGTTTCTATTGTAGTTCTGAGGGGCTTTACAAGACAAATGTGTGAGACAACGAATTCAGTGTATAGTAATCTTGAACACGGAAGCCCCACTGTATACAAACGTGCTGCGCCACCTTTGAATGAAAGTTGGAACTGTATAGGGCCTACTATGAATTTTATAATCATCCCCTCATCTTAAAAAATAATTTGTGAAATTCGCTCAACCTCTATTTTCTCAAAATCAAAATTACTGGCACCCTATCAAAAGCCAATTATGTTGCCGATGTTCCCTATTTATTATATTAGTAGTAAATTAAACTAGCATAGGACGATGTCCGAGTAACGGGGCGCGGCGCCCATTATCCGAGGGTGGTTTTGGGTTTTGGGCGCGAGGGGAGGGCTTATTAACAACACGGATTTGATTTACGGACCCCTCCCGATGGTAATTTTGGCCCCGATATAACTCAGATCACCGCATAAGTCAGCCGGCAACATAACGAACGGGCTTGTTTTTAGTAAGGGTTTTGTTTTATGCGACGGTCCTCGCTCCGAATAAATTTAGAAGCGGAGGACCTCCTAATGAAAGTTTCGGGGCCGCTGTTGGAGCGGTTTGGAAACGGTGACAAATTATAGGTAGATGCAGTTCATGCTTGACTCTGACGATCATGAAACAGACAACCAGTAAACAAGGAACAGTTTAGTTTCATCGTGTATTATACATTAGCTTCAATCTTTAATATTAGCAACACATCAATTAATTTGTTCTATGGGTAATAACTTTTGGGATAATATCTTTAACGAAGATGCATTTATGACTAGTAAGATGAAGAGTTTATTCATAAATTTCAATGTCCTTGTATATAAAGTTAAAGATGAACTAGGATGTTAGAAAATAGGAAAGTGTTGAAGTTTTTAATGCCGGTGTAACACAGTAACACAACTCATGACCGTGGGGTGTGCGTGCGTAAGCTCAACCTTACCATCAATAAAATACAGTATTGTCTATTATTACTAAAATTTCTATGTCTTGTGAAAAACATAAAACTGTTTCCTTGCCTTTATTGAATACTAGAAATAGCCCTCTGATTGTAATTCTTTCAATATTTCAGTTGATCCTGAACCGAAAAAAAATACATCGGCAATTTTTTATTATTGTAGCTAGCATTTTGTTATTACAACAGCTGTCTAAAAGATTCAATCGATTGCCCTTCTTCCGAATGAGATTAACATTGAAACTTTAAAAGCCTTTAGGGCGTACCCCTTAGGGACGATTGGAATTATAATTGGGATTCTGCTCATCTACAGCACACTATATACGTTTCTAATGGTACCATGCGCGGATTCCCTCCACGATGCACACAAGTTGAGAGAAATGAAGGGAAAGAATCATGCTTGCCTATAAGCACCCTTTTAAATTGAGTGATTTGTTATTAAATTTAAATTTCATTACAAGTTTGCATCTGAAAATAGTCCTATATATAAAACGTTATGCTGCGAACATTTATTTTCAAATGCGGAAAGTGTAAAAGCGACTATAGTAACAGGGTATTATGACGACTGGATTACCGTAGCTGACAGAATGTAAATGATCATCAATGGCCTCTGTTTCCCACACTGAGGATAATTGGTGGGAGATTGGGCACGATACTTCTTCGAAACTGGAAGTGAGGTCACGCACAGTTGAGAAACTGGACCTATTGGACCTTCTATAGTGTGTGCGTGTGTGTGTGTGAGCGCCTTAGTGTGTGTCTGTCACACGTGCACCTATGTAGGGTGCCATGGGGAATCTTAAATACTGGATTAAATCTACACACACGTTAATCGATAAGGCTATGTCGTAGAGAATCCCCACACAACCATGGACATGTTAATTTTATAGTTTGTTTACTATTTTCTCTTGATGCTTAGATTTAAAATTATTTATTTATTATATTTATAACTGTTGAAAATTTATAGTATTTATTTTAATTGTTAATTGCTATTTCCATGGTCAATTTTGTTCATTTTAAACTAGAGATTGCCCACTGGTCGAAATTATACCAAAATCTTAGTTGATCTGGACTCAATTAGTTTAAAACATAGTACCAGGTTAACTGAGTCTTGCTCGTTGGTTTTAATTCTATTTTTTTACAGTGTCATGGTAATCAAGCTATTAAATCTACACCAGACTCTTCACAGATAACAGCTGTTAAAAAAACTGTTTAAAATAAATGTTTCTTTATTTTTGTTGACTTTTAGTTGTTATTTCGTTTTCTTAAAATAGCAACCCAAGACCAATGTTAAAAAATGCGATTTTTGTACTTAAATTTAGACCAAATTCGATTTTTCCTGGGGTTGAGCAGGACTGCGGAGAACATATACAGCAGTTTTCCCCAGTCCTGGGGTTGAGGCTGTTTCTAAACTTATTTTTGTGCCAAAACACACTTAAATGCAAAGTTTAAGCAAAAACCAGCTATAGATTTCGAGATCGTGGAACACACATCTTTTCAGACATATCTCGTATTTGGATTTTAAAACTGAAACATCTGTTCTTCCTGTTTGGCTTGCGTTTGCTATGGCAACTGATGTCAAAGTAGACGATTCAAACAATTAATTACTGTTCTTCCACTGAAACTTTGAAAGCCTGCAAGACGTATCCCTGAGCCCCGAGCCCGAGGGCCAGTGAAAATTTAAAAGGGTTTCTGCTCATCCACAGGACACTTACCTTTCTATCGGTATTCGCGTAATTATCCTATGATGCACTGAGATAATTTCCTGAGACAAAAACGAGGAAACGTTTTGCTGTGCTATCCTATTATAGAAGACATTTTCACTTTTTTGTCATTGTAAACAACTGAAGTAGGCCTACGTTTTTGCATGTGATACGTGCCTAAGCAATTATATAATAGGTTATAGGTAATGCAAATACTTCTTCTTGTGTGACATGTAACTTGCAAATTGTCATTGCCATTGAAATAAATAAACCAATTTCAAGTTCTTTTATGCCATAACTGCGTTAAAATGTAAAGGATTCTGTCCAATAAATTAAAATTTAAAAATCTTTTAATATAAATTAAAACATCTATTGAAATGGAAATGGATATCGATAGATATATAGATAGACTGGAGAGTCCTCCAGATGCGGCCAAACCATGAACTACTACGCTCTATGATTTAAATCAACTTAAGGCTTTAAGTCAACTCACAGGACTCACTAGCCAATAACACTAATAGTCCTACCAACTAGCCTTCGCCTTCTTTTACACATTTTACATTGGTTCTTATGGCTGGTAAAGTAGTTTTACATACTGTAACTAACTTATAAAGCTGAGTTCTACAACCCATTATTTAATGGGACTGGACTGGACTAATACTCCTACAAAATTTACAACGTTTACAACATACTTAAACTACCATAAAACTCACAAAACACTCTCGAAATTGACTCTCCGCGCAATGTTAAAGTGCCAAGTTGCTTATTATTTTATTGTTACATTGTTAATTTTTATTTTATATTTCATTTATTGATAAAAAACTTAGTGTAATAAATTAGTTCCTATCTATCTGTAGTTAGGTAATTTTTTTAAATTTATCTAGGCCTACTTGTTTATGTATCTAAGCTAATAATCGTCTATGTAAAAAAAGGCGTAATACTAGGCAGACTAATCTTTAACTTTTATTTTAACCCTAAAACTGTATCATTGTTTTCGTCTGTAATGTCTAAGTTGACTTAAAAGATTTCTATAATTTAGTTTAATAATTTTAGAACTAGCAGTAATATAATTTAAAATGCACTATACATTTATGTATAAGAAAGACTCGTCACCACGCACAAGGCTTGTGGCTCATGTGGGACTAATTCGGTAAATAGTGCTTGTAATTATGTTGTATTTTACCGTCGAATAGAGTTGATTTGATTTGAATAATGATTATACTTAAGTTATGTAAGTACATGGGGGCCGAGCAATTGCTCGGTAGTCTCAAACAGTAATATTCTTTATAGTAATATCAGTTACAAACGGTGCGCTAAAATGCCCAAAATATAATAAGGCTTATTTATTGTTCAAGATAAGCTTGTTTGCTCCGCTGACTCTCATTTCATTCATGATTCATATGGATTCTGTTCATTCTGAAGTATATGTAGAATCTTTTTTCATCTTTTCGTAACTGGGGCATGAGCGTATGGTACTCGCCAAATTGCAGCCATTCTTTAGTTATGTCGTGTATCCAAATTTTTCTCTGTCTTTCGTCTTCTAGCACGGCTAGTCGATTCTTCTTCATCGGACGATGTCATGGTATGACAGTACAGTATACAAAAACTAACTATAACACAATGTCTAGAGAGTCACACAATCACCGCACCCTCACCGCTCCCCTGAGGTGTACTGGCTTCCCGCGCGTCTCTTTTTCCCGCTCTGGTGTGGAAGCTAACTTACTGTTCCCGCTGCGATATTATCGCCCAAGTAACGCAGATAAAATTCAAGGAAGGTATCGCGTCGCTCCAGCGATAAAGTATCGCTCTGGTCTGTGCAGGCCTTTAATCCTAGAACCAATTTAATTTAAAAAGTCAAGACGAATCGTCCATTAAAATTTTTTTTAATATAGCTTGAATCATTTTTTAGGTCAAACATACATTGAAACCATATTAATTTTTCCACCATGCATTAAACCAAACTTTACTAATTTTCCCCAGTACTGTTTAGCATATTATTGTACATAACATTTCATTTCTGTGTTGCTGTTTGAGGATTTGATAGTAATGAGACTATTTGAGATAAAAGCAGTACATTTCTATTGTGTATGATTACACTGCATACTCCAACTTATGTTTAGCTAACAACTTATCGATATTCCCTTTCTCCGTGGCGCTTGGTGCAGGTAGCAGAACACAACGTAGTGGGTTGGGGGTTGGTGGGGGGGAGAGGGGATATTTTGCAGTGGAGATTGGCGAGTGTCGCCAGGTATGGATTTTGTCGCGAGTCTGCGCCCGGTGTCGCGTCGCCCCTGTCGCGGTGTCACAGCCGCAGTGACACTCGCCTCCCATTGGTCCACAGTCTCGACCAATCAGGAATGTCACCTGCGTCGCCGGCGTCCCCATTGGTCACCTGGCTGCGCATTGTCACCTCAGCCGAGACCTCTTTTTATTTGTATTTGGCCGAGAAATGTCTACCGGCTTTGAAGACAGGAAGTATTGAGGGTAAAACACATTTTGGTAAAAATTGCTATTTGAATATAGAGTTTGGTTTCTTGTCACAACACAGTTTTACTCTGGTTATGAAAATTAAATAAATACTCGATTGGGGTGTAAGGCCGACTACACAGCACCGATTTGCTTTTACGCCTAGTTCTCACGCGGTCGATATGGAAATCCTCTATCGCATCTCTCCCATGCGGCATAATAACTGACAATCGATATAATCGGCAGTCCCGCATCATCGGGCACCTGTAGTGCTGTAGTTCACCGTACACCTGCACTATTACCATTAGCTTAATTCAATTACGTTCCTAACTGACCCGTTCCGAAAATAATCGTAGAAAACAGGAAATGCGGAGTATAACTATAGAACAAAAGAGGGCCTTTATTAAGAGAGGCTGTAATTTCGTATCATCGGTCGCATTATCGAGGCCGGATCGCGACGGGTCACGGTTTTTACATAAAACAACTCCAGTGGCCCTTAGTCTTTATGTTTATTATAATTCCCGGCAATTGTACGTCTGCAGTCGCGAGTGGAAATTAAGTGTTTTGGGCCCAATAATCTACGGACACGGTAGCGCCACAAAAAACCTTCTCGAAACAGACAATGTGACCGTTTATTATGGCGGACGCAGATTATTCAAATTGCCGGCTGTCGATGTTCGGGTAAACACGATTGGCGGCCATCTCCAAAGTCCGTCACGAGATCTGTCCGTATCCTGTATAGAGTCCCCAGTTCGAGTGTTGGTGGCCATTTACAATGTCTATTTCGAGATCTGTCAGTATCTTGTCCAGAGTCCGCGGTCTGAGTGTTAGTGGCCATCTCCAGAGTCCGTCACAAGAAATATCCGTATATTGCCCTCAGTTCCCAGTCCGAGTGTTAATAGCCATCTCTAGAGTCCGTCATGAGATCTGTCCGTATCCTGTCCTGAATCCTCAGTCCCAACGTTGGTGGACATCACCAGAGTATGTCACGAGATCTGTCCGTATACTGTCCAGAGTCCGCGGTCCTAGTGTTGGTGGCCATCTCCAGAATCCGTCACAAGATATATCCGTATATTGCCCTCAGTTCCCAGTCCGAGTGTTAATGGCCATCTCCAGAGTCTATCACAAGATATGTCCGTATCCTGCCCTCAGTTCTCAGTCCGAGTGTTAAATAGCCATCTTTAGAGTCCGTCATGAGATCTGTCCGTATCCTGTCCTGAATCCTCAGTCCCAACGTTTATTGTTTATTGTACACGGCATACGCCATTTTTACAGAGTAACATGCAATTCAGATGGATAATGTAATGCTTACAATATAACCTTATATGATAACAAAACAAACATAATAACAAAATATATAACAACCAACAATATGACAACAACAATGATGTAACAACAACAATAATATCAATATAAATATACAACAATGCAAAGAATTCAACAAAACAACGTGAAAAAAAAACTATCAACAACAATTTACAACAAAGAGTGCAAAACAACTAAATACAGAATTAAATTACAAGTTGTCTTTAAGAGAAAGAAAAGTTCTTTTGACAATCTCAACTGATGTGTTGAAGAGGTCGATGTGGGGCGACAAAAAGTTTCCCATTCTGTGCAGCCGTGGGACCACGCTGTGATGTTGGTAGTTGTTGGCACAGGCTATATAGGTAACGTTGGTGGACATCTCCAGAGTCCGTCACGAGATCTGTCCGTATAATGTCCTGAATCCTCAGTTCCAATGCTGGTGGACATCAGACGCTTTGGTAGTATTTCAAAACATTGGATATGCAATTTTAGTTTTTTACGTAGGCTAACCAAAGAGAACAAATTTAGAATAGTAAGGTCTGGAGAAGGAGGTGGCACTTTGATTGAAACAAGTCACGTTAAATTTCATTATGCCAATGGGGCGGATTTACTGGTTGCAAGGGAAGAAATACATGTTGATGCTGGGGGCAAGTGGTTCGTCCTTTGATAGTTGAGTCAGCTGTCTCACCAAATTTCAATTCAAGATTACGAAAAAAGATTTTTCCTAGCAAAGAAACTTAAATATTATTTTTTACCAGAACCAAGTTATTTGAAAGTTTGGCGAAAATCGTTAGAGCCGTTTTATAGATCTCGTGTGCAAAAATACATATAAATCTTAGTATTAGAGAATAGGATTGAACATGGTACAAACTGCGCCTTTTATGATTCTGTATGAGAGAAACTAACCTAAAGTACATGTATGTTGGTTATGAAGTGACAGAGAAAAAAAAAGATTTTTCCTAGCATAGAAACTTAAATATTATTTTTTACCAGAACCAAGTTATTTGAAAGTTTGGCGAAAATCGTTAGAGCCGTTTTATAGATCTCGTGTGCAAAAATACATATAAATCTTAGTATTAGAGCAGGGATTCCCAACAAAATTTTTCTAAGGACCCCCTCAGCTAGTCACTATAATAACAAGGACCCCCCCCCCCAAATTCTTAAACTCAAAGTTACTAACGTTCTTATCCCCCCCTCTTAGTTATAATTAGCTTACGATGGTTGGTGTGTTGCCATATCACAGTACCAAATCCATGAAAATAGTCAAAATAATAGTTTATTTTATTTTTAATTGTTTTAGGAATTAAAGTTTGCCATTTTAATAAAAAAAAGTCGGATCAAAAAATTTGCGTTCAATTTTGCCTGTATTATTATTGTTCAAAATATGTGAGAAAATAAGTAAACATTAATATTATAAAATCCACAGTTTTTGTGGAAATAAAAGAGTGCCTCCATTAGTACATTCGTATCAAATGCATTATCTTCTTCGCCTGTAGGCCTGCCTATCAAACTAACATTCCATTTTTTTAACTACCGTGTGTGTAATATATAAGAAAGCTTTAAATACATCAACTGTTTTATCAAACTGCTGGAATTAAAATACTTAATCAGCAGTGTGATAAATGATTGCGATTGGGAGCAGTGTGTTTGAGAAGTTCTCCAAGTATTCCTATCCCCAATAGTTTGTTCTATAATGAAATTAAAATTGGCCTAGTAATGGCAAAAAAGTGAAAAAGATCCTTGAAAATTCATACGGTGAATAGAAAGAACCATCATATTATTTTTATAGGCTATCATGTAAAAAAATTCACTACGAATGAATTGAGGCCAATACATTACTTATATTTAGTCTGTATCAGCAGTTAAAATATTCTCACCCCAAGGTCATTACCGATTTCTTGCATTTACCGATTGCTCAGTGTACCAATTTATCATGCCTATGTAAACAACACAGTCTGCTACGGCACTAAGAATACAGTACATAAAAAATAATTAGCCCAATGTCTAAAATACGAGTTGGCTCACTTGTCGGCTGCAAGCAGGCTGCGTGCGTATTCTAAAGGCAGGCATAAAACAAAACTATTCGGCCATCTAGTTTCATTGGTGGCGCTACAATGTACAATGTGCTTGCATTGGTTGCTGAATAAAGCCAGATGCAAAAATTAGCATTCGCTAAAGCGCTAAAAAAGCTGAAAAACATAACTGTTATCTACTGTACAAATATATATCTTTCATCACATTACATCGATATCACCTGTTTTCGACCCTCACTTCTACTAACGAGACCCTGTTTTCTCAACTTAGACCGCCAAAATTTTTCGGCCTAGGCTTGTAATGGGTACTGTAGCAAATAAATCTAGAATATAATAAGGAAGGTGACAAAAACAACAACAAATAACAAATCAGTGGCGTAGTTGGTGGTTCAGCTGATAGCAACTGTAAAGTATATATGATGTACCAATACCTCCTAGAATAATAAGAGATCTCTTATTACTCTAGGAGGTGTTGGATGTACACGGAAAAATGGTGCTTTTCCCTTGGAATGAGCTGTATAGTTTGTCACGTTTCGTTAAAGTATTCTGATTTCGGTGCCCTTAGCTGATGTGAAGGGTTTTCCTAGCAACAGAAACACAAGCAGTACATCTCGCTAGGCTAGTTGAGGTTATGTTTTATTGGTTATGAACGAAAAATATATTTTTACACTTGTTTAGAATTTATTGAATTGTGTAGTGTGATGAAAAATATCGTTCATCTCGAACTTGAAACATGATCTTGAGCCCGGAAAAACCCCATTTTTGGCACTTGTAACGAAATAAATTATTTATTCCAATTTTTATCTATATCTTGCGGACCCCTCTGGCATGGCTTGCGGACCCCCAGGGGTCCGCGGACCACCTGTTGGGAACCACTGTATTAGAGAATAGGATTGAACATGGTACAAACTGCGCCTTTTATGATTCTGTATGAGAGAAACTAACCTAAAGTACATGTATGTTGGTTATGAAGTGACAGGGATCTATTTTTGTTTACAATCTGACTTAAAAATTCGTCTGAAAGTAATCAGCTGTTAAGTTACAATTCACAGTTTTATAAACATCGTACAATGAGAGTTGGTCAACATTTTAAAGCGCCCTCTAGAAATAAATGAAAGGCGAAGCCCGAAACGATGTGACCTTTTTAATTACGATTCGCCCACGCGCTATATCTTAAGCTTTAAAATCTCATCTCAATCTTAAAAATCTGTTCAGTAGTTCGAGGGAAAAAGGGACGTAACAGATGAAACCCTTATAGAGATAAGAAGATAGATGTTCAATACTCGTCTCAAAAGTGCCATTGCGGAGCTCGATAGCCTTTCCCCTCACTTTCGAGTCTAGTGATGAAACTACTATTACACAATTACGGTAAATAAATATACGGTAAACGCTGAATGTCATTTAATTTGGTTGAAACTACCTATTTTTAATGCTTAACGATAATTATGAAAAACTTGTTGAAAAATGGTTTATAGTATACGTTGTACATAACATTAGTATTTATCCGTTTTTACCACCCTACAAAGCGAATTATCCATATTTTAAAATAAAAATAGCACTATTAATTACTAATAAAAATAGCATTTAGCGTTTACCGTACCGGTTAACATTTACAGTATGTTGCAAAACTCTCTATTACATGCAACTAACCTGTAATGAAATGTGATTTTATATGTATTTCGCAGTCAGCTGCTTCCCAGTTTAATCCAGACTTGGAAAGTGGTTGAAATTCAAGTAGTTTGGTGAAAATTTCATTACATGCTAAACTTAGCTTACCTGTAATGAAATGTTATTGTCTATGCTTTCCTCAATCAGTTGGTTCCCGTTTTAATATAGACTTGGTTATTTGATGAAATTTAAGTATCCTATTTTGCTTAAAATTAAAAAAAACATTGAATAATTTTCGATTTTTCAGGAAGTATAGGGCATCTATAATCATAAGAAAGTACTTTTAATAATAACAAAATACTCCTTACAAATCTTCAGCTTTTCCCTTCAGTAAAGAGGAACTCGGGTAAAACATAAGCAGCGTTTAGGGTATTTTACGCCATTTACATTGCTCAACTCTATCCATCTTCGAACATTTTCTTTTCCACTCTTCCTCGGAGAATAGTAGTCCTCGTTTCTTTAGTACATTTTGCAATGTGTCTAAATGACATTTGATGAACGAAAACTTCCCAAGGAGACTCGCTGGTAGCACCTTAAAACAAAATATTGAGTTTTAGCTATAGTTTCCCTATAGGGAATACGTTTTTTTTATGATAATGTTTATAGATGTTACAGTAAACTATATCAATTCACCACTTGCCGTAACCAAGAACATTAAAATCTTTAAGATATTTGAGACTATATAGTGAAGTCAAACTTACTATTAATATATTAATACACAGACCAGCCCATGAGAATACACTTGATCCGATTGACAAAAATCACATGAGAGTTGATCATAAAAATGTTTTCGGGGGGGGGGGGGGGAAGGTAAATCATGGAAATATTGAATTTTAAATTAGAATTTAAGGCTCATTCGGTTGCATTTTAAGTCTTCAGTGGTTGCAGTGTAATTAGTTTTGTTTAATCAGTGGTCCACAGTTTAAGGAAATGGTACATTAAATTAATGTACTTGGTCAGTCCAATGAAAGACAGTATTTCCCTTTGAGAGTGTACTAACGAGGTAAAACATGAAAGTGACCTCGGTTAGCGCACGCGGGATCGTACCCGGCAGGGTAGCGTGAAGGGTCACCTAAATTTAACTGTGGTTTACTATAACTAAACTCATATTATAACTAAACAGGACGGTCCTAGTGACCATTGTTTGCTGTGCAAATAATTAAAAAAGAATTGTAGTTTTGATTAACAAAAAGTATTGATTTAATTTTGTATAGAGTTAATTTTTACTCATTGTAATGTACAACTATTGTGTAAATAAAGCACTTGGTTTTCTTTCTTCTTTTCTTTCATATTATAACTAAATTAAAACATTACCTTACCTTGGACAATGTTGGCCCCAGTTTCGACAATATCGCACGTTTATTGCCGGGATGACAATCTTTCCACACCAATTCCTTAAACTTCTTTTTGGAGTTTAAAGGCGAGTACAGGAACAACTTGCAAACATATTGAGTCAAGTTATTTCTTTAGAAGCTATTGATTTGTTGAATGTAATAATATAACGCATGTGTGTAGATAATCTTCAGAATGAAAACTATTAAATTGAGAGAAAATAAATATATCATGTTAAAAAGGTTTTAGATTCCTAAAGATGGGGAAGATATTTAATAACCCAGATCAATTAATAAGTCACAGATATAAAAAATTATCTTTTTCAAGCCATTTTTTAGAACCACATTATCACCAATTGTGCTTAGAAATATATTTTCCTGCAGCACTTGTTCAATGCTAACCACCAATACACAGTGTTTACAGTGCTGTACTCCCAGGGTACGGTAGGTAGTTATGGATGGGGAGCTGTGGAGAGGATTTTATTATAGTACCAAGGAGACCGAGGATATGCTTGGTAAAATTTACGTTACTCTCCTTTTTCAGGCAAAGCTCGTTCGCTCCACTCACTCGCCCTCTTCCTTTTTTAGAAGAGCTCGTTCACTTTGCATATTCGCCAGGCGAAAGAATGATGCACTTTGTATACATTTATATACAATATACGTATATGTATTTATTGGTATACATTTGTTAAAACACAGGTTAAAGGTGTTACATATAGTTTTATATCCATAACTGTCAGTTGATTTTTGTGTTCAATTTAGTAGATAAAAAATCTCTATTAAAATAGCATGGGAACTTTGAAGGGCTCCAACAAAAATCCGAATTTTCCCCAGCCATAGGACGAACTTCAATTGATTCCTCGTGGCCAAAACCGGCCACAATCAATGGGTAAATATGAAATATTGCCATATTCAACCAGAAAATAAATTCTTTGGCAGAAAAAAAACTTTGCCCATACAAACAGTAGGCCCACTTGTTTTACAGTAAAAGATATAAGATTATCTAGCCTAATTCGAATTTTCCTGTGTCTTTGTCTTATTTCAGGAGGACCAATAGTATAGAATGAACTGCGAGCCAAAGGAGAGCATCGTGGATGTATAGTTAACGTCAGCTAATGGCTCTTATAACCTGTTAAATTAGTAGTATTTCTCGGACATGCACACCTTTCAACTATAGACGGTAGCCTAGTGGAATCGGACATGCACGCACCTTTCTACTACACTGTAGCGCAGTGCAATGAACCAGAGGAAAGGCACTTTTGTGTGGGCTTCCATAGAAACCGCAGGTTGATGGAAAATGTTAGTTCGGGTTCCCACCTCAGTTACTAATTATTTCAAATGGCTCTTTTTTAGCGCATTAGCTCAAGACCCTCGCATACAATTGACCTTAACGATTGAAAATTGACCTTGAAATCGACCTTGAATTTTCAATCCCCAAAAATTAGGGTGTTGCCGGGGTTTACCATGAAGCTTCACCTGATCTTTGTCGAGAGCTTAACTTGGATGACTGTGACGGTGGCGACGTCCTGTAATAAAGCTACTTGGAGGTCACGAACTGTGGATAGTTATAAGCGATGGCTTGTGGATGCGATACCGTATTCCCTGGTGGGGATTAACGTCCGCTCTAGTGAATACTAGTTCATCCATACCATCCTCATAATTAGACCAATTCGTATATATGAGGTCAAAATTGTGGTTCGGATATCACGTAAAACTGTAGGTCCCTAGATACCATTGGCTGTTGGGCTATGAATTAACAGTCCTGTCTAAGGAGAATGTCGACCTTAGTCAGTAACAAGACCACAATATCGGGGCACAATCATCATACACTCATCTCTCATTCATACTTGGCTTTAAACTACCTATTGAGTTAGGTCGCCATTTCAGTAAAGGTGTTAAAGGTGTTGGTCACTCACTTTTCCACAACACTTTTCTTTTCACAACAATTCACTTCACTTTTCCAGACAATGTGGCACACGGAGATGATACTAGTTATATTAGTAAAACTCGAGAGATGTTCTCACCCTCAATGAAAGGTCTTCATAAGCCTCCAGTATGAGTGTGTCGCCGGGCTCCGCCATGAACTTCTCCTGCCCGTCGGCCAGGGCCCACACTAGGTCGCTCACCGTCAGATCGTGGGACCCATGGAGGTGAATGAAAGGGCACATGTTGGGGTTCTTCGAGCACTCCGAGTGCTGTGTACTAACTTTCTCCAGTATCGTGTCCAATATTGGTCCTGCAAGAAATTGCTTTCCTCAAAATAGAGGGGCTTACTTTAAAAAGAAAATTAACTGTACTTAAAAGAATAAAGAATATTAAAAGAAAGGTATTGCGGGCAATAGATGTAAAATAGTTTTTCCTTCCTTTTACACAAATAAAGGTTCTCATCAATATAATAAATTTATATGCTTTAAAGAACCCTCGTTTTAAAAACCAGAAGCCCAGAAACTCCCCTTGAGGTAATAAAAACTATCAATAATCTAACTTTTCAGGTTTAAATAAATATTCTTCAAGTGTACTTTGTTTCTGGAATACACTTATATTGTTTTATTTTTACTTAAATTTAGTTTCTTCATTTTGACGGGACTTTTTAGGAGCACATGGCGTGTAAAACATTTCATACATTGTGTGATAACAAAACATCCCGATCATTTAATGATTAACATTATGCACGAGAACATATTTCAAATAAGCCGTTGGTCTGACTTAGGCAGTAACAGTTCAACACGACGTTCTGTATTGTGCGACACACTTAGGCGTGCTTGCAAGCAGTTTTCCTTCCAAAAAGTGTTGAGAAGGTTGATAAGCTGCTATTTAGCAACTTATTTATTAATAAATATACTTGGCAAGACAATAAATGTTTAAAAATGTGTAGTAAATTAATTTTATTTTGAATTTAGAATGTGAATGTCTCTCATTAATATGTAAGCTCATAGATAATTTCTATGAACAGAAAACGTATGCGACTGGCTATACTATATCCCATATTTTGTTGCTGGGTCAAAGTCAGCTAATTTTTTATGTATTTATCAATAAAATAGTAGGACTACCTCCGTCAAGTCTTTGCTATTCTCAAATCCCTACAGAGACTCACCCGTGTAGTATTGAAGTATAGATTTTCCATCGTCCTCTTTGCCGTGCATCCGACTCCAAAGTCTAAACTGACCCAAGTCGGTCATTGATCTCATCACCGGTTTGATGTTGCCGTCCAATTTTTTTGCACTAACTTCCTAAAAAGAACAGTTCAGCATATCATAATCTTCCATCTATAAAACTAGGGGAACATCCAAAGGGAGATGTTGTACAATAAAACATACGCCTATACATGGAATTTGGGGTCATTGTCCAAAAGACTTAAGAGTTTTTAAGCATGCAAACTGCAACAAAAATATGTAATCTAGGCAGTTATATCTCACAACACCTTCCAATATCAGTAGTTCAAATTTTTTTGTTTAGTTAATTAAAAATATAGTAAAAACAAAAGTGGTATAGTAATAAACAAAAATATAGTAATAAACAAATTCCAAAAATATGGAATTTGTTTAGTAATAGTTTAAAAGTTTACTATTACTAAGTTAGTTAGTTAGTGGAAGTTTAATAATAGTTAAAATCGACGAATTATTAACACTGATAAAATTAGCTATGTATTTCTAAGTAAAATTTACGTGCTACAGTTTCAACATGTGATTCAACAAATGGATATCTGATTGCAAAGTGCGCGGGGGGGAGTGAGCGGAGCGAATGAGCCCGTCTTGAAAATAAAGACGCATTTTTTGTCTTAAAATTTCAGAGTGAGAAGTAGTAATGTTATACCTTATAAGTTTACCGAACAAATGCTATGGGGTACTTTTGCTCTAATTTAATATGTGTAATGGCTATCTAAGCCTTTTTTCAGCAGTTTTTTCTACAAGGTTTGCTACTTGGTGCAAAGACAACATCACTAGCAGATGTGAAAATTAATAGAGCAGTGTTGCAAGTACCAATGCAAAAGCTCTGATTTATATTTCCAGTTATATGTAAAACTACTGTAAATACGTTGCAATATTATTTTACACTTTTGTAAATTACTTAATAGTATTGACTAGAGATCGCCTCCTGATCGAAATTCGATCAAAATTTCAGTGGATCTGGACCCAAAAAGCTTAAAAACATGTTATAACTAAAACATCTGTTCTTCAAAATTTTCTATAAGTTGTTTTTATAACAGCTGTTTAATGATTCATTCAATTCTCCTTTCTCCATAAGGTTAACATTGGAACTTTGAAAGCCTGTGGGGCGTAGCCCTGGAGTCTGATGTCAATTAGAATGTGGTTCTGCTCATCTACAGGACTATACCTTTCTAACGGTATGAGCGGATTTATCCTACGGCGTGCCATACTTTTGCGCGGCGGACAAATTGAACGGAGCGCCGACCAAATGTCGCGCTTTTCAAATGTCGGTCTCCCATCCTACGATGTACACGAGCTGAGAAAAAAGGAGGAAATGAAACATGCTTGCGTATTAATATATAGATGGTTCTTTTTCAAGTGTTTTGCACATTCCACGTTTTAAAGTTTGCCGATCTCTAGGTATAGAGGTTACCGAAAGAACGGTTTTTGTTATCATGGTCGTTTTCAGCAAGTAAAAGCCTAAATATCATTCCTGACCTATTTAATGCTGCTTAATTTATTTATATTTCTACTGAATAATCAAGCATTTCCCTTTACCTCCATAAAATATACATCCCAAACATTAAAAAGGTCGTCCAAAGTCTTAATTTCCTTTATTGGAGAGTTTGACTGCGGTAGTCTCTTGTTGATATTATTTATAGCTCTTTTTTTACCAGCGGGCAATAGTTTCATCTCTTCATCAATGATAGAATCTCTAATCTTGGTGTAACGGGGACACATGGAGTTCTCAAGCTTTTGGTCGAATAGCTAGAACAAGATAGAAAGTAAACTTGGTTAATTTTATCTCCTAAATAAAAAATTTATGAATATTTGATTCTATTTATATCTATAAATCTTTCTGTGTCTTGAATGGGTGCGAAAAGTAGGCCTACTACACTAATTGGCTTGAGGAAAAAGATTGCAAACCAATATTGTTTAAAGATAAACATAGGCAGAATGTACTTCGTATTGAAGAATATCGTTTTACATAATGATAAACAATATTAATTTACAAGTCATTCTTGCTACTAAATTACAAATGATGACATAATTACACCAATTGCATTGTTACTAACCAGATTTTTATCACAATCCATGCCTTCAAAGACAGGGATGGGCTGCCACCCGGGTATCTCCTGAGTGATCACCGCATCCTCTGATCCTGGCTGGAACATCCCCTGCGCCACGAGCTGCGCAGACATCTTGGTGCGGGGGCTCTTCGTGGAGGTGAACCTCACACGAGTCACATCGTAGACAGGGATGAGGTTCTTGTACCTCGTCTTCAAGGTACGTCCCACGTGTAACATTAACTTTTTTCCATCCTGCAGAAAGGAGGTTATGGTTGGTTATGTCAATCGATGCGCATCCACAACTTATCCATCAGTCATCCATCGGCTTAGACAAGTTTTACACTGTGCAATAGTTTGTAAACGCGGGGATATTTATAATTACATCACTAGTAATTGATTAAAATAACTTTTTATAACAATTTTTTATCGTATTCTACAAGCAGTCTTGATTTGCAGTCAAACAATATTGTAAGTAAAATTTAGAATTTCAAAAAAAAATTAAATTATTATCAAAATTCATCTTTAATTTCAAATCTTCGTAAATTTAATATTTGCCGAGTTTTCTCCAAAAAAAGTTATATCCAAGGGAAAATCCCGTCTTATTAATCTCTCACAGAATTACTTTTCTTAGACAAATATACTTTACTCTTCAACACATCAAGTTACTTCTATATTGAGGATATATGCCTATAGTTTCCAGTAAAAATTCGTTTTCTTGGAACAGTCATACAGAGATGTAGGAACATTTTTTACCAGAGCTTAATCTCGACTAAAATACGTTTTTCACTTATTTTAGTAGTATATCATATTGAACTAGTCTCTGACCTCGGTTAGTTGTGCTCTTCCTTCGGGCCAAACCTTATTATATTCGTCATCCGATCCATATATGTTATTTATTGGGCCTCTTATGCCATGTCTAAATATCTGAAATTTAAAAAAAATATATATGTTGACTGATGTAACATAACAAATGGGTATTGAGCTATATGTAATACACATAAATGTTCATATAATGGACATAACATAAAGGATTTCGAGCATTATCAATGGTTGAAGCATTACCATGGAAAATATGCAACGCTACATTATCGGTTACCTCAGTCGTCAATCCTGTGGGTGGACTAATACGGTATAAGGATCCGTCAAATTTTTTAAATCTAAATCATCCGACATTGTCCAATCGGGTGAGGAGAGGGAGAGTTGTGGTAGTGTTTTGGTTGGTTAAAGAATTTATAATAAGCCTAACCAGGGGTAAAAGATCTTAGGAGGGTGCAGGAAAATCATAGTAGCGCTTTCTATCAGATAATGTTTAAAATTTTTCTTATTTAGGGCCAAAATGTCTTTTGACAGGCAACCGTGAAAAGTACTCAACAACCACATAACTTGGTTTTGTCTGTTGTTGAAGTGACATATCTAATTACTTCAACATGAAAAGAGAAAACACAGTAAGAATATGCACTACTCAGTAAGAATTCATCCTTACAAGAATCCAGCGTCCGTAACCTACAGATAGTTCTAGTTGGCTTCTTCTGAATTACCAATTTTCTGTTCAAACTATTCATACTAGACAGACCCCAAAGCATTATTGAATATCTCAATTGACTTTGAATAATACTAAAATATAATAACTTACACGAAGATGTGTTAATGAGAACAGGTATGCTTTTTATTACAAGGAAATTTGAGGATTTGAGGAAATTTAACTTATCTACTTGCCTCTTGAAACCATCTCCAATCTCAGTCCTAGATAATCTAGAAAAGAAAAGCTTTCTAGAATTCGATGATCAGCATAGATGGAGGATGTAAGCAAACCCTCTTGAGATATTTATTCTTTTTATCAGTTGAGAAAAACATTGGTATATTGCAATTGATATTTAATTGTATTATATCACAATAATATACCAACAGACTGAACTGACCAAACATCTCCACTTCTAAATAAAATTAGGACTACTATTATTTCGAGTGAACAAAGGGGTATTATCTGCAAAATGGTCAAAGAACTTTGAAGAACTTTTCCTGTACTGGAGTATGGGTCAGTAATTTGGTCTCCTCACCAACTTAACCATATAGACCAGTTGGAGTGTATTCAACGCAGGTTCGTCAGAATGCTTGGTTGCAGACTTGGTTACGGCTACCGTGAAACTCCAGTTGGTGAAATTGAAGCTTGCTTTGGCCTTTCTTCTTTGAAACTGAGACGGCATCATGTCGACCTTGTAACACTCTTTAAGTTGTTAAACGGCCATCTGGACTGCCCTTCTTTACTTAGCAGCATTGATTTCCACATACCAAAAGGAACGAGGTCCAAATCAATACTTAGAAGACGTCACCTTCCCACCAACTACGCCTACCACAGCGGTATTTCACGGCTCTTAAGAAGTGGAAGCGAAGCTCCAACTCAGCTGGATTTCTTCAATGAAACAGGATCGTCCTTTAGGAGAAAATTGGCTGCCATGCGTCTCTAGCATCACATTGTTTGTGAAGTTTGTTTGGTGGCGCCTTTAAAGGGTCACACCTGTGTTTTTCTTGGTGACACCTTTGAAGGGTCACACCAGTGCAGGTGCTTGTGTTTTTCTTGGTGATGCCTTTAAAGGGTCACACATATGTTAGTGCCTGTGTCTGTGCCTTAACCAGTGCAAATTCAAGTCTTCTAATTGTTATTTATGTTTTTGTTATTTATTTGTTAACTTATTACTCGTGATATTTATTGTGTCTTCTTAATTATAATCTGGTCATTATTGTTATTGTTATAAGTATTTAGATTAGTCATAATTTATTTGTTGTTACTTATCTGTTTCCATCGTTATTAAGTTATTGTTATCATCTTGTAGAACTAAAATGCTCTTTATCACATAGTATTTATTGTAAAATGATGTAAATCCGTTGGGAAATAAATAAATAAATAAATAAATAAGAAAAAATACGTTGCCATAAACGTAAATGATGAACAGATTAGGACCTAAATCAAGACGTGTGGAACCCCAGCATTGTTTATTGCAAATTGATAAAAAATTTGATAAAAATTTAAAGCGAAACTTACTATTGTACTTGCTCTTGCTGCCTACTATTTAATTAAGACGTCAACCAGCTCAGCGCTCTGTGTTCTACATCCAAAAACTCAAGCTTAATAGTAATAAAATTTGAATTGTCAACGCTATCGAATGCTTTTGAGAGATTGATAAAGCCAACAAAACTGCAGTACTACCCCTTCCAAGTTATTCAATGAACTTATTCAGAAAGACGATTAAGGCTAACCTAGTGAATCTACCTCTGCATAGCGAACGGATTTTCAAAAAATGTTATCATATAAATATTGTAATAAGCAAAGGAAAACTTCTTTCCCAAAAATCTTAGCTTCGGTCAGTAGAAGTGAACTTGTGTGGAGTAGTTATAGGGTAAAAGTTTACGGGTTTTCTTGTACAATTGTCTTATTTATATACAGTACTATTTTTTTTGTATATTCTAAACTTCTTCTGAAATAATGGAGTCATAGGCCTATTGGTCAAAATAAATCACGACAGTTGTCTTAGTAAGAAAATAATTCAACTACATACTTGGTTTCAAGTTTATCAGGAAGCAGGTTGTGCAACCAATAGGAGTTTGTGTGGTTGGAAAGCTAATAATGGAACTTAGAAGGGCAACTCACTTGCACCAGATTATCATTGAAAATTTTCAAAACCATTGATACTTATTTTTTACAAGGAGAAAACTACGCAAGCTATTGATAGGCTCTAAACAAATTGAAAAATGTAACTTTAAAAAAAGTGAGTACTAATTTTAAGAGGTGAACATTATTTTAACTATATTATAACAGTGTAAAATATACGGAGCTTTGATACTGTTGAACAAGCCGGCTCAGGGCTGCCTAGTCTACTTCAATTGATTATCAAACATGTAGGCTGCAAGTAGGCCTATACTGTATATACTGTATTTGTAAACTTACAATAAAAGCATATTTGAGGTTTTTGGGAGCTTCCCTTAGGTTGTCAGCAACTTCAAAACGCCCCTTCACTACAAGAAAACTGCTTAGGCTGACGAAGACCACAAGGGCTATATGAAAACAAAATTAATACATTGTAAATAAATTGTACACCAACTGCATGTACAATAACTATAGCTTAAACTACAATTCAACTAAACAGTACTAACTTAGATCATGTTTTAACAAGAAACTTGTAATGCTGAATGAATGGAAATTTGTTGACTAACAGACACAAGCTTTAGACCAAATGAGTGAAATAGATGACAGTTAATTATGAAAAGTAAAGTAAACAAATTTTTTGCTAATTAATAATTTAAATTTGTGAGAGATGGTAACATGCATGGGAAATAACTATAAGTACTAAAGAAAATTATGTCTAGTAACCAAGACTGATATATCTATATGCTAACGTCACCTAACCTATAACATTACTAAATTACATTAAAAATTGGTGGTCCCCATAACCAATAATATATTTTATACAAGAATTATGTATTCAACCAACACTTTCACTACTAAACAGGAGATGTTTATTTAACTCACGTAGCTTCATGCCCATGCCGGTGCACAAGTGTTAGACTGGTGTCAACTGATGTCGTAACCACATAATTGACAGGAAAATCTGGTCGCGATTAGCAACAAACCCAAACCCAACTGAGTGATGATACTAAAGGCTACAACTAGGCTACTGATCTAGATAAAATTGTGTAAATCTAGCCAAACTTTAACAAAAAACTAATAAATTAGATGTTGCAAGGTACAATCACCAGCGGAATGCTTATAATCACTTACAATTACAATTGAGCTAAGAAATCATTTAATTTGAGTAGAGCTATTCTTTATAGTGATAAATTTTACAATGTAATTTCAAGTTTTCAATTTTTATATTTTGGCAAATTTATTATATTCTATGACAGTGACTGTTAATTTATGTTTTCCAGTAAAAAAATTGTTTCAATAGATCGAGTAATAAAAGGTAAAAAATACCAAAATGAGTGTAGCACAAAAACTTTATTCCTCTTTAAAAATCGTCACAATCTATGATTTTAAAACAGTAAGGAGAAAATCACCTTTGGACAGTTCGTCTGAGACTTCTATCTGGCCGATTTAAATGCGGGTTGTACCAAAATAAATATTTTCTGTCCTATATTAGCAGGTTTTATTTGTATTTCTAAAATATTAAGTTAAATCGGTAAAAAATAATAATACACCCTGTCGCAGCAGACTTGCGTACTCAGCGAATTTCCTAATTAGTAATATTAATTTTGACCAGATAAAGCTGTAAACCAAATGTCATCACATGCTCATAAATAGGGAAATAAATGTCTAGTCTCCTTATGATAAATATAGAAAGAGTATGCAGGTATGCTGCCATGGTGAACCTAAAAGTAGGTTTTTATTATAAAAACAATTTATTTCGACCATATAAAGCCATATACTAAGTTTCATCAATATCTGCCAATTGCTAAAGGAGTTTGCCTATTCTCCATATGATTAACATGGGAAAAGAGTATGCAGTTTTGCTGCCATGATAAGCATAAAAACCAAGTTTTATTACCATAAATGGATGAATCTAGACCAAATGATGCTAAATACCAAGTTTCATCTAAAAATATTGGTTAATAAGTGAAATATTAACACATCCTTATTCTTCATAAGATTAACATTGGAGCTTCAAAATACAATGTACTGTCTTTAGACTTTTTAATATCTCGGTAACCAATGAAGATAGAGCAAATCTTCAAGATACTAAATTGTGTGTTTTTTTTAGCTAAATCCAATGGTTAAAACAAAAATTAAAAAATTTTTAAAATTACATATGAAAAATGCAAAAACCCATTTTTGGGGTACAAAACCCCCCAAAACTACCCCTTCCAGTAGGTCGATATGTCTGGTTTACGAACTCATCCGAATAAACGTAGGATTACACATCTCTACCAAATTTGGTAACGATCGGACCGTTTTTACGAGAGTTATCGTGTCTAGGGACACACACATATATATATATATATATATATATATATATATATATATATATATATATATATCAATTTTAATGACTATTATTTTTGGTCCCTGGGCACCTAAAAACGAAAAAGTAACATGGTCCCGGCGGGCTTAGGTCTTACCATGAGACCTACGGTAATAGCTTATTCCCTATGGGAAATTCGCTAAAAACTAACTTTTCTTATGGAGATTTATAATAGTTTTATAGTTTGTGTATCAAACAAAAGGAAATAAGTTTTAATCGTAGAATTATTTGTACCAAGCCTATACCTAAAGATACTTAATTATGTAAAACAGCTAATTGATTGGGACGGTATAGCGATTTAAAAATGACATTTTATACATGGTTCTCCTGATCTGCTTATCACTCCACTTGCCACGAATGGAAGTGTCTCCGTCGAGTATCGACGGGCAACGAACGACTCGTTATTGTAAAAATACAGTAGTTGTCAAAATCTTTTAACAATATTTAGTTAAATTTGTATATTAGTCTAGTGCAATATCAATTAAATATTAAGAAATATACAAATAAATAAAGAAAGGAATATAGGCTAATGTCTTCACAAGTTCAGTTTTAAATGAGTCCATCCCTACTTTTTAGTACTATTTTCAATATATCGGCTTCGCAACCCCATCAACCGTTGATGATCAGCTCAAGATATCATTTTCTTTAAAAAATCATTTTTGTTGCTGCCATCTGTAGATCACCTAAAAAAATTAAACCACATTAACCTAATGACACCATAAAACCCTTTTGATAGTAGCCTACATTAGGTTAGGAGTATTTTTGAGAGTATAGACAAACATATACAAATCCACAGACAATATAAATTATAGATAGATTATAGATCATAGACAATATAGATAGATTGCCTATGAAAAAAGTAGGTCTCCTTGCTATAAGGAGACAATGATTTTATAAAGTATTTACATACAAATCAATCTGTTTTATATATTCGAAGAACAAACGCAACAGTCAATAGAGTTGAACTTTTGTTTGATCGTGTACCGGAGCCTCTCTCGGATGGTTCATCAATAAGCGTGTTGTGTCTTTGACAGGTTGACTAATGACGTGCCCGTTGCGACGTCATCTCCCAGAGTGCTAGCGGCGACGCCAGCTGCAGTGACGTCGGCGCGGCTTGGCGCGGCAGCAACGTCAACTAACAGATACATGTATTTTCCAATGTAAAATTTACTATGGTAGTAAACTTCTGAAAGGCATTATTTTGATAAAAAATTTCCTATCACATAAAAAGTGGAAAAATGCTTAAAAATTAAATTGTTTATAAACGTATACCTTCAATGCTTAATAATAAATGTTCTTTTTTGTGACTAGCTTTTTGATTTTTTATGGTTATACTTAAGATTCATAGAATTGAACTAAAGCAGAGATTTCATAAATTCGTTTATGAGTATTTGAAAATAAATTTTTAAAATAGCTATGTAAAAATCGGAAAAATAACAATTTATTATGTCAAACAGTTTTAATTTCTATTATCTTTACAAAAAACATTAATAATTTTTAATTATTATTTAAATACCAAAATAAATAATAAATCAAAATGTTTTGTAGGCATACATAGATATGTCTTTCATCTGTTTGAGGTAAGAAACATTTGACCAACTATAGGTCTCAAAGCAATAGACTAATAAGGAATGCATTCGATTAGCTCATTTTCTACAAATTTTTATACAAGCCTTTCATTTATCTTCAATTCAGGCAGTATTGATTTCTCTCCTAAGTGCCCTTTTATGTATTACAACAAGGATATAGATTTCTGTTTGATCTGGCAAAATTTTTACTGCAGCAATTGGAAGGATACCGTTCAACCGAATCTCTACACTATCAAAAGAATGTCCACAACCCGATTTCTTCTACTGTAAACTAATGAAGAGGGGATGGCTCGGACTCTGGAGTATGACCTCCGAAGACATAAATCAGGGCTCACGCGAGCCCGTGTCTCTGCCGTGGATTTATGACTTGTTCGGTCCCGAGGCTTGTTTACATGGATGCTAATTGGGCTGGTAATTAAGGTATAAATCGTGACGTCATCAGATACCGTGACAGCTGACAACGGCGGGGTACCCCAGGGGCACGTCGTCGCGCCCTTGCTTTTATCCGGCTAATCAGCTGATTCATATGAGAAACTACCATTTCAGCCTTGCTTAGAGTTTTGAAAAGTGACATTGCCCTTGAGAATAATAGGTATTGACATTTATATATGTTTAAAGGACCACATGTTACTTTCTGTAATTCAAAATGTTACCTTTCTTTTTATTTTCTGTTGCTCAAGAAAAAAAGCAACCAGAGGTACTTGCTTCTAATAATGTGCATTCTTAACACCCTCAGAGCTGGTTGATTCAGGTTTTATCGTTATCAAAAAATTATAACTTTTTGGGACCTGTCACATGGACTTATAGGGCGGGCCCCTACTTTAAAAAATACCTGACTCCGCAGAGGGCTAGATGTAGAAACATTACACATCGATAGTAATTTACGATAGCTAAATTACCAGAATTCACCAAATAAATAAACTAAGCCCCGTCCCTCCCATTAACTCTTTAAAGCCATATATATTAAGGAGACAGCTGTGATCTGAAAACATTGAAATCAACGAATTTATCTCTATACTTTAAATTATTATAAAATATTGTAAGTACTTTAATTTAAATCAAATTCCATGATATTTTTCAAGATTAACAATTCAAAATTGCCTATCAGTATGAATTAACAGTAATTTCAACATAATTGTAATGAAAAGTTATAATAATATTTTATTAACCTCAAAATTGGTTTAAAGGTTTACTGAAGTTTATACTCAATTGTTTTGTTTATAATATTAATCATGAGATTTAGAACATATTTAACTCTTCTTAAACTCTTAACGTTCGTAAAGATACTTTTAACAGCCACATATATAGATGAAAGTGTTATGCATGTTAACAGCTCGTATGATATGAACGTTAAAGTCTTATGTTATGACCTATGCCAGGTCCAACCTTTACTCACCAAAAGACTTTTGAAGAACAAAATCAAAGGAAAACATAAAAAGGCAAACTTTGTTCCTTTCAACAACAGTATGAATGTTATACTTGTTTTGTTAATACTTTTGAGTGGAGATGTTGAAATAAATCCAGGGCCCTTAGAGACATTTGAAAAGAAATCAAGTCTTATATCATGTCCATTTTGCCATATAAAGATCAGACGTCTAAAAGCCCATATTAATGGCTCCCATAAAGAATTGGGAAATGTTGAACCTCTAAATAAAGATAATGATATATCAATAATGTTATCACAAAATAAGACGTACAAAGGGTTGCCAAATGTAGATGAAGCACATTTGGGAGCAACTTATGAGCCAGGACCATCAACACACAACCCTTTGGCAATAGTTTTTCCAAAAGATAGAGATCCACGATATATAAGACCTTTCCCTACAGTAAATGATGATAGTAGTTTAGATGAGGACGATGTTCATGAAAATTCATATAAAGGAAGTCCAAAAGAAAATCATTTCACATCTCTTAAGATTCATACAAATTCTAGATCTGGTGAATCGTCTAAACCACATGACTTAAGCATTGGAACTATAGACAAGACTAGTGTTATATATCGAAAAAAATGTGCAAACAGTTCAGTAAATGATGAAATAATCTTGAATACTGTTAAGTGCTCATTTTGTGGTGGCTTTTACAAAGAAAATGGATTAAGCATTCATATATCCAAGGCTCATCCTGTTCAAGCAAGGAAGAAAATCATGATGAAGCACCAAAAAGACATTACTTCATCTGATGAATCCAATGATAAGTCTGAGGATACAATACAAATATCCACTGAAAACACTAACATAAGAAATGAGTTTGATTCATCCTTAAGTGAATGGTTGATAAAATTTAAAAATGAGAGTAATAATGATGATATTTGGGATAGTTTGGTTACTGAATTCTCTCAATGGCTAGCTGAAGCAGTACATTTCCTCCCCGGGCCTAAACATCCAGCAAGGATATATTATGAAGCCAGAAAACAACGTAAAAATAGACCAAACAATCCAACATATCAACAAACATCAAACCCGATTAGGAAATCGAAAAGAGATAGAGAAAGAAGAAGAGCTAAGTATGACTTTCAACTCACGCAGTTCCTATACTACAACCAAAGAAAAAAAGCTGTGAGAAAATTATTACAAAGTGAAACTAAAAGTGAATTAAATGTCAGTATAGAATCTATTTATCAATACTTCAATGAAAGATTTTCTAAGAAAAATAATTTTTTGAGGACAGATTATAAAGAAAAATTAAGTCAACTAGAAAAAGAAGAGTTAAATTCAAATTATAAATTTCTCATTTCAAAAGAAGACATATTTAATTCAATGAGGAAAATAAATATAGACACTGCCTCTGGTCCAGACAGAGTGATTATGAGAACCTTAAAAAACCAAATCGTTGCTGAGATCCTAGCAATTAATTATAGCTAATAGAATGGTAGAGTGTGCTTGGGTACCGGAGTCATTTAGAGACGCTAGAACTGTACTACACTGAAAAAACTGTTTTGTTGGCGCAACAAAATTTATTTTGTTGCCGTCGTTTTGTTGAGATAACCAAATAAATTGGTTAAACCAACAAAACCAATGGTTTGGATCAACAAAATGGTTTTGGTTATAAAATTTGGTATTCCCAACAAAAAATGTTTTGTTGTGGCAGCAAAACTTATTTTGTTGCCCTCGTTTTGTTGAGGGAACCAAATGGTCAAACCAACAAAACCAATGGTTTGGATCAACAAAATGGGTTTGGTTATAGAATTTGGTATTCCCAACCAAATATTTTGTTTACCCACATTGCACAGAATATTTATTTCACGTCAAATAAACGTTCAACGTCAATTAGTAAGTTATTTCACATTTGGGCTAACTTTTTGACTTTTAACGAAGTTCTGAACGGAGGCCGAGTAAAAAATGGCTAAGTAGTAAATAAGAATACCTTCACAGCTCCCGTGGCTCAGGTGGTTAGAGCGTCAAGTCATTGGGTGTGAGGTTGTGGGTTCGACTCCTGCCACAGGTTTATACTTTTTGATTAATTTTATTTACATTTTTTTAATCTGTTGGTTGGCATGAATACATTAATTCATGAATTTTTATGTAAAAATAAGACTTTGCAATAACTCAGGCCAACAAAATGGTTTTGTTAATTCAACAAAATGTATCAGGATTTTGTTGAATTAACAATATAAATTTTTGTTGCTTTAACCAAAAAAATTTAACAAAATAATTTTGTTATTCCAACAAAAAAAAAATAGTTGTCCCTATTTCAACCAAATTTTTTTGTTGGGACAACAATTTTTTTGTTACCCCAACAAAACATTTTTTTCAGTGTAGTTTACAAGAAAGGTCCAAAAGAAAACTTAGATAACTGGAGGCCTATATCTATAACATCTGTTTTAAGAAGAACCATAGAACGGACCCTTGAGAAAGAAATGAGACGTTTTATCGTTTTAAATGAAAACCAAAGAGGCTTTACAAACACTCCAGGTTGTCAGATAAATATTAATATACTTTACAGAATTCTGGAAAAAGCAAGGAGTGACAGTCTTAATGTAACAATTATTTTTTTGGATATTGAAAAGGCCTTTGACAATGTTGGCCATGACCACTTACTGCAAACGATAAAAACTTCCTGTCTCCCGACACCACTGCAAAATCTAATAGGTAAATTGATACAGGGGAATAGAACACAAATTCAAAGAGGGTTGCAAAAAACAAAAAAGATCGAAATAAATAAAGGTGTTCTACAAGGCTCTCCTTTGTCACCACTTCTATACAACCTTAGTACGGATCATATATTGGAAGAGTTATCAGAGGAAGAAATAGTTAATGCCTATGGGTTCCTTTTGGAAGAAAGTGTCAAGCCAATTTCTGTATTAGGATTTGCAGATGATACAGTCCTGATAGGTAATAGCACCATGTCTGCTGAATTCCTCCTTCAATTAGCGACACGTAGATTGGAAGAAATTGGACTCAAAATAAATTATAACAAATCAAATTCAATTATTATTGAAAATGGGAAGCTTATTTCTGGATCATTAAGGTCCAATGATAATACCATTAAATCAATAAATGAAGGTGACCGCATTAAATATCTAGGAGTAAGCTTTTCAAACACCCTTTGCTTTGATTCCGCTTCAATTCTTAAAAAGCTGTCCAACAGCTTAGAAACTATTACAAAAAGTTTGTTGTTGAATAGTAATCAAAAACTCACCATCATAAATCAGTATATTTCTCCTACCGTTATATATCCTTTACAAAATTCAAAGTATAATCTAATTTCAAAACAGTTTCTCAGTGACGGTGATAAAATTATAAGAAGTTGTATAAAAGAAGTTCTTCAACTCCAAACGACGCACCTAACAGTTTTTTATACTCTAACAAAAACTCAAAAGGATTAAATATAATGAAATTAGAATGGGAGACCTTCATCCAACAATTCAACAACTATAAAATTCTAGAAAGATCCAAAAATCAATACATACCCCTATCATTTGAAAGAGAAAAAGAGGAATGTTTAAACGCTCTAAATTTATCAACATCAGAATTCCCTAACATCCCAAAAGAAAAAATTTCCAGCAAGGACATTAGAAAGAAACTCCAAGAAAGGGAATTTAATTCCTGGATACAATTACCTCAAAAAGGAAAAGGAGTTTCTCTGTACAGCCAAGTTAAATCCGCCAATTTCAGGGTATGTAAAAAAGAGGGTCTTTCTGACTCAGAATGGCGCGACAGCTTAAAGATGACGTGCAATATTGCTTCAGTGAGGACTGTTCCCGGGCGCGGACCCAACACGAACCATTGCAGACACTGCAATGAGTTTGAAACTCTTGCACACGTGTTGGGATCCTGCAAGCAAGGTGAACTCCTCCGCAACAAAAGGCACAACTCTGTCAGGGAAATCCTAGCAGCCGAACTCAAAAAACAAAACCTAGAAGTATACGAGGAGGTATTTTGTATTTCAAGTACTGGAAGTACTAGAAGAATAGACATATTGGCCATCAACCGTAAGAAGAATGAAGGGTGGATTATAGATCCCACGATACGATTTGAAGACTCTCTAAAACAGCCTGAGGAAGTCAATCAAGAAAAAAAAGAAATCTATGAACCAACTATCCCATTCTTCAAATCGAAATACAACATTGAAAATTTAAGTGTGATTGGTCTTATGTTTGGAGCACGAGGAACTTTAACCCAAAATTATGTGAAATTTAGAAAAAAATTCAAGATTCCAAAATCAATTGACAAAATTTTAGTAATTACGATTCTGAGAAATTCCGTTTATATTCTAAGAAATCATTTGTACAACAAAAATTCTTTGTAAATTGTAAAATAAAGTAAAAGAAACTATAGTCCATACATGTAATGGTCAAATAATTCATTATAACAAAACTTTTTATTCAACATCAACTTTAGAAATCATATCAACCAAATTGATCTGTACCTATTACACTGTGTCATTCGGCAAACCATTACATGTATGGTCAGTTAACAGTTTCTGTTTTTCTAACTATAAGGAGACAATGATTCTCTAAAGTATTTCCATACATATTAATCTTACACGTGCTCCCCAAGCATGCCTGCTATTTATCAGGCCCGGATTATCCACTAGGCCAACCTAGGCCATGGCCTAGGGCGTAAGCCAGGTGGGGGGCGTCAAACGGGCTTTTTTATACTACGTTTTGGTAAAAAATATTTAACCGCAAATATAATTTAATTCTGGTTTTTTCACAATTTTTTTTATTAAATTCCTTAATAACAAGAGAGAATAGAATATTCGGAAAAGAGAAAGAAGAAAGATATATTTAGGCGAACTAGGTTACCCCCTAAGGTGACAGGAACCGGGAGGCTCATTCGTGGCAGGGCCAAGCGCCCCTGATATGCCGTAAAGTTTCCCTGATTAGCGGTCAAGAGCAAAACCCCCAACTGGTGGTAAACATCGCCCTCTAATATATGGTAAATAGCACCTTTGATCAGAGTTAAATCCCGCCCCCGACCGATGGTAAAGAAAGAGCGCCCTTGATCGACTGTAAAGAGTGTCCCTAATAGCGCCTGTGATCAGAGGTAAAGAGGGCCACCGACCAGCGGTAAACATTCCCATGGTTGACGGTAAAGGTAAAATGGCACATTAAATGATGCAAAAGGATTACGTCCACAGATTAAAGTGACGAAAATTATGATCATCACATTTGTTAAATCGTTTTATGGTTTTATACAACAGCCAAAAAGTAATTAGAATTAAAATAAGCCCATATATCGGGGGGGGGGGGGGGGGCGTAATTGTGACCTTTGGCCTAGGGCGTCAAAAAGTGTTAATCCGGGCCTGCTATTTATGTTGCCTTCAATGCTTTTCGTCGCAGTTTGGTTAAACACTTAACAAGTGTGTAGAGATAAAACTGATTTTGCTTTAACACTTTGTGTTGGTTTGAACACAAAGTGTTTTGCCCAAAATATAATCGTGGAACATACTTAAACATGCGGTATTTGAAATCGGCATCTATTTTATTTGCCACTGTAGCAATAGCAAATAGATGCCTTATATACGGTCTCTGAATTTATGTCTTGTGATAATTGCTGTATATAAAGTATATTTTTCCGCTCTAAACAAATTTTCCTAAATTCATAGCACTCATGAACTTTGTGCCAGAATACCATTGTATCCTGTTGGAATAGAAGGGGACTAACATTAATTAAGTAAACAATATCAGATCAGTCTAAATTATAATTTTAAACTTTTTTCTATTTTGGTAGTAACAATTAGACATTTTTAATTTCAGAAAAACAACCGTTTTTAATGATTTAATTGTTATGTTTCCATGTGATTGTGATGTTACATACAAATGAAAACACGTCTCAGTTGACCACTGCGTGGGGGTGGGAGGAGGAGGGGGTCTTGCATCCCTAGGCCTCCAAAGTGATGCATTATCAATAAGGTCGGAATCAGAAGACACTAGGGTGTCACCCCCTCCCCTACGAAAAGTCACCCTAACTTGTTTAACACTTGTTTCTCAGATTGATGAACTCGGTTTTCGTCCAAGTCATTCTTCACGGAGAGTGAAAAATAGTCCTTTCCTCGTCCATTCCATTGTAGCCACTGACAGAATGTCTTTCGGAATTAGGCCTACTGTGTCACGGTTGCACTCAGATGGGCTCTAGGTTAGTGATAGTTTGTGATAGTTTTCCAAACGAATATAAATCAACCAAGTTGAAATTTTTACCAGTTAAATGCGAGTGTAGGCCATAATAACAGATTACGTATAATTTTAGTACGTTAGATGATTGAATGAATCTAGGAACTGGAACAATTATAAAACCACCCATGAACCACAAACTTAATGAAAACTTTGAAAAAACCCTGAAATATTGTAATTCAAATAAACAAAGTATTAAAAAAAATAGATGAAAAGGAATGGAGTAGCACATAGTTTCAAATCCTGCACCGTTTACAGACTCTTGAACTCTATGTAAAGAAATTAACAGATTTGTATGTAGATATTATTTGGACTTCTTTGTATTAATATAAAAGTACAATTTGTACTTATTTGAGAGAAAGATAACTATCACTAAAGCAAATAAATAATTCTTATTATAATAAAGTATTTAACTCTCTGATAGCTTCGTTTCTTTTGAATTCCTTATTTAGTTTCTGTCAGAGTCCGGAAATTGTCATTATGTATGTAGACTTTGTAATTCGATGGTTATTTTACAACTAACGCCTTAAAAATATAAAGTTTTTAACTGGTTAATTTTTGTAAAAATCCTGCAGTCTCGTTTTTTTATTATAATATATGTAATGGCTTTAAATAAAAATATATTTTAGCCGGTGAATACGCAATGATACAGGTATGGGGCAGTTATTCGTTGTGGGGAGGAAAAGTGTCCGTATCTAGTTACAGTGATTTATCTTGGACCAGTCACGACTTCACTGCCATCTCTGGGCTGGTAGCAGAACCAGCTCGTCGCACCGGCCACCATGGAAATACATAACATTACTGAGTTCATTCTGAGGAGTTAAATATAGCCGGTTTGAAATACAAAAGTTTTATGATTAAAAGAAAAACATATATTATATAAGTTGGCTTTAGTTTGTCTTGGAAAAGCTATAAACGAGGATTTGGCGTTTCATAAAATTAAAGGATTAAGGTATTGGAACTCTTACATATTTTATATTTTGTTAATATTTTATATTGCTAATGTTTTTATTCATCTATAAATTATTTTATGATGTTCTTTCTTGTTTTTTTTTTTTTGTCTAGGGACATTTTTTTGAATTAGGTCAGTGAGATTTAAGAAAATTGATTAATTAATGCCATGGCTTGATTGAACTTATTAATTTTGAAAGAAATCAAGAATAGCCTCTAAAATATTTTAATGAAATAGCAAAAAATTTTGCATATAAATACTGTTCATATCAATGATTGTTTAGTGAGGGAAATTCAAGGAGTAACCCAGAGATATTCCAGTCTCACTCTTGTCGCGTGAAGGATCTGTCAAATTGTCTAAAGTGAAGTTTTTAAGCTGAGACGTCTGTAATCTTATTTCAAAGTCTTTCCCCTTCTTGTAACCGGCAAGACTCTCTTTACAATATCAAAACTTTTTAAGAAATCCTCTTTATAAGATTTACGTCATTAAACTGTTCTGTCGGCAGTTTACTGAACATTTATTGTTGTTGGATTTAAATTCATTGTGTTATACTAGCATTACAAACTCTTTCTAAAATACTATGCTGCCATAACTTTTTTCATCGTTCAATTTGTGTCACATAACCTTCCATGCAGCGGTTTGAACACAAAGTTTTTTGTCCAAAATATGATTGTAGAACGAACTTAAAGATAGTTCAATCTTTACTGTTTTGCCCTCAGTGTTGAAGTAATAAAATTTTTTAGTTGTACTAAAACTGAAAGATGAATAGACCTACATTATATAACAAATTTGCAAAATTAAATCAGTTAAGTGCTTTATACGAGAATTGAAAAATAAATCTAGGCAGAAGTAGAAAGCATTATACATTTGTTGGAATTAAATCAATTTAATGGATAACAATAGTCAGGAAACAAAGTTAAACAAGGTTTGGTCACTTCGTTTTCTGAAATTTCTTTCTGTCTTAAGAAATGACTAATTGAATCCTAAATTTACCAATGTTTACGGTTAATGTTAATTAACCGTAAACATTGGTATGCTATAAATAATGCACAGACTTTACATCTTTGAAAACTAAAATGTCTATAACTTTCTAGTGAAGCATTTTCAAGCTAAGCCTGCTCTGCCAAACTAAAAACTTAACGAGGAAAACAATTTTCGTTGCGAATAGTTTATGACATAAAGGGTATCTTTATATAATAAGGATTTATTTACAAGGGAGTACCTTTAATGATGTAAAAATAAAAAACAAACTTCACTATAGAAAATGTGTGATGTCGTCAATTACAACTTAATTGATGGAAGCCATTCAACAATCGCACTTTAAGAGTTGGTGTTCTATTTTCTACCGGACCACCACAGAGGGATGTAGAGGGATGGGGGGGAGGGATGCAGGTTGAAACAAGAAGTGTGAATCTTCCTCCGCAACTTTTCATTCGACCTTATACGCAAGTCTCGGTGCGCAAATCAATACAAGGTCGTCTCTGTGCTGCTCCGTCCACGTCCGCCGTCCACCGGTGACTCGCCCATTCACTGTCCGAAAACAAACCTCTTACGTCCGGCTCCCGGTCATCCGACCCGGTGTCTTTGATCCGGCGGGGCGGCCGCCCTTGTCACTCGCCGCTCATGCCCCGCCGCCCCGAATCATTTCCATTTTTGGTTATGAGGGCCCGCATTGTTCGACGGCAAACAACGCGGAAATACGAAATGCCCTGAGTGAAAGAAGATTAGCGAATGACAATGGGAAATCGATCCGGCGAATACGCAACATTCTGTGCTAGGTTTCGGTGTCTTTGGCGGGCTTTATGATTTCCAAAGATGTCTAAAAGATAATGAGGGAGGATGGTGAATTAAGGTGGAAAATATCTATAGTCCCCACGAGGATTAAGTGAGCAGCAAAATAGCTCACATTCGCAACTACTGTGCTTGATTTTAATAGACTCTCGTCGTTCTCCTATTGACAATCATTCAAAAACAATGTAGATATTTAGTTCCATTCGAGTAAATGTTGTTGATAGTAAATAATGGCCAACAACATATATAGAGTAGAATTATCAAAACAATAAGAACCGTTTCTAAATTACCTCTGTTCGTTAAAAGCGATTATAACATTCACACCCCCTAAAACCACACAACAGAGTGTCGGCAGTAATACGAATTAAGATAGATATCAAATGTTCGTGGCAACAGCCGATTGTAAAGGTTGTATGTTTCGGCTGTCAGCAACGGAAGTGTCTTACAAGATATCGGCCGCGTGTCGGGAAAACGCTCGCGTCACGCGACACGCTCGACACGCCCGACACGCCCGACACGCTCGACACGGGTCACGTGACAAGCATCACGTGCGACTCGTCACCTGCACGACGCGACGCGACGTCAAGTACTGTACAGAGTGGCGGGTGACATCTATTGCTATCGTCGTGACGGAGGTTATAAAAATCACGAAAAAGTGAATTAATTTTAAAAGTGAGAAAATATGCTTCATGCAAATAAAACAATTAAGTATTGTTTGTGTTTGTATAGTCTTTCGTTACTTTGTTAATCAAGCACTATATGCATGGATTAATGGATGAATATTCCAAAGATTTGTCTATTATTAGGACCAACTGGTTCTTCATTCTAGATCATGAGTAGGTCAATATTTTATTCCATCTATGCACATTTAAAAAAAAAGATGTTTACATAGATTTTTATAATTTAAATAGAAAACTCCATAATGTTTCAACTACCTATGTAAAGATGATTATTTTTATAGACTTAAACACGAAAAAATCAAATACAAGTAGTATTATTTTTTTTTAAGTATTAGTCTTCTATTTTAATTGCAGTACTATTTAAAATGAGTAGTTCTCTTTTCGAGGTCAAATAGAGACAAAAGAGAACAATATATTAATTCATTTATATGTAACACAAACACCTTGTAAAAATTTAATGTCATTATAATGTTTAAGTGATACTATCAAGCTTAAATTTTAAAATTGGGTACCCTGAAAACGCAAAAGTCAAGTTTAGTAAGTTATTTTATACTATATATTATTATTTCTTTGAATGTTTTTACAAAGTAAATTTTTTATTATTTCAACTCCTTAAGTACATAGCAATATGTTTATATGATTACACTTTAAATTGAGTTTTTCAAATTAATCGTTCGATATTCAATTATTCATTCACATAAGTAAGGCTTCCGATATCTCGGGGTTGCTACGTACTTATGTTTCCAGACCATCCGGGTAATGGGTATTTTTAGAAATGTTTATCAAAACTTATTTGCTTGAGATGTAAAGAATCGTGCCAAAATATCTTCCGGCAAAATGAAAAATAAAAACAGAAATGGGAAATCCCCTAGAGCTTAGGCCTACATCAAAACATTTGTTTACCCTCTCGATTGTGACAAAGCCGCCGCGTCATTTCAAAATTATTGAAAAACGCCCCGCCGGGGCCGAGTGACGTGCGAAATCGACACGTCTCTCGAGCCATTAGGCCCGGCCTGCGTAAGACTTTTTTAAGCGGCCGACACATTTATAATTCTTGTTAAGAGGGTTGTAATTCACCCCGCCGTCTGGCCCGACATCTCACTTGACAGTTTTTCGCGGGGTGGAAACCCTGGATGGAAATCCATTTCGCCTTAGTGTAATGACTTAATTCCCCGTTGTTCCGGGGTAAGTAAACGAACGCGCGAGTGGTGACATCGATCATGCCGCCGCTCGGGCTCTACCAGGCTATTCTTAAAAAGCGGATCTATTTTGGGGGAGGTTTCAACGAGGGATTTTCTAGCTACAGATTGTGAGGCTAATAAATTGAAACATGGAACTCTTTACGGTGTTTAATAGACAGATATCTTATGTTGTTTTTATAAAAATATTAAATTACATCACATGAATGCTCATCAAGTTCTCTCGCTTCATTTTATATAAAATTTGCAAAGACGAAATTTCAGAAAAATAGATTAAAATATTTTTAGCTCAACTATCACAAAAAATTCTTTGAGATTAAAATGTTTATTTTAATTTGCATGTTTTACTCTTATGGCGGAGATGAATGTTTCTTTAAACTGGATTTAAGATTGTTATGGTCAATATTGGTTGTGGAAATTAAATCGTGTAAAATGTAAGGATTTCAAATATAAATTTAAATTAATGATTCTACGTATGTTCTCTTAAGAAATGTTACAGTATCATTATTCAAAAGGGTTAAATTATCAAACCACCTAAAAGTCTTAGATTTTTGTTTTAAAACACATACTAAGTATTTTATTTTTCAATAAAAATATATTATTTCCTATCGCAATCATAAAAGTTTTGTAAAAACAGTAGTTCTGAATATAACGACAAATTTATCCTGGTAAAAGAAAGAAGGCTGTAGCGGGCGAGATTCGCTCCGACACTCACACACATGCAAATCACACTGCATAAACCGGCCGTTAGGGGCGCGCTGCATGATGGGATTGACTCCTTGCCATGCAAACCGCCCTATCTGTCTAACGTCTAGTGCCCAGCGTAGCGTCCCTCCCCTACCAACACCGTACTGAACCAAGTACAACTGAACCAAGTTTATCATAACAGTTTGAAAATTGATAAATTTCTAAACTAACAATTCTGTATATCTATAGTGAACTGAGACAGCAACATAATGTTACCGTACCATACACTATGTTGCCCCCGCATTTTTATAGATTATCCAAACTCAGTTGTTCGTTACCGGGCATCTCAAGAATCACCCACTAGTTATCCACTCAAAACTCGATTTACTGCTTGCTAATTGCGGGGACATTTTTAACATATTTGTCGGAATATAACTATAGTAATGTGGCTGCGAGGAACAGCGGTTCTTGACCACTTTCGTCGCCTGACAGTTGTCCGGTATGCTGTTGATTCCAAGAGGGAACTGGACAACTAATTTAAAACAGTGAAGTCTATATTATCGGTTCACTACCTAGATGGACACCCCAATTGCCTTTTAAAATTGCATCTCCTAATCATGTCCTAATTTGAGAATTCTCTCTTCCAGGTAAAAATACCGAACGTTCTTAAAATTCCAACGTAAAAACTAACCACAAACTCTGTGATGCATTTTATCACCGGCGAGCCGTAATCACGAGGGCCGTGATGTGACACGGGTCGACTCCTCCCCGGGCTTGACATCCACATCTCCACATATCCACTGCCATCCACGTCCACGTCCACGTAGACATCCACCCTCGGCAATTACCCACAACCCGTAATCTTCATAACTTGCCGCCGCTCGGCTAATTGTGGTTTTGCGACCGCTTATTTATGAGTGGGAGGCGCCCTCTTTTATGGCACCTTTAGCCGCGGTCAGACGGATCGGGATGAACCGTCTGCGGACGAACCGAAATTGTATCGCACCTTTTTCGTCCCACGCGGCTGAACGGCGTGTTCGCCTCAGTGGGATGTGGTTGTCTCTCGTTTGATTTGAAATTAGGGTTTCGTTTGAATAACTGTAACGGTTGTGATGTAACAGTACAATACAAATATTCATTTGTACATAAACACATTGAATTTGGCATAGAACTTTGGTCAAAAAATTTGAATAGAGTCCTGGCGCTTTCACACTGTTTTAGTAGGGGAGACCGGGGCTGAAAGTCACACGGGTTGGTTGTCACAAAGCTTATAACTTCTGACACCAACTATCTTTTGCGCTAGTTTTGCGAGTGCCGTTTCTTCCTTTAGTATGGAGATAACTGTTCTAGAGAGTGGATGTATATCTGTACTTTCCAATGAATTTTGGCGTTTTTTCTGATTTTACTCCCGGCGAGTAAATGTTCTTAAGTCACTTAATTATTTTTTACCATTCTTATCTTATGAGTTATGAACAAAAGTTCCATTTTATAACATTAGGCATATTGTGAGGCATTAAATCTGATTTCTTACCAAAACAAACGATTACCAGTTTTCGATATACGTCGATGTTTGTAAAAAATTTCGGCACGGGGCAAGTTGTCACATAGAGTAAGGGGTTGGTTGTCACATGTTAATCAAATAGTTAATTTGCAGTTAATTTTTACGTTTTCAAAACTAATAGAATTTACTGTAGTTAATTGCAAGTATCATTTTTGTATTAAATTATTGTTACTTTTGAATGTTTTGCTTGATTTTACCAATATCAATAATTTATACATAATCTTATTTTTATCCATAAGAAATACTAGGGACAACCAACCCCAACCTCTGTGACAACATGCCCCGCCGTAGGGGCTGGTTGACACACTTGCACTGCTCTTTTTAAACAGTTTTTATAAATACTTGTCGTATGGATTTCAATTTGAAAAAAATATATAATGTACAGAAAAGTTTATTTCAAATGATAAATATATTTTTAATAAACTAAGATTTCGAATAACTTTGTAAAAATTAACAATCCAAAAAGTGTGACAACCATCCCCGGTCTCCCCTACGGTGGTGACTTCTTCTCTTCTTCTGTTTCTTGGTGGGTTCTTCTAAGTTACCCCGGTTTCCGTAAAAGAAGTGTAGGTTCTTTTCCTCTCTGCAATATTTGTCAGGTACTGTTCCCGGAAACACCCATGCCGATCGTCAGGGTAGTGGTACTGTGCAAAATAGCTGTGCCCACACTCCACTGCGTCGCCCCAGAACGGAATGGGAAGCTCGTTGTAAACTGTCGCCATTCTCACTGTTGTTTCTAAAAGTCGTAATTAAACCGAAATCTTAAAATTTTGATCTCTTCTTAGTTTATTGAAATTTTGAAGAGTTGAATTGCAACATTCATCTGACACTTCTCATCTGCTCATCTAAGGCTTACACAAATTTAAAAATGGCTGAACGAAATTAATGGTTGCAATTCGAAGACACAAACGAATAAAAAAATCAAGGTCCAAGATACTTTGTCGTTTTGAATTTGAGGCTTATTTAGGTAATAAGCAAGAACTACTTATTCCTTTGTTGTACTAAGTAGCCTACTGGGGTCCTTTAGAGTTTCGCCTGTCTAACAACCTATGACTCCTTTCTCACCTTAAAAAGTCATTACAACATTTCAACGGCTCTTGATTCTCTTTACTGGAAAACATATTTATTAAATCCTAAAAAAACGCTATTTAAGTTTTTTGCAACCAACCCACAAATTTTCTCAAGCTTTTAAATGCCTGAAGAAAACTCTTGCTCTTATGTCAGTTTAAAGAATTATCTGCTGCTCTGACATATCGTTGCTCTAAAATGCTCACAATTTTAACTAGATATTAGAGGATGAAAATATTTTATACAAAATAAATGTCATCATTTCTGCTTCATCTTCATGCGTTTTGCATCCTAATTGACTTGCTTATTTCGTGCACATTACTGAAGCACTTTATAGTCTTGTAAGACCATTTCACTTTGTTATAGTTCTCACACAAAAATCCTGAGAATGCCACTTCGATCCTCCCTCAGACACGTCTATGGACTAACTTGCTATATATCATTTGGACTATTTTATTTATTATATCTATCAATGGATGGGAGATGGTAACAAGACTATACCCTTTTCCGTTTCCTTGCAAAACGTAACAAAATGCCATTGCTGTAGCGAGACCCGAACACAAAAACTATACATTTAATATAACGGGTTTAAATGTTAATTGTTAAAATCCAAATTTTTGATGGCACTAAAAAAATAAAACATAATTGAAAAGTTCTTGGTACAAGAAAGTACCTATATGATGTAATAAGCTATAATATTTTATGTCTATTTGTCAACCCAATAATGTTTTAACTTTGGCATAACACGGGCAGAAATGATTATTATGCTTTGAAAACAATTGATTTTTAGTCCAATCCAAACAGCGTTTCCCGTAACACCGGCTCATCGCTGGCACGTCGCGGACGCGGACATGTGCTAATGACGCGACGATGTCGGATAGCAATTAGTGGCACTCCACTTGATGGCCCTTTCTTTGTCCGGTCGCGGTCGGCCGAATCATCAGCGGACTAACAAAACAAACACATCATCTACCGGCATCAATCCTCTGGATCTCGCTTTAATCGTTTTGCTGACTTAACAACTACTTGCGAACGAGTCGAGGACGTTTGTCGACAGGCAAGTACAAGCTGGTAGATGAAAGAAATTATAATTTCTAAATTTATTTTTAATCAGTGTAAATCATTTATCTCTTTTGGAGCAATTTATTTGAATTTTTACTACCAATGACGTAGAATGTCTATGACGAAATCTAGGTTGTAACCCAAAATTTAGTAATTTGACTTTAATTTTTCATTTTACTTCCGTATAGCACACACCTAATCCATTTTGAGTGTAATAGGTTCTGTTTACTACGTGTGTTAGTCTGGTACGGTTATTGGAGTCCACTAAGTAAAATAAATGTTTGTGTCATATATGTGTTTTATTATTTTATTTGTTATTATTATTTTATTTTGATTTTTTACGATAACACTGAGTGGCAACAATCATGTACATACAAATCAACTTTGATGACTTTCGATTGGAAGATAATAATTTAAGGGGGAAATTTATTGCTATAAAATATAATCCCTCGTTTTACACTTCATTAGTGTGCGTATAGAACGGAAAAATGCAACTTAGTACAGCTTTTATTTCCCTGGTCTAAGAATAAAACAGTAACCAAACAGGTGTATTAAAACTCATATATCCAAAATAATTTCTGAAAATAACCCTATTTTATGACTCAATGTAGGATTAGGTAAAAACTACACCAGGTTCATGTCTAATAAATATTTGTCTATATATCAGTGAATTGCATTGAGAGTTATTTTTACTAACTCTACAAATATACAAAAATTATATTTGAATTTGATCAGTTAAAAATATTTGGGTGTAAATTCTGTATTTTCAGAAACTACAAGGAATTTCCACAAGTAATAATCAAATTACTTTGCATCCATCCCTTTTAATGGAAGTAAATGAGTAAATTATTTATATATTTATATATTGTTTAACCAAACAAGTTGACAATACTAAAGAATAACAAGGTATTCAAATTGAATTGACTATCTATAACGCCAACATTTATCAATGCATACAACAGTTGGTCCACTATAGAAAATCGTTGAAGTTCTGTTTACATCAAACACTGATGTGGAATTTTCTAAAGTGTGTGTTTTAAAATATTTCAACTCATGCCAAACAATAACTCACTACGAGGGCAGGGAACAGGTATATGTCTAGAGGGTTGCCGGGCTGGTCGGTCGGGCCCATTTACAACTCAAATTGATCCTCCGCTCTAATGGATCAAGACGCAATTGTTATTGCCGTTGTAAGCCCAATAATTGTAGCACAACATGGTCAGCCTCAGCCTTGTATGAGGACGTTGGGTGGTGCTGACTCCTTTGAGCGGAGTCGCTGTTTAAAACACTCCCACCAACCGGTTCGTAATGCAGTCGAATTTAGTAATTTCCAACAAAAGCTTTTATCACTGATTGTGATTGATGTTAAACATAGTTAACTGTAGTTTTTAGCAGATTGAAGACATTTTGTGTAATTTTTTATATTGCTTTGAACTGAATAACGGTGCCAAATTGGGAAGCATTTAAAACGTTTTATTCCGACAAATTCTTGGTAAAAGACGTTTTTATTTTTATAATTTAAAGCTACTTTATGCACTATGCATGATAGTTTATTTAATTTTTTTAATAACTGTACAGTGGGATAATTTCTTTTAATTAAACCATACTTAAGAATATTAAACTATTTTACAAAAATAAAATAATGGCTTAAGGTAAGGACTTAAGTTGCATAACTATTCAAATTGCTTTTAATTCCATTGTCTAGTCTTAGTAATAGTATAGTCAAGACTGTGGTTTTATTTATTCATTCCAAATTTGAAACTCTTCGAACTAATGTCCACACGTCATTTTCATTTTATAAGTTTAATTTTATTGGCTTCAAGATATCCAATCATACGCGATTGCATTGACCATGTTGAATGTAAACCCTCAAGGGCTGAGGTTTTTATAATGTATGGATCCTAAGGTCTAAAGAATCTATCATGTGGATTTAATAGCAAGCCACTTAGGTTACAAGGTAAGATTGTATATTACAAATATAAATCTAAATAAACATATTTTTACCTACCCAAAAATATCCGTAACATTATCGAAGTAAATAAATACCCCCCGTCGCAGCAGACCTGCATACTCAGCGAATTTCCAAATTAGTAATATTAATTTTGACCAGCTAAACTTGTAAACAAAATTTCATCACGAGCTCATAAATGGGGAAATAAGTGTCTATTCTCCTTAAGATAAATATAGGGAAAGAGTATGCAGGTATGCTGCCATGGGGGACACTAAAAGTAGGTTTTTAGCATAGAAAAAATTTATTTCGACCATATAAAGCCATATAGTAAATTTCATCAATATCTGTCCATAAATAAAAGAGTTTGCCTATTCTCCATATGATTAACATGGGAAAAGAGTATGCAGGTTTGCTGCCATGATAAGTACAAAAACCAAGATTTTTTTACCTTAAATGGATGAATCTCAACCAAATGAAGCTAAATACCAAGTTTCATCCAAAAATATTGGTTAATAAGTGAAATATTAACACATCCTTATTCTCCATAAGATTAACATTGGAGCCCCAAAAGACAATGTACTGTCTTTAGACTTTGTAATATCTCGGTAACCAATGAAGATAGAGCAAAGCTTCAAAATACTAAATTGTGTGTTTTTTTGAGCTAAATCCAATGGTAACAATAAAAATTAAAATTTTTTAAAAAATACATATAAAAAATGCGAAAAACCCATTTTTGGGGTACAAAACCCCCCAAAACTACCCCTTCCGGTAGGTCGATATGTCTGGTTTACGAACTCATCCGAATAAACGTAGGATTACACATCTCTACCAAATTTGGTGACGATCGGACCGTTTTTACGAGAGTTATCGTGTCTAGGGACACATACACACACACACACACATATATATATATATATATATATATATATATATATATATATATATATATATATATATATATATATATAATTTTAGTGACTATTATTTTTGTTCTCTGAGCACCTAAAAACGAAAAAGTAACATGGTCCCGTGCTTAGGTCTTGCCACGAGACCTACGGTAATAGCTTATTCCCTATGGGAAATTCGCTAATACCCAATTGTAATTCTTAGATCCAACCAAAAACTTTGTTGCCGTTGATAGGAATCTACTTTTAAGCAAACCTAGGCCTAAGTGTGTTGGGGTTCGTGGAATGGTGCTAAAACGGTTTCAAAATTACCTAATCGATCGGTGTCAGATTGTCACGATTTCAAATAATATCAGTATTTCATGCAAGAAAATACTACAGTGTTTTCCATCAGGGAAGTACTTTGGGAACTCTACTGTTATTGATATTTGTAAATAATCTAGATAAGCAAAATCTGGTTGGGGTAAATATTTCTTTATGCCGAAGACACAGCCTTACTGTTTGAAGGCGACGGATGGGAGCAGGCTTTTGGATTGGTAGAGTGCGGACTTGTCAAAACAATCCCTTCGATCGCCAACATAGTTTTTCCTCAACTCCCACACTACATTAAACATCTTAGTCCGTGTATTTTGGTATTTGTAAAAAAGTCCGTAAATGAATGGATAGTTAGAACTGGGTGAGGTCATATGAGGTCATATTTTTCTTCGTAGTACGTCACTAGGTAACTGTAAATACAAGTTGTGGGCGGGTGTGTGTGTGTGCGGGTGTATGTGCCTACTGTTTGTCTGAATGTATATAGTTGTATGAATGTCCCGCAAAGGTAGTCTAAGAGTGCATTTGTATTATAAGTGTGTTCCTGATAATGGAAAACATGCATGTATGAATGGAACGACATCTATCTTTTGTAGCTCGCTATGAATAATATACTCTTATTTTATAGTTCAATGGGTCTTTAAATTTACAGGCATCTAAACTAGAGGTTATTAATAATTTTTTTCTTAATTTCTTCTTTTTTATACATATTATTTTATAACCAATAATGATAAGACATTCTGAGTTTTAACTTTTATAGTATAAAAAAATTATCTAATGCAGTGAAAGCCTTGGTTTGTTTCTTTTAAAGCCATATATTTAACTCACTCCCAACCAACTAACTTTAGCCCATGTGGGGATCAATTTGATTTGTTGTTGAAGTAATTAAGAAGGTATTGTATGATTCTGTTATGAAATAAGCGTTCTTTCGCTTCATTTCACTTTTCACTCTTCGCATTAGTTCTATTAACAAAAAAAAGGAAATCCACTTTTGATCTCTTTGAATATTTTTTTTATATTTTAGAACAAGGTTTTTTAATTACTTTTTAGAAAAAGTATACAGTATTGTGAGAAAGAGGCCAAAGATATAAGAACCAAATCTGGTTAAACTATCCGAAGGACAAAAGGCCTCTGATAAACTTGGGGGAGAATGTGAGGGGACAGAACAAGACATATTCGGGCCCGTGGGACGTTATGATCAATGGAGACCATCCATAACTCCATATCGGCCCCAACAACAGTCACTGGTCTTTATCATCCTCTTATCAATTATCTGTTATCTCATTTTCCGTCCTTGTGTGTATCCACCATATACATTTTGTTACATATAAAATAAGTAGTTAATATAATATTAATACTATTAGATGAATGCATTTACCGGTGAAATAACGAATTCACATTATTCGTTTAACTTTAAGGTAGAACAAGATTTTACAAAAGAGATTAATTGATACAAGATATTTGACACCCATATTAAAACATTTCATTCATATTTAAAAAAAATCTAACTGACAAATGTATAAAAATATGAGTCTGCAGCACCCGTCATATTGGATTTTCATCCCATAAGACAAATGTTAAATTTAAATCGTCCGCCATGCCTTTAAAAGGGGGCGAATAAGGTTCATCTGTATGTCACATTAAAGGAAATTTCAATACATAGGGTATAAAATCAATTTATATTAATTATTATTTATATTATATTTATCATTAATTAACGTTTGATTAATGATAACAAAGTATTCATTACATTTTGTATTCGAATATGTACGAGTTTTTTAGTAGTTTAATCTCATAAATCGCTCTATTATTGTCATTTTTATTTCAAAGTCCCCTATACATTAAAAATTTGCATTAAAAATACACAAATATAAAGCTTTTTTAACAATTTTAAAGTCGTAGGGTAGCGGATGTTTCAAACTTAACAATAGCCTTATGGGAATAAAAATCCAAGGTGGAGGATACTGTAAACTTAAGTCCAATAGTATGCCTAATTTTAAAAATTCAGAAATTTATTTGTATTAAACGGTTTTTTCCATTTTTTTTATTTTTCTTAAACTAACGATAAAGAGTATTATTTAAGATTACTAGATTTACAGTGAAACAAAAGCACGTGAGGATTCATTTGCAATTTCATGTTTAGTGAACAAGTAAGTTATTTTCTTGCTTCATACAATTTTCATATGAAAAGGAAGAGGTGATTTTTTCATAATAATTGGGTTATAGAACCCTGAATCATGGGTGAGCTAAATATGTACATTGATTTTCGTAATGAATACCTTTTGTTATATAGGTATGGCAATGAAAAATAATTTTAAAATATTTCTAAATAAATATTATAACGACGGATAAAGTTATACTGGGTATACTAGTAGTGCTATAAATACTTAAGGTAGTCAAGAAAAAAGCTTCATGTTATATGTTTCATTTTACACTCATGACATTGATGTTGGGTTTATGATACTCCCTTGTTGCGGTGTTACCATCTCACAATGCTACCACGTTACACATCATGAACTAAACTGAATAATGAAAGTTATTAAATCAATAAAAATAGAACACATTGTAATATTAATCAGGAATTTGTGGTAGAACAAGAGCGTATCACAGTGAGATGTTGTTGAACTATGGAAATGTAGGTTTTTACTGAATGAATGTGTATGAAAACTAGAATGTCCAACAACTATCATGGGGTATATAGTTTACAACAGTAGGCCTAATGCCTAAGTAACATACTACATAAATACCTGAGGGGCAGAGCATTTCCTTGGTAAATTTATAAAATTAATTTTCATTAATAATCTCAATTACATAAGCCTATAGGATGCATGGACCAAAAAAGATTATGAAACTGTAAAATTTATAGGTTTTATTTATACTTATATTTTACCTTATGTATCAATTAATTGTACCATTGTTTCCTAAATATAATTTTTTATTTAAATAAATTACTTATATTAAAAATGTATAACTGTTTTATTATATTTACTTTGTGTGCATAAACAAACGTAACCATCATTATTAAGTACGATTAAAAACTGATAAATTATTTTTATTATAGTCTCATTCAGTAAATCATTATCTGTCTTTAATGCAAAGCCACATCCTGCGTTGAGACTTTGACAGTTGAGTCAGCCGTTTTCAGATTTTCTTTTGTTTTGATTTTTAACTCCATAGCACCAATGTCAAAATTTGAAGAATTCAAATTCAAGATTTCAACGAAATGAGATTTTCCCTAGCATACCGATGAACACATTATCTTTTTCCCAAAATTGAGTTTTTAGCAAAGTTTGCAGAAAATCGTTAGAGCGGTTTTAGAGATGTGCCTACATACAAATATACCTTACTGGTATTAGAGTATAGGGTAACCTTGTAGTTGAAATTAAACTACACTTTTAAATCGTCGCAAACAATAATGCTATGAGTCACATTTACCACTGCTGAGACCCTTCAAATCAGTCTCAGTAATGGATCGCCCTATAAGTCACTCGATCCTCAATTCCCCTAGCCCCCTCCCCTAAGGACTTGGCCCCTCATAATTTTCACCCATAACATCTTTCTTCGTAGCCTACTTTGGGCAATCAATATACGAAATATTATTGAATTGATAATGTATTATGAATTTTATATATTGGTAATTACAATTAGAGCATTTCCAAAATATGCCTATTGAGTAATAATTTGAATAATATCAATAGTTTTACATTGATTTTACAATGATTTTACATTTTAGGCAACTGAATCGTTTTTTCTAATGTAGGCCAGTAACATGTTTTATTATTTTGATCAGTTTCAATATGTGAAATTAAATTCAAACTTGAACTTTAGTAGAAAACGATCAAACTATATTCTTTATTTGTATACATTTCATTATTTACAAATATGTACATTAGTATAGGTGGTTTTGAGGTCACGACTATAAAAAATTTCACTGATTTATAATTGGTCATCTACTTGTATAGGATATACAGAAGACACGTCTTAGATCTTTAAGATATAATTCAATTGCATTTAATATAATAATTGGTTTGCAAATCAAATGAAAAAGTAAAATACAATATTGCAATATTCATATTGTTCTGTGTATTTAGTGCCACATTTCGAAAAATACTTTTCTGTGTTAGTAAAACTTTAATTATTACCAAAATTTTTATTTTTGACATTTTTTAAATCAAATTTTATTAATAATCTGGGGATACCTGGTGGTCCGAGCATTTGCTCCGTAAACTTATTAAATTCTTTTGCAGTAATATTTAGAATATTGCAGTAATAGTCAGCATTACTGATTACTGCAGTAATATTAACAGATTCGTTATCGTACAATCTTGAGTCCAAGACATCCTAGTTCGCTCCGCTCACTTACCGCCCTTTACAATGCTTTAATATGCGGCCAAGGGTGCTGCTCTTTGATTTTACTATTTTGAAACACATGTTACGACTGTAATACGTGGGTTATATTTCTTCGGTCATCAGCTGATTTTAGTGTTGTTAAACATTCATTGGTTTTGGTAATACATGACATTCCTGCCTACTTATTATTTTACTTTATTATTATTTATCTAAACAATCACAATCGTCGGAATAAAGTATAATTTAAAACTTATAAATTATATTTATTATAGTACTATCTTACCCATCATGCTTTGCAATGACAACCAGAGGAAATTTTTTTCCTCAGGCTCCTTCGCTCCGCTCACTCGAAAAAGTTAACAATACCTTCTAATTTGTATTACCAATCTTAGCTCAATATCCTAAACGAGAATATCTGTTTATAGAGTTAATATTACAAAATGTGCCAATAAAAAATGTTGTTTCCATAACCAATATGAGTACTTTTTGGCAATATATATCTTAAATTACTAGATTTATAGTACAACAAATTCATGTGAGGATTCATGTGCAATTTCATTCAAATGCTATAGTTTTGGAGGGGTTTGTACACAAAAAATGAGCTTTTTGCGTTTTTCATATGTAATTATAAACATTTTTTTTTTTAATTTTGATTGTTAATACTGGAATTAGCTCAAAAATACACAATTTCGTATATTGAGGCTTTGATCTATCCCCATTTGTTACCGAGATATTAAAAAGTCTAAAGACAGTACATTGTATTTTGGAGCTCCAATGTTAATCTTAAGGAGAAAAAGGATGTGCTAATATTTCACTTATTAACCAACATTTGTGGATGAAACTTGGTATTTAGCTTCATTTGGTTGAGATCCATCCATTTATGGTAACAAATCCTGGCTTTTGTTACTATCATGGCATCAAACCTGCATACTCTTTTCCCACGTTAATCTTATGGAGAATAGATAAACTCCTTTATTCATGTACAGATATTGGTGAAACTTAGTATATGGCTTCATATGATCGAAATAAATTTGTATGCTAAAAACACCTACTTCAGTGTTTCACATGGCAGCATATACCTGTATACTCTTTTTGCTTGAATTTTCCCGTTTATTTGGCAGCAAACCTTAATCCTAATTCAGATTTGATATTCGCTGAGTGTGCGAGTCTGCTATGACGGTGCATAGGCCTATTTAACTCCATAAGACCAATGGTAACAGGTTTAGATTTAATATTTCCCTAGCATAGAGACATGTATATATATATATATATATATATTATTTTTATCACGGAACTAAATTATTTGCAAAGTTTGGAGATATCGTTACAACCCTTTTCGAGATCATTGTTAATCTGTGCATACCTATGCATACAAGGTATATTTTATTTTTTTAAGGGTGTAGTAGTTTAGGAAAGGATTAGTACCCACTGTTTGTAATCTTGTTTGTTTTACACTTCTTTACTTCAATATTGATTTCTCAGATAGCCTTCATCTATGTTAATCTGCATCTCTAAATATCCAAAGGCAACTATTTATGGTTTCAGACATTAGTTTATCTTGATTTTTCATACAAAATCATTCAATGAGGCAAACATGTCCTCAAATCACTGACAACGCCTTTGAAATTTTATACTTTGATTACCGAGACTATTTTTGGTTACTAAGTTTATTAAATAATTTTCAATATTTTGTATAAAGCAATGTTTGAGAAGTTGATAAGAACGACCTTTCGGGAATAAATTGTTTTGTGAATAAAAATAAACACCACTTGTGGTCAAGGACATAATAAACTCTTCAAAGCCGCTCATTTTCCTGTGATCCCAAAAAAAAGTAGTTAATACATTATAATGCTCCCCGAAATAATATAAACTTTAAACACTTATTGGCCAATCAAAATGTACACACTATTGAGATATGACTACTTTCTCGGAACTTGGACCCAAACAACATATTTTCAGTGCCATATTTCAGGCGCTCATGATTGAGGGTCCATTAAAGACATAATTACCAAAACAGCGACCGGCCGCTTGACAAGACCGCAGGCGACTATAAACACCACCGTCCCGTAGTCAGATGATGATGACAGCTGTAAACCCTAAATTAACTGTCCTGGAAGAGGTCCCAACAATTTAATAGTATTTCTCAGAACTACAAACATTTATAAGTGTTTCAAATTTCAAAGAAAAAATTACTTATTTATAAATTTTTAAATAATTCTTTTTTGTTTAGCGTTGACCCTGTACGGTTCTTTATGTAGATGTTGATTTTTTACCACTAGTTGAAAGACTATAGTGGCTGGGTAGGCCTACTCACAAAACACCATGCTTCATATTATATAACTTTGTTTAAGTTATAAAATGCAATAACAATATTATTTTTCTGGTAACAGCAAAGACTTTTCCATTATTTTGTGCGGGAGAAGCAGATTATGCATATAAGTTATTCAATTGGTTATCAGTAATATATCAAGCATCAAACATTGATGATCTCAAAAAACTATAACTTCTATTTCTTCAAAAGAAATATTTGCAAAACATATTTACGTTGGTTACATAAAGATTTGCTACAAAAACTTACAATTACCTTCAATGTTATTTTTCTTATAGTGATTTCACCGTCTGAATCTTATATTTCAAGAGAACTCGTCTGCCATGGCATTTTAGGTAATGGAATTAAAATACATACTTTTAACCATGATCATTTTTATTTTCTGGTGGAGGGCCACCTACATTGACTATATTACATACAATACGCTTATATATAACAAAAGTACACGATGCTTTTTACATAATATCAAGGTACATGCGACTTGCAGGGCCGCTTTTGATTACAATTACACAATGGAGATCATAGAAACAAAGTACAGCACATTCACCCAGTCTCTCTGTGGGGCTACCGCGGACAATCCAGGACATTTACAGGGAAATTTTATGTTTAAACCATTTTAAAATGTTTTGTTAATAATATTTACAGTATTTGATTTGTTTGAATTAATTTGTTTTCCACCAACATTACTCACAAAACATGTCTATGATGAAATATACGCTAAATTATTATATTTTTTTACTTTAAAAGGTACACTTTTTAAATTTCAACAGAATATATTACATTCTTGTTGTGGTGATATTAGAATTCCTTTAATAATATTTCAAACTTTATTTACACATTTTATGAAAGTTACTAAAGTTTTGACACCGTATAGGCCTAGCACAAATAAAAATGAATCCATAATCTAATTGACAAAAACCAACAAATTTTTAGAGGTTGTGATTAAATCAATAATTAATTATGTTCATAATTATTATACTGATGTACATAAAGGTTTTTCTGTCCATATTTTGTATATTGTTCTCAATAGTTCAATGCATTTCTCATAAGCATATTTTAAATTTTTTTGTAAAAATACACAATAATTACTAGTCATAAATTCACCATTATTCTTTGCATTATTGCAACAAGACAAGATAACGTTTAAAGACTTTTTTTATTTTATCCCTTTATATAAAAATTTTGCCTAAAAATCAACAATACTTGTTAAAAAAATTGATAGTAACAAATTATTCATATTTAAAAAGGAATTTTTATAAATATATTATAAAATATCATTTGGTTTTATTTTGCCGGGCCTCAAAACAACAAAAGTCACAAACATTCAATAGTTATAGATACAAGCACGAGAAAGCTACTGACCAGTTGTTATTGAAACTTATTCAAAATATTGTCAGCTGTCTTCTCGCGGGATGTGATGTAGAACGGAATCTCCATTAATACCATAAAGTTATCTACCATTCGAAGTTAAAAAATACAACTAATAGTAAACGGTAATATACACAATATAATCACAGAAGAACCGACGCGGGGATGAAAATGCACTTCACCGAACACTGAGGGCTGCTGATTGACAGGCGATATTGATTACATAGATTGAAAGTATATATAAAACTATGAAAAAAGAAATCAGTTTCCATATAAAATAATTCGATAAATTAAGCATTTTATGCATAAAAGGAGTCAATAAATTGTGATTCAGAGGCCGAAAGTCTTCAGGAGAAGTGCATTGTAATAGGAGTCACGGTGGTATTATAAGTACAATCCGAGCAACTACACTATTCGTATACAAACACATATAATCTACACCGTCCAGAACATTCATAAGTTAAGGACTCAGTCAGGTCGAGTCTCACAGAATTATTGCACTAACGATAAAAAAGGGGAACTCGTCAGATTGTTTATACACACGCGAGTATTTTACAATTATTACAAAATTTGATTACGATACGATCACTGGGAAGCGACTATCTAAATCTTAACGATTTTTGATTATATAATAAGTAGACTAACAATAAATACACGAAGGAACTGAGGCGAGATGACGGAATAGTTAATGGAAATAAAGAAAGATATTGTTTTATGCAGGGCCTTTTGGGACTAACAAATATTTACAAATTTCTATAATTCGAAGAGGCTGTACCTCAATTTATGATGCATACTTGGTTTGAGTGCTGTGTGGGTCAAAAGTAATAAAACTAATTATTAAAATTTTTTTAACCAAACTGTTTTCATAAACTCTGATTAGCTCGACAATATTGTTTTAAGTAGCAGTAGCAATAACATTGCATGTTATAAATTTATTTTTTTGTCTGTGACACTTTACATACGAGTATTTTCATTTTATGTGGGTTACACGTTGGTTTATACTCCTGAAAGATAAATATTATTTAAAAACTTTATTTTCCGTCAACTATTCCGTCACGGAGGCGAGGGGGTTGGCACTACCACCACAACGGTGGGGGGAGGCGGAGGGGGGGAGGTCACGACGAGGGCGCCGCCTGGTGCTCCGTCTCGGAGTGAGAGTCCCTTTTCCGCCTGGAGGTGAAGAGACGGGAACAACCGGTATGAGAACATCGGAACATCTCCGATGCGTGGATCTGCTCGTAGTGATCGTAGAGGGCGGTGGCGTCGGCGAGCGGTTGATGACAGAAGCGGCAGGGCAGGAGGCCGTCTCTGTCGGGAACGGGAAGGTCGTCGTCGTTGTGCGAAGTTGGCGAAGAAGCGGGCGAGGCAGGCGATGTGGAGCCAGACGAATGTCCGTTGATGTTTTGCATAGGTTGTGATAGGTGGGAGAAGTTATTCATTCCTGGAAACCCAGGGAGGCCACCGAGAGGAGGGAGGAAGATAGGTGGGTGGGGAGGAAGTCGGTCGCCGTTCATCATCCCGGGAGGCGGAAGATGCGGAGGTAGAGGCATCGACTGCGGGTCGCCGTAGAAGCGAGATAGGAATTCGTTGTGGAGTGCCGTGTTGGCAGCGATAGACGAAAACGGTGAGTTTTCTAGGAACAAAGACCCGGTCTTGTCAGTTAATGAGGTTGATAATAGTTTTCTGTGGAGATTTAAATTTGCACTGTGTCTATCCCTGCTTCTCTTAGAGGGGAAAGCAGCATTGCACCCGTCCACCGTACACTTATGCATCAGCTTTAAATGCACATTTTGATAGTGTGTCTTGACTCCGAAATGGTTCTGGAACATTTTCCCGCAGGCAGTGCACATTCTCGGGTTGTCCTTGTCAATAGGAACGTCCATAGTACTTATAAAGGTTCCATCCTGGAAGTGGCCGTATATACCATCGTTGTCTTCTGAAGGAGAATCGCCAGAGCTACCAGAAGATGAGTGTGACCGTGCCGGACTCGGAGGATCCTGATTCATCATGAAGTTTAGAGGAAATGAGTCGTGTTGTCGGTTTGTGTTTAAATCACCAAAGTTGCCTTGGGATAGATTTTCAAGTTGGCGTAACGCGTTGGATGAATCTAGTTGATCGTCGGTTTTACAAGGAGGCTTTGACATGGCAATTTCTTCAGATTTTTCATGTTTCATGCTTTCAATAGGTATATTGTTATTTTCGTTGCCATTAAGTTCCCCATCTCTTTCGACGTTAACAGGAGTATTTCTTTTACAATTCTGATTTTCGGAGTTTTTTGTTAAATCGTTTTTTGAGTCGTCAGTGTCGTCTATTTTTTCAGGTTGATCATTTTCCGCTTTTTCATTGGGAATAGGGCTTCTTTCGTTATTAGAAGTTTGGGGTGAATTTCTGTTGGTATTTTCTTTCTCTGATAAATCTTGAGGCTGGTCAGAATTTTCGAAGTTTTTTTCATCGTGATGGTCTTTCTGGACACTGAGAATCTTTTCTTTCTTTCCTGACTGAAACACATCGTTAGAGTATTCCTCATCCGTCATACCTTCTTCATCGGCTATGCGAGGTGCTACAGCACATTTAGTAGGATTTTGATTCTTCCTTTTTCTTACAGCTTTTGAATGAGGTATTGTATTTTCACCAGGATTTTCACCAGCATTTTCTTCCTTAGTGCTTTGTGAATCAACAACGCTCAATGAATCTTCATTGCTATCCATATTACTCACATCCTCGTCCATATCCATATCTGACTCTGAAAGCTTAAACCTTTTTGATTTTTCGTCATAATGTTTGTCTCCATTTTGAGTCTCTGAATCACCATCATCATCTTCGTCTCCATTTCCAACGACAACAATGCCTTCCTCATCGTCGTCATCCATCATGTAATCGTCCATGTGGTCAGAAGACGAGTTTTCGTATCTCCTTTGTTCTTCTTGTCTGTGAAGGCTCAAATCCAAACTCTGTTTTAAGTCGAGGACAGCTTGTTGATGCCTCATATCTGGAGTCGGAGGTAGCAGAGGAAAGGTCCCAAAAGTGAGAGGGTTTAGGGCTCCCGGTGGAATGGGAGGAATCAGAATAGGATGTGACTGGGCACTTCTGCCGTCATGCGGAGAAATCTTCCTTCTTAAGTGTGGTGAATGCAGTTTGGGATTAGGATTTGCACTATGCCTGTTTCTAGAACGTCTGGAGCTGAACATCATATTGCAGCCCTCTACTGTGCATTTGTGCATTTCCCGGAGGTGCACAGCTGAAAAATGTATTTTAAGTGCACCTTTGTCACAAAATGTTTTCAGACATACATTACACTGAACTCTTTTCTTTCCTGTAGCGGGATTTATAAGTTGAGTTCCCAAATTCAAAGGAAGGGGTGTCGAACCCCACTGGCGTTTCATAGGGGTCGCTGTTTTCCTCATGTGCTGAGGTCTGTGTGGCCTAGGAAGCCTTGGGGCGGCATCTCGACTCAGATTTAGAGCCGAATGGGAGTTTTCCTCGTCGTCGTCATCGTCATCTGAGCCGAACTCACTACTCCCGAGGCGGTCGGTGGAGGGAGACCTGTGAGTCGGGTAGATGGACATGGCAGTACTAGTTGCCGGGACAGGCGGCGGAGGGGGTGGCGGGCACACTGGGTTGGGGCTTGTAACACACAGATTCATCAGCCCAGGAGGACTAGGTTCTGAGTTCTCTGAAGCTCTCCTTCTCTCTGGACTGCTCTTCATCGGCATGGATGCTCCTGACGCTATCTTACGAAAGTCGAAGGGCTGCATGCTCTGCAGCCTGTTGAGGGGAGAAACGCTAAGGGGACTGCTGCTAATGCTACTAGGAGGGGACGATGTTATCGGTCCGTTGCTGGTTGTCGCTGGGGTACAGGTCAACCCCGTGGGAGGTAGTTTAAAAAAGTTCATAGACGGTTGTTTCTGATGTGGAGAGACCGGCGGAGGCGGTGGCCTCGACGAACCCAAGGTGTGTTGGCCCATCCCAGGGAGATGGTTCTGTACGGGGGCAGGCGGGGATAGACCTCTCCTTGGGGGCTGCTGCAGCTGCTGTATGGGTTTGATGGATATCCTCGAGTTTCTCTCGTCCTCCTTGGATGGGGGCAGAGGTCTCCCGGCTGCTCGCTCGATGAACTTCTTGATGTCGGACTCTAACCTGGGCAGACCGGAGCTGTGCAGTAGAAGCTGCTGGGTGATGGCCCGCGTCTCTCCGAACCTTAGGAACTGCTGAAGAACCAGAGGCTCCTCTTCTGGACTGCAAATGTTCCAGCGATCCAACACCGCTCCGTGGGGTTCCTGGAACAACAATTCCAGTTGTATAAACAATGGTTGTAATGCGTAGAACAATGCTAATGAACAAATTTAAACTTTTTTAAACAATGTTTTCAAATTGTAGAAATAGCAATCTTAGTTCATCGACGAAATAATGAGAATATTAATATCATAAAACATGTTTTAAAACAATCAACCACAATTAATTGACGTCATTCTCTTGACATAAAAAATAGACGGTAAGTCTTTTAGCTGTACAATTTCACTAACAAAACATAATTTTAATGGCATATTAATATCACATCCTGGAGTTTCGCAAACTTTTGTTTTAAATAGTGAGGATTTATTGAATTGATGAGGTGGTATTCCAAGTGTTCAACGATGATTTGTTTGAATCTCCTGTTAAAGGCAAGTAAAACAATCAATATAATGGATTTTAAATAAATTTATAAAAATTTTTCATAATCAGTTGCATATTGTTGTATCGCAAAAGTTCTAACGGTTGATATAATTATAAAAGGTCCTATAAGTTAACAATTATTTGTTCCCAATTTTTATTTGTTATTATAAGTTCCCAATTATTTGTTGTGAAAGTATATGGTGCAGAGTGGTTGATGTGGCAGTCGTTGTAAGCTCGGCTGAATATCACCAGAACACCGGGCTACATACAATATCAGGACAAGATAAATTTGTTGAGTATATATATATATAAACGCACAATTTTAGTTATGTTAAATGGTTAGCTAAATATTGTATACATCATGATCAAAATACAGTTTATTGCACGACCTATAATGATGTATATTCGACCCTTATTATTTTTCTATTTTTTCTAATTTTAATTTAAACGTGTATTGAAAAACACTTCAGTCCTTAATCGTGAGATATGCTACTACGAATTTTTTCAGGAACCGCCAAATGACATAGCAATAAAATATATTCAGACTGATAATCCAACAGCATTTCTAAGCGATAGCAGAAAAATGTATACCAATAACCTACTAAACTAGACAAATCTTATTATCTTCTCTTAAGGTTCTCTTAAGGTTTTAAGGTCTCTATAGTTCTCTTAAGGTTAAACATCAGCCAAAATATCAGGTATTATTTTGCAAACTGTATCTTTTTAGGGCAATTAAGTGTTTAGTTTAACGGGATGATAAATGTAATATAAAAACTTTTAACTTTTAATAAATTAATAGGATGCACTATTAAACTATGGAATTACTGTTAAGATTTTTTCTCTTATTATAAAAAAAATACAAACAAAATTTTAAATTTGAATTTTTAAATGTTAAGTTATGATTTAATTAAGTATTTTGGTCAAGCTAAGCATGTAATCTGACGCTTTCCCGATATTTTTTGTTACTGTGTCCACATAACAATAAAAACACCTATGTACGTACGCTCCTAAAGGGAAATATACTTCCCATTTACATTGCATTGCGATTTGATATCGGGTGTCTCACTCAAGGTGTCTCAAATTGCTTACATATCAACAGTTTGTCCTAAAATCTTTAAATAAAACTATTTCCACCTAAATTGACACCAACGAATAATTTAAAAATAGTTTTAACGTTGTATAAGTATACAGTGTGTTCTAAAAATTGTGGTCACAGGTTCGAATCTTGGAATTTTTAAATACATAGGCCTACATATGTCATATTATACATCATTTGAAATGTCTATTCAATTCACACATGTTAGTGCAAACGGAAGTTGTTATCTTTATTTTTTATGGCGGCCATTTCTTAGTGAAAATCAAACCTTACGGAATACCCTGTATTTCTTTTACTAGCCTATTTGTCATACATGTCACCTGATTCAAAATACTTATTTGAAATTAACTATGCTTTATAATTATATGTGAAAACTCAACAATTTTAAAGGCAACACACAAGTTATTTTGTATATCATCTTAAAGCTCTTGTTGAACTGAGCAACTTTGTAATTTACAGTAATGCCGTATCTCTTTTGGGATTTTTAATAATACCGTAAAATGTAATTTTTTCCATATGATTTCCATGTCAAATAGGACATAATAGTATGTAGCCTAAGTCCTTCTCCCATTGTTGTACCATTAAATTATCTTGCAAGTTAGAAACAAGGCATTTTTACGTTATTACTATACAAAACCTTAAGAGATACGCCACTAGTGTAATTTAAAAATTACTCAAGCAGTTCAACGACAGCTTTAAGATGATAAACAAAATAGAAAGTGTATGATTTAAAAATTTTGGATTATGTTCGTGTAAACATTTTCCAAAATCATAAATTTTGGAAATTTAAGTTTTTTAATAAATGTGGTATTGTGACATATCATTTAAAGCTTAGTTGAAGCCTATTTTAAATAAGTATTTTGAATCATGAGTCATTTATGATGAATAAAAAAAGAATTCATATTTACGTAAATTTGGATTTTGACTACAAAAACGGAAACTACTTTGAATCAGACGAAGATGACTAAAATCTGTTTTCACCTAAATGTTTGTAATTTGCCTAAAAATCGACCTTTCAAATGATATAGGCTTATATAATATGACATATGTTTGTCTTTGAAATTTCCAAGATCCCAACATGTGACCTCCAGTTTAAGAACACTCTGTATTTATACTGAGTTAAAATTATTTAAAATTTTTTTTTGTTGTCAATTTGGTGAGAAATAGTTTTATTCAAGATAGGACAAACTGTTGATCTGTAATTAATTTTAGACAAGTTACATGAGACACTTTTATATACCGTATAATACTGCATATGTACCAGTATAATGGTAAATGTTATAATGTATGTAAAATCATTTTTTAATAAACCTAATCTTCATCCATGAATAATTCAACAACAATAACCTGACTTAAGGTCCGAAAAAAACAATTTGAGTATAAACTTTTTTAGATTTTATTCAAAGTTGAGTTATTATTAAAAAAAATCTACCAGTGTCGACCATCCGGGTAAAGATAAACACGCGCGGAAACCACAGCGGGGATCGAGATTGTCAATGTCTTTTGTTTCGCTTCATTGTTGAGGTTTTGATCGTTCCTGCTCGGCAAACCATACTTTAAATTGGACCTATACAAAAGTCATCAATAGTGTTGCATAGCTGTAAACCTCTATTCATTCAAACACCAATATTTACTGAATAAAAGTGTTGATGTTTTGTTTGTGCAATCAATATATCTTTAATAATCAATACATTATCTAACAAAACCTCAAACTTTGTAAGTTTATAGTAATATTTAAATATACCGTATGCCATTAAAATAAACAATAGACTATCAATGGGCTGGAATAATTTCACTTAGAAGTTACATTGGTACGGTATTTATCGTCCACTTTTAATGGTCTTTAACAAGAAATGAAAAAGCGAACTAAATTATATACGTACTTTACTAATATCGTATCTCATATACGACAAAAAGGAATAATGAATTACAGATTAGATAGAAGAATTAAATGAGGTCTTATTTACATATATTTGTTGTCTTGCGATAGTTGAGTTTAAAAAATAATATTATATGCACTTAATTATTACCTTAAGCAATACACTTAATTTAGGGAATCTTAACTATTTAAAATTGAACAGCGTTGCAAAACTATACTCATTGTGGTTCAAAGTTTAAATAAATATTAATGTTTGTCTTAAGTCATGTTATTGAAACTATATCCAATATTCTAATATGAGTAAAGTATTTTATGTATGTATCAACGTATGTATGTTTGTAGCCTTTGTATGATGCACGAGTATCTCGAGAACGGCTTTATCGGTTTTATCGGTTTTATCCTAACTTAGCAAATAACTTAGTTAGGGGAAAATAAAATGTTTGTACTGTATAGGCCTCTATGATATGAAAAATGTTATTCCGATGTAATATTTAATTGTATACTGTACTAAACATTTAAATAGATACCTTAAATGCCAATATATGGACCACGTGTTCCAGTATAAACATGTGGACTTCTACTGTAGCCAGTTACTGAATTATCTTACTGAATGATACTATACAATAAAAACATTTATCAGTTTTTAAATCGTACTTTATAGCATGAAGTTTTAAAGAAATTCACTATGAATAAAAAATAGATAAAAAACTAAGCAATTTGAAGAATTGCAATTAAATTTTAAAAATAAAATAATTAGTATTAATGATGAAATTAGCTGTTAATTGTAGAAGTACACAAATGTTACAGATTCAATATGTGGTTAAATGAATTCATAAAAGAGCACAACACCCGTAAGGTTAATAGGGCTTATGCATTTAAACATTTTTTAAATACAAGGGAGCTAAGCGAACGAGCTCGTAGTAGAGGCGAGAGAGTGGAACGAACTAGCTATTCATGAATGGAAACCAATCTTTTTCACTTGGCATTTTAACGCACCCTCTGACTAACATATTAATATACTAGTTGTTTAGTTTAAGTTTGCCGAGAAAATGCTTAGCCACCTGGTACTAAGTTATGCCTCTATTGTAATAAATGTGTTTTTGAGTTTATTTTGTTATTGTCATTACAATGTTGTGTATCACGTCATTTAATCATAGACACCATTTCATTCTATAACAATCTATCGAGAGCGACCTGTTATTAACCAAGCAAATATCGGTTTTCGAACACTAAGGTCAGCGAAACTTTTATTTTACATTGTAATTTTTAAAATATTTAAGGTCAGGGAATTCTTATGAAAATTTTTTTAAGGATTTCAATTATATTAGAGACAATGTATTGACAATGTAGGCCCTAATGCTGTAGAATTTTGATCGGCGATTCAGTGGTAAATTTTTCATAGTAGAGTATCTTACTTGCAAAAATGTTATAATATAACGTTGTATCTGATCCACAGAATATGGTGAATGAAATGATCTAAAACTACTGTATTTATTAATATTAAAATTTTATATGGCAATAGAATTGTAGAAGACTTGACTGAATTAGGCCTATGACAAATTGTATTCGCTATTATAAAAGGCAATGTTTCCTTTAATTTACTAGGGCAAATATGGCTTGCTGAATGAATGAACCAATTACAGTAAATCATTATAGTAAATGATTTCCCATAAAACGCAATTTGTAGCCCACAGTCAAGAAACTTATGTTAAAAAAAATAACAAAACCGGTATCTTTAGTTTTAAAAACAATGTCAATAATACGTTTCAAAACAATAAACTTTGATATCAACAATCACAAACATTCCATGTGTCAAAGTTAATCAAAGCCATTAAAAATCACCATAAATAATTGTTAGCTTCTCTAGATCATATTATACATTAAGTACCAGGGGGGCCGAGCTTAAGCTCGGTAAAATTATTACTTTCGTTTCTCACACAAAGCTCGTTCGCTCCGCTCACTCGCCAGGCGGAAGGTTTGCTGCACATTGGTATGATTTTCCTAAAACCACAGGTTAAAGATGTAACACATTGGTTTATTTTATCTACAGTTATCAGCTGATTTTTGTTCAGTTAAAAAATTTCCATAAGGATAACATGGGATCTTTGAAGGGCTCTAGCGCGAAAACCGGATTTTTCCCAGCTATGGGACCAGCTCCAATCGATTTCTGGTGGCCAAAACCCCCATATTCCAAAATTTGAAGGAAATCGTCGGAGCCGTTTTTGAGATAATTGTGCAAGCAAGCAAGCAAGCAAACAAGCAAACATTGCTCGTATAAGAGTATAGGATAAAGTAAGTTGTTGTACTACTATACTTCCATATAGTTCAAGAGGGGACTATGACTACATAAAAATAAACAGTGCTACCAACATACCGGGAACAAAAACAGCGGCGGTGGTTCCATCTCGTGAGGCGGACGCGCACTGACGACCGACCCCGCCGCCATCTTGGATCCGCGGCCACGTGACCACAAATTACGCGGGGTGCGTAGTTGGGGGGTTGGGCCGGGAATATATTTATTTTTTGTAGTCCGGATTCCTCAGACGGAGAACAACTAATGGTTTAAACGCTCACGATTCGTAGATTACAGTATTTGACAAAACGGCGCTCGTCGCTACCGATGTAATGGGGGGATGGATTTTGAGGGCCGCAGTTCGTGTCCCTCAGATTACGGGTCTCCACCCATTAATCCGTTTAAAATGTGATTTTACGCGATTACAGGAGACCCTTTTTTAATGAATTCACTCTGCGTTTATACTAAGTGTGCATTTTGTGTCATTAGCTTTTTGTCCGTCTGCTGGATCGGGAGGTAATTGACAATTTATACCTGTTTTGTTTAATTGCCCGAATGGTCAGGGTTACCCCCGCGCCCGCAGGCCCATCTGGTTATTTTTACCTGAGTAATGGGGAGGTGTCATTTTAATTCAATGCAAAGTATTACTGTTGGTGTGGGGTTCTCTAAAACTGCCTGTAGCCTAAATGATCGCGTGTGGTCCCTCGCAAAAACCTTGTACTGTTGTTAAACGTTACATTTATAAATGATAGCTTTAGAATGGTAAGATAAATTTTAAAAATTTTTAAGTATTATTTCATGGTTTAAAAAAAATTCAAGACACAATTTAAATTTACTGAATTTAAAATTTAGCTTTTGTACTAAAAAATAAATCAAATTATAAGCAAGTTTCATTCTTCAAGTTTAGTCTGAACCCAATTACACTGTAAAATTTGTTGAGGTATTATATTAAAGACAAAAATCAACACAAACGATGCTTAAAAAGACACGAAGTGGACCGACAGATTATAAATTATTATTAAAAATCGTTTGACTTTTATAAGTATCGTATTGGAAATGAAAAAATATTATTTCAAATAAACTTACAGTTATAGACCAAAACGAATTTCTATATTCAACAGCGTAGGGATCACGTATATTATTTAATTTGTCTTAGTCTTGAAAGCAATCAATTAGCAGATTTTAACATAAATACGAAAAAAGTACGGTTCGAACCATTTGGGGGCAGCTGACATTTTTTCTACATTATGAGCGGCCAGGTGATGCTTGGTCTATAAATAAAGATTGCGGCGGGGGTGGCTGAACGGGGGGGGGGGCTCTTAAGCTGATAACAGCGTTATCGCACGCCCTGTCATTGCCGCCAAAAACGCTCCGGATGACAAACTGGCGGTAACATCCCTCCGTCCCGTTCATCATACTAACCGAAATGTTGCTATAGACCACCTATTGTCATAAAATTATAGCATTTTACCATACTGTTTTGCTATGCGTTAAATCCCTGTGAATATAGTTGTAAAAACTGTCAAGCAAAAACTGGTCACTTTTCCCAATTAGATACATTTTCTCGGTTTAATTTTTGGATAAAACAAACTGTGAAAGCTAATGTAGCCTGCTGGTTCGAAAAAATATATTGATGACGACTTGATTTATTTAAAGTAAGCAAAGAAAAGGAGTTTGATTCGGTTTAAGAATAGCTCAAGGCCCAACGGTGGCAGAGAACAATACATTACTTATTATGGGACTTACTTTAGTTGGGGCAGATAGAGTCGGTTAGTTATAGGGAGACGAGACGGCCAAGTTAGACCTGATTGAGTGAGGTGAACCGAGTTCTTAGCCCAAGGCGGTCAACTCTTTCGTGCGTGGGTTGGTGTTGGTGGGATGTGAGGTCCTACTAGCTATGGTAGATTAGTTGTACGATAGTTAGGTTAGTTTATTACAAGTAAATTAAATAAATCGCCTACTTAAGCCGCGTGTCTTTTTCGCTGCATTATTCCCTAAGTTTTTTAAATCATATTATACTCTACTCAAAAAAAAAATAACCCATAACATTATAAAGGTAAAACTGTAATTTTAGATTTGGGTCAAATAGTATACTTAAGATTTTTTTTAATTTAACTTGAGTGACTTTATTACTGATTAATGTTGAACTAAGTATCTAACTTTGTCTTCATATGGAACATTTTAACGTTTTTTTGCAAAGGTTTTTTTCACGAAAATATATACATGACTGAATAAATATTAGGCCTAACCATACGAAAATCCATATCCTCCCTATTTGTATTTTTATTTTTTTACAAAAGTTTTCAGAAGAACTAATACTTAAAACGTTAGGTCACAGGTAAACTGGAATAGCATAGGTCTATAAACTGAACATTTCTAAAAAAAACTGACACTCTACATGCATCTTTCATTGATAGATTTTTTTGTTTATTAACAAGAATAATTTTAGCATCAAACCTCCTGTGTAAAGGAAGTAAGCCCCGAGGGGATCCAGGCTGGTGATAGTTAATCACAAGTGCCCCAGCCGGGGGGGGGGGGAGTCTCTGTACATAATTCATATCATCTCTTATCACTCCAGAAATCCTTTCCTGTGACGGGATTTAAGTCTCGACAATAAAGCACCTCCTTGATTACGGAGGGGGATGGCCTAAGTTGATGATTTATTAAAGACAGGGACGTGGAAAGCTTTTGCGACAATGTTTCTGCCCTTTCTCTTGATAACAGTAAAAATTATCGTTTTACTCCTATTTTGATGATATTGAAGGGACATGGAAAATTGTATCACTGTAACTTTATGTATTGAGCAATTAATTATAAGCATCATAATGTATTTCAAAATTAGCCAAGGTTAATTTTTTTTTATTTTACTAGTAGTGTTAAACGAAACAGCGTAACTTATACAATAAAATATAAACCATGTGAAACATGAAATCATATTGTAGTCTGAATCAACTGCAATAAATTTTCTTACTTTCCAAATCAGAAACTAATTTTTAGTTACCGATTTGAATGTCACCAAAGGTTATGATTGACACCAAACTGAATTTCACTGAAATTATATTTCTTCAGATTTTCGATTACAGAAAATCCGTCAACATAGTTATAGGTAGGCCAACGCAGTAGCTAGCACGAGGAAGACGACGGTGGCCATGTTGGGTGGTGGACTCTGTATTGTTAACCAAGAGTGGCGGGTTATCTGAGGGCGTATGACACAGTTTGACATCGGACCTGCGATTCTCGGAAAGCTGCTGCTAGCTACGTCAATGGATCACTCTCGCGACGCGTGTCGCTCTGGCCCCTGGGCACGCCAGCAGACAGCGCCCTGCTCCGGCAAAGGTCGACTCGCCGCTTTTTATACCGAGACGAGGGGGCGTTTGATGTAACATTGTGAAATTAGTCGTACAATCTGTAGAAGTGAACGGATGTTGTGAAAAATTAGAAATTATTACAGCTTAAATGTTTATATTAACGCACAATCCATTATTTATGTTTCACCACTTGCCACGTTTCTCCATCCGCGGATAAACTAAAATCACAAAATTATCAAAGTTTTATTAAGAAAATTAATAACAGAGTGTTCAAAGATGCTGTAAATTATTTGGTTTAAACAACAAGCGATAAAATAAAATGTAATTTGGTAATTATTATTGCATTGTATATGGTAAAGAATAATTTTACAGTAATGCATTTTTTGTAAAATATTTTACGACATTGCCAAAACCAAAGAACTCGTATAACTAAACGAACTTAGACCATAACAGGCCAACGTAACTTCTTCGGTCGTCCCGTTCAACAACTCACTTTCCCCGTATTTGTTCCACCCTGGCACGTCACTTTTTCACATTTCTAACACGCATTCAACAATAAGAAGATCGGATAATTGGTCGGTCGTCCCCGTTTCAACAACCTCACTTTCCCCGTATTTGTTCCACCCTGGCACGTCACTTTTTCACATTTCTAACACGCATTCAACAATAAGAAGATCGGATAATTGGTCCTGGTGAAACCCTATAATTCCCCGAGTGGACCGACCTAAGTCGCTTTTGCGTGTGTGTTCCCCCACCTGTTATTATATTATATTTATACCCCAATCGCTTGAAAGAATGGCCCACGTTTCCAGGATAAATTGCCTTTTCATAACCCACCTGCCCGCAAAGCGACGGCGAGGGGCCGCCTTTTGCTTCTGTCAAAATATTTTTGATGCCCTGTTTTGATTTTTGGTTCCTTCTGGCTTCGGCGATTGTCTTCTTAGAAACAATTGATTGTGGCGCGTGCTTACGAGGTCAGTTGGTATCAAAATTAATCTTTAGTATCAACTTTCTCCATCTCCATTAGAATCACTTTATGTTTTTTGTAACAGCCAATATGGGTAGTAAACAGGACATGTTTTGATTTCATCAAGCTTTATGGCCTATTGTTTGGATTCGTTGCCAAAGTATACGTAACTGTTTTTGATAGGTCATCCAATCGATTTAGAATACTGATTTAGATTCAGGATATTTTAATGGTTTTTGTGTGGAATTTCAATCTCCAACTGATTCTATGGGTTTATTTTATTCAAGTAGTGTCAATAATACTCTAGTGCAGTAAATACCGGTAGTCTATTTATATTGTCATTGGGTCATTGGTAAACACCGATTAATACTAATAAGATATTATTTATCCAAAAGTATAGAAACAGTACATACTAGGCTTATAAAATATCAATAAAATTTCCCTGTACTGAAAAATTAAACTTCCCTAAATTATAGCGCATCTAGGGTGGTCGATTTAAACCTATTATTATTTAACACAAGGAAAAAAGCAGTACCATGATAAGATACAGGCCCAGAAAGAAATAGTACCAATCCTTCCAAAAGCTCTTTGCACTTAAGAGTCAAATTGCAATTTTCAAATTGGTGAGAAGTTTGGCCGGTGTTCTCGAGTGGTTGTAACAGTAGTAGTCGAGTGTTTGGGTGGGGACGGGGAGCGCTTTTTGGTCGGTTTTTGGGCGGAAACCGAAACACCCCGCGGCCGGCTCTCAACCCTTCTTCTAATGGTGATTCAATTTGGGCAACGTGGGCAAAACAGCAGTACGTGTCGGCCGCGGGCCGGGACAAATGCGATTGTAGCCGAGGACGTGACAAACTGGCAGATGGGGCAAATTGGTCAAGTGTTTGTCGGCGGGAAAGAGCAAGTATGGACGTGTTTACCGTTAGTTAGTTTGGGTGTTTTTGCGAAAGATACAAAAGCCTACACAAATGTGTTAACACGACCGAAGGACGAGGTCCCTTGGGTGAAGAATCACACCCCAGTGGGTGTGATGCTTTTTTGTAGCTTTCTAATGGTTATGATTAATAATTAAATTGTCCTATTATCAGTAGCAAATGTTTTCCAGGTCCATATTACTATGATGATTAAAATAGCTTTTTTTGTTAGTGTTATTTTTTTATCTTTCATTCAAGGATTAACTTTATGAGCTCAAATGGGTTGAGCGTTTTAGCTATTTGGGTAAGCGTGTTTTCAAAATATGTAACATCGAAATCTTTAGTTTTTTATCAAAAATATTTTACGATTTCGGTGTTGCAACTTTATTCTCCTATTTTTCTTAACAGTTCATCCTAACTCCCAAACATCGGTAAACCCCCTCCCCTATAAGTAAAGGAACAGAGGTATTGGTGGTGAATCATTCAAACTATGTTTGTTGGTATGAAAAATTCGCCTGTACGCCACTTCATCCGATTTTTTAGGGGTGTTTTTGAAAAACCGTACACTTCATCCGAGGGTCAGGTTGAGCAAAAAAAAGGGTCGTTAGTACTATCCAATGGGAGCTGCCAAAATAGTACACTTCATCCGACTGCCGGCGGTCGGCGGTTTAAACCGCCGCGGTACGCCAGTCAATGACGCCACCTCGGTAGAATATTATACCCTATCTTAGAGGGGTGTGTCGCACTGGGTTTATTAAATAACTGTTTACATTTTGAAACTGTATTCAATTAATTTAAATTACATTATTAATGTTTTCCAGTAGGCCTAAACTGATACAATTTCTGCCACTTAATGTTTTTTTATTTAATTTTTTATAATACTTTCAAAACAATGTTTTAAACAAGGTTTTTATTATTTTTTAAGCGACAGGGATATTTGAACATTCTGATCATCTGTGTTTTCTAGAAATGGGGGAAATCTAAGTATTCCTAAACATAAGAAAGGGTGGGGGGGTTGGGCCCGGGGTTTAAAACTACCTCATTCCAAGGTATCAAGCAGTGCGAATGGCAACTGTTCTTTTAGTTTTAATAGTTAACTTAATAGTCCGACGAGAGTTGATACATTGTTTGCAAAATTTATTCTGAAAGACATTTTATAGTGTATTAGACATGGTAGAAATTGACAACAAATGACAACATTGCAGGTTGTGAGGGGAGACACAGCTGTTAAAATTTCCATCGGAATATTTTTCGTGCATTTTACTATAGTCGGTTCATAAAATAGTATTTTTTTATATACAATATATTATTAAAGAATTTTTAGACATATTGTAAATGAATTACGGTAAACTCTAAAACACTATGTCTATGGTGGATTTACCAATTTTTTACTGCTTGAAGATATGAAAAACATGTTTTTGAAAAGTGAAAAAAATAATATTAAAAAGCCTAAAGAGGGTCAAGATAACATTTTTCTACTCCTTGCTATAATTATCGCTGTAACAGCTCAACAACTGCGGCTCACTGTCCTGCATTTTTCGGAATAATCTTGTGTATCAATTAATATTTCTTTAAACAAAATTTTAAATATTTTTAAATTAAACAGTAGGAGCGTGTTTAACATTACTTTAAACTTTTTTTCACAATGAACATGTGTTCAACATAATTTTTATTCGTTTTAATTATTCTAACAGAAATTAGTGAATTTTGTGTGTGTTCTTACTGTATTGTTCTTTGCAATAATGTTTCATATTCAAGATTTTCCTTCAATTTAACGGAAATTTAAAATTTTGCAGGCACTATTAAGGAGTACTGAATTGTAGATTTATATGTACTAGGTAAGTAGTTGATTCCCCAGTTTATTAGTCCTAGGTGATAGGAGAAGGCTAATTGGTGGCTGATCTCAGTTGCCGCGCGGTCCATCAGTCCGCCCGGCCACCATCACACATCTCCCAGCACTGTTGGCAACAACGTGACAGGGCTAGTTTCTGGATCGGGACTGTACAATTATTCATAGCTCTTATCCAAAATTCCTCAGTTCAATGGGTTTCGAGAAGCAACACATCTCACTCAGCCAGAGCAAGGATATAAACCCCCCCCCCCCTCCCTGCAAGAAGCGTGAATATTTTTAAATTATATTTGAATATGGGTACAGGATTACAATGCAAATTTATATTATTTAATACAGTTCCCAATGTAGATGGGTATGCATAAACCCAATGCAAACACACCCCTATAAGATAGGGTGGAATATTCTACCGTGGCGGTTAAACTGCCGACCGCCGGCCGTCGGATGAAGTGTACTATTTTTGTAGCTCCATTTAGAGGGTACTAATGACCTGTTTTACTCGGACCTGAACCTCGGATGAAAGTGTACGGTTTTTCAAAAACACCCCGAACATCGGATTGAAGTGGCCTACAGCCGAAAAAATTCATCACCAATTCTAATTCGTGAAAAGTAATTTTGCGTAAATCGAGTGCTCACCTGTAGGATATTACCCTCGGGGCGTAGTCCTCGTGGCTCCAGCCGAAGCCCTCTTAGCACCTGCAGCACCTCCTCTCGCTGCAGCACGCTGAACAGACCGATCCAGCAGGATCTTTAGCCGGATGGGCCAGCGCCTGGCAGCCGTAACAGCACCAGGGAGGCGATGTCCGAAGGCGACGTTGGGCTGCACCGGCTCCACGGGGCTCTGGCCGAACACGTGGCGGAACCCGAGCTTGTCCAGGGCTGCAACAGACAGGAACACGAGATCAGCACACGGACGGTCCAGCAAGATCAATAAGATGCTAATTTTTCGCCGTGGGAGCAAGATTTTGCGGCTTGAATACTTTCAAAACTAGGACTTCACCTGTGAGTAAGGCTTGTGACAATATGATATGACTCCAGTGTGTAATGACAATATGACTCCAGAAGTATCTTCGAAATACTTTTCCATTGAGCCACTATCTGTGAATTTGTGAATAGCCAATTCTACACAGTAAAATTCTGGTTTTTCCCAATATTGATGCATGGGTGGGACTCTAGTAGAGAAGATAAGATACAGATAACTTTATTTGGAATTCGACGCACTCTATATGGTGCATATTTTAAGGTGAAATGACTGAAGGATAAGTGTGATAATTTTGTTGATGAGATGAGGTGTAGCTTTGTTACTGACAAATGGCAGCTGATTCATTAATTGATAGGCCCATTGGACCATTGGAGTTGGGTCTAGTATCGATTTAACAAAAAGCACTGAAGCACTGTAAAAAGTGATTTTTTACTTTAAGGGATAACTAATTAATTGGTTGGTATAGATGCAATGCATATAATCTAATGAAATAAAGATATAGCCTATTAGGGTATATTGTTTCTGTATCACTACCGTATGTCCATTAGTCAGAACAGTTTTGGAATTTTAAGTTCCACACTCTACAAATATATGGTATAGTACAAGACATATTTGACTGACATTATTATTTTTCGCTATAATATAATTGAAACAATTATAATAAAGGTGGCGTAGCTTGAGTAACTATTATCAAAACACTTTTTACAGTGGATGGAAGTCTCTCAAAAACAGCGGTCTGAATAATTAAACCATGATGAAGTGGCTATAATGAAATTAACGTCGTTCATGAATACATGAGGGCGAACCTTTGTCAAAGTGTCCGTATGAAAGTTTAACGAGCGGCGATTGTCGGAGCGTCCTTCTGTTATGACAGACGTCCGACCGTCCGCCCGATGATCCGATTATCGAGTGGACACCCTGTAAATATTTACAGCAGTCCCTCCACGTCAAGTGGCCGCCACCCTTATTGTTCTGCGGGAAGAATGAACCGGGCTAATTTGTCCATACGGTGTTTAAAATCAACTACGCTACGTAAACAATTGTTGGGGGATATTGAATAGCTAGTTTTGGAAAAGTCATTATTGCTTTGTGAGTTAATTCAATTTGTCTTGGTCGTCTACCCCAACTAAGAAAACATTTTGACCCATTGAATAATTCGATATTTTACACGCTAAAATAGAAAGAATGAAAAAGTCATTCTTTGTTCAGAGTGAATGCGTGTTCATTCCAAAAGAATGAAAAGTAACTCGTGAAAGAACGGAAAACCTCCACTCTTTCTAAAGAGTGAAAATATCCACTATTTAAATAAATGGATTTTCACCTTTTCAATAGATGGTTTCTCAGTCACTCTATCAAAGAGTGATTTCCTTACAGAATCAGAAGACCGCCATCTTTAACGGGTCCGGAACAGTTTTATATCCGTTATTTATATTAAGTATTGGGAAACGTTTTGTGTGTTTGAATGGCTATGGCTAAAACTTCAAGTTAGCTCTGAAATCAATCATCGAAAGCATTCACCTCCAAAAAAATCTTCCTCCCCGGCATTGGTGTCACGTCACGACGGCGTTTCTTTCCAGAAGTTTCCTTCCTCAATAGCAAAACACAACTAGGTAAGTTTAGATGAAGTAATTTAGTTCTATATGCTAACATACTCTATTATTAACAGGATATTGTGTAGTATACAAGACTGAGAATCACTTATAATGAAGACAAAGCCACCTTACCTTTGTACACTTTGTCTTGTAGGTTATCATCGAGGTTCAGTTCAGTGGGTTTTTAATAGAATAATATTAACATAAATAACAAAATAAAGGACAAATTTTAACTAAGTTAATGTAGCCTAAAACATCATCAAAGAACAACACAAAATAAACTAGCTAAGTTTATTTTGTATGTGTACCTATTTTGAGTAATTGTGAGAAGACTTCATTTGATAGGTTAGGTTAGGTTAGCCTAAAATGGTTTGACACAAGTGCTTCCAAATACGAATCAGAAAGGTACTTTTTATTTAGTCTATGGAGGAAATGAGTTATGCATTTTAAATTTTTCTTAAAACCATTGATTTGTTGTTATAGCCTTAACATCGCGGTCCATAAAAGTGATGGAGGTTTACTGTTGGACTGTTATTATAATCCATTTCTTACCTCAATTTATCTTTGATGAATCTATTGTTTTCATCGCATAATTTTAATCACTAAATTGAAATTTTAACATTGATAATAATGGTGGAGGAGGATAACTAAGTTCCGCCAATTAATGGATGGCTATTAATCTAGGCCTTATAATAAAAATTTTTTATTTTGTTAATTTTCTGTAAACTTTACCATGGATGGTATTACAACTGTTGGGTAATCACAATAAAGAGATCTTATTTTTTATTGATTGAGCTGTATAGCCTAGGCCTAGTAAGTTCACCTGATGATGTGGTAGGTAATATCAAACTAGCACGCCTAGTGATATGTAAATTATTCACCAGTAGGCCTATAGGTGTAGCAGGTTAAATAATTGGATAAAAGGTAGTCTAGTAAAACTAAGGTGCCATTCAGTAAGCTTCCTACGTGTGATTCAGTCAGCCGTATACATATACCTTTGGAGATTATAAATCGAGTCATTTGATAACTCTATCTTAACGTAGGCCTAACTATTTACAATAACACAAATGTATCATAATAATAATCTAACCTAACAATCTAACCGTAAACCTCGTCACTTTTATTGACAGTGATGTTTATAGCAACAAAATGAATAGTGTTTGGAAACATTTAAAATGCATATTCCTTTAATACAATAGCAAAATAATACCTTTCTGATTCGTATTGGCAGCATTTGTGTGACGCCATTTTAGGTCTAACATAGTCTGCTTCTTCTCACAATAATTAAGATACACAAACTTGGGTAGTTTATTTGTGAGTTGTTCTTTGATAATGTTGTAGGTTATGTTAGCTTAAAATTTGTTTTTGTTATTTACTTGTTTGCATTACATTTGTTTTATAGTTAAAAGGTATGTTTAATTATATTTGAACAAAACTAAATCAGGTGATAAAATCGTAATCGTATGGTGTAATTATATTATCGATAAATATTATTGCAATATCGCCATTTTCACATCGATAATAACCGCGGGAGTCGGTGGATTCGGACGGAGTTTTGCCCATTACTATTTTGCCTTATCGATATCGGGGAATATCCTATTTATATCGTTCCTTAGCACTTGTTGGGTGAAAGGCGAAGCACGATATATCGTTTCTTAGCATTTCTCGGGGGAAAAGTCGAGTAACAATATGTCGTTCATAGCACTGAAAGGGTTAAATATACAGACACTCCCATATAGGCCTATAAATCATTTTTTATATCCTTACCATAGTTGTTGATTATGGTAACAGCCATTGGAAATTCGCTGAATAAACAGTTCTGCCGCGACAATACTTTTAAATTATTATTAAGATTTTAGGCATAAAAGCACAAGTAGTAAAATCGGACACAAAATATTATTAACAATTTCATCCTGTCATTTATTAAAAAACTGGCACTTAAGAATTCTTGGCTAGGCCTATGCTCTTATATTTCCCTTATCTAGAATAAAAGATTAATTCAGATACCAGGTTGTTACAATTAGTAGTCTGCTGTGTATTGTTTATTCAGGGCCCCGCTTAATCATGCTACTTGACCGTCTTGTCAGCCGAGCCATGTGAAGTCTTGCGTCAACACCTGTGATATCTTCGTGTTGCCTTCTGAGGTCTTTCATGGATCTTCACAGGTTTTTGTCAGAAGGTATTGAGCCTTTATGTTTTGAAAAGATATATTTTTTGTACCGCTATAAAGGGTGTTGGTCTCTTTAATGGAAATTATTATGATGTAGTTTTATTGGGAAGATGTTACACCCTTGGAATTTATAATTTTCCAATTGTCATGAAAAATTATTGGTTCAACATATGTTACCACTTTGTAAAATTTGTTTGCTTGCTTAGTTCTGGAGTAAGTCCAGACACAGTAGTTTTATATTTGTTAATTTATGCAGTATACCACTGGTCTGCTTCTTTTCTAAAGATTTATACAAATCTGTTAATAAATTATTAACTACAAAAAGATTTTTAGTATGTTTTTTAGTGAAGATTTTTCAGGAAATATTTGGCTAGAGTGTCATGTTTATGTATTTTGTCAAATGACTCACCGTGTAACACCATGTCCTATAAAATGTAATATCAAAAGCTACCCCAGATGAGTCCCTACTTTCAAAAGCCATGTGATTCAAAAGTAATTTAAAAGTACGGTGGTTGTTAGAAGAATTAGGCCTATGTCATTTTGTCCGACCGTTAAACTTAATGTTACAGTCCTCATTTGTTTTTTGTAGTTTTTGTCACACTCATTGAAATTAAATATTGGAGTGTAGCCTAACTTATACAGTGTAAGTCAAGTAGGGTTGTGCGAATATTCGAACTTCGAATAATTTTGAATAGAATATTGCGATAATTCATTCGATTCGAAATTCCAGGAAATATTTGAAGTTCGAACCGAATAGATTGATTCGTTCGAATAGCTCGCCGGTGACCCGAAAACGCTAATGATGCTCAACGGCTAGTTGTAATTTTTAAAACAAACGTTTGAATGAACAAATCTGCTTATAGTGTAAAGCAGAAATATTATTTAAATGCAATGAATGGATCAACAATTATTAACATGTTTATTGACAAAAACGAACCAGTAACAGTAGTTCTGAGTTTCCAGTGTTGCCACGCGTCGACCAGTAGTGCAATAGGCCTACTCAAAATTATAAAATGATTGCATTTTTTTTTTATAAAGAAGGGTTTACTTAATCTTTGGTATAGTATTGCTATCTTTTGCTAGCTACAACTTTGTATAGTCGATCTACAAATTAACATTGACTAAAAGTTGATACTTCGCGCATGTTGTAATCCGGCGGTGGATAGGGCTATATTGTGAATCAAAACTTTACATACTCTGTGTCAGCCAAGCCAAGTCAGGACGGACTAAAAATTCAAATGACGCTCGCATTTATTTTACCTCATTTGCTGTGTTGTTGACTTGTTTTACTTCTCGGCGGTTTGGCAGTAATGTTTAGTTTTTTATTGTTGTAACTAAATTATTGTGATTGTGTTGTGACTTAGGAAAAATAAGTTGGCTGCTAAACCTTTAGTGGTTTTATCCACATATCTTGGAAAAAAACACTTTATTCTGACCCAATAATGTGGAATACAGTTTTGTGAAATGCTCATATTTTAAATTCTACATGCCTGAATTTCATTGTCAATCTCAGTTAAAATAAATGATAAAAGAAATTTCAACATTACTATTCGATTCAAAACCAAAAATCACTATTTGCACACCTCTAAAGTCAAGTCATCTAACCTGGCCTCAGATTCCAGAAATAACCCATTTGATCACCGACTTAATTTTCAACGGTTGAAATAGACACGGCCGACACGGATAACTGGTTCCAAATACAATCGCTAAAATATTTTATTTCAAAAGTCGATTTCCTAACAGTTCCGTTTCAGACGCCTTTTGAAATATTGAGATCGTGTACAGTTTGAATTTGTTTCTAATTAATATTGCTCCTCTAATTAAAATTGTTTTTCCTCCTCATAAAGAAGATTAACTTATATAGGTATTCTTTTTTCAGGATTTGGGCGAAGACCTGCGGACTCCACACATCTTCCTTTTATTTCTACCGTCTCACAGCAACTGAAGATGAGTGCATCTAATGGCTGAAGAATCATGAAGACTTTGGAATAGTGTTTGGTTTTAGTGTCAAGAAGTTCTGTGCAGTGATTTAGTATGGAATTTTTCCAGTCTAACTCATATTGTGTTAAGTGTAAATTTTATTGGATTAATGTAGGCCTACCAGGATATAAGGTACCGTATGTAAGGTATGAAACTTTAAATTCATTAGGCTCATAGGAAATATTGTTAGGCCTATTAAATTAGGGCTTAGAAGTTCAAATCCCATAAAGTTATTGTAAATTTGCCATCCATAGAATAATTTTAGATACACATGTGCAAGTTATTAAGAAATGAAAAGTAAGGCAGTAACCTACATTTCGTCGTTGTGCCGGCATTACCGCTTAAGTGACATTTTTTTTCCCAAATTGAGTTTTGCATATGGTATTTTTGAAGAGACGCATCAGTTGGTACGGTCGAAGTTCACGTTATCACCACAGGAAGTGCTCCAGTCGCGTGAAAGCAATAAAGTCTAAGTGAATAGTTCGCGCAGCACCACCTATCTGAACAGCACAGATCAGTTTCAGCTTGTATGCAGTCATGCAGCATGAAGTCCTCTGTTTTTAACCTAACTATTCATAACTTACGACATGTAGAGCTTCAATTTTCTTTTAATAAACTGTTTGAGACTAAGAGTTATTAAAGTTGAGTTTAGATTACTGTAATCAGCGCTGTAAATATGAATTTAAATCTCCTGTCCTTTCAGAGGCACTTAGGCGGTATTGCAAGGATCACTTAGGCGATCCTGCCGGTTGCTTACTATTGCTGCAAATTAGTTTTTCCTTCCTCCTGTAAACTTTGGAATTGGTCAGTTAGGCGGTACCTAATGCTGGCGCAACGACGATTTGTTCCTGTAAGTGCCAATCATGGTGGATTTCCCCTAACTATTTTTGAGCCGCCACTGACAATCGGCAAAATTAGGCTAATTTTGCAGTCATCTAAATTTTTCAAATTTTCTAATTAAAAAATAATGGGAATTGTAGGTTTTAACTAATGATGACAGGGAAACCTTTTTTTTCAGGATTTCTTCATGGTCAAATTTTCCCTGATGGCTAAATTGAATTTTTAAATTGTAATTTTCTGGTCAAATTGAATGGGCGAATTTTTCATAATTTATTTTCTTATAAGATATTACAGTGAACAGTAGCCTTCGGTAATTATTTAAAACCGTTTACAATGATTAGTAGGCCTACATATTACCAATTTAATAATGATTGTCTGTAGCCAATGAAATAGTAGTTTTCATCACAGGTCTTGAAAGTGACTTATTGCAGGGAAAGATTTCATTTACGACCGAGGCAAAGCTGAGGGTGGTTGGAAAAGGCTATCGAGCCCCGTAATGGCACTTTGGAGACTTAGTACTGTATTGAACATTATTTTTCATTACAATATCTAATAACTTTTAAACAACATGAATATTTTTGTTCATTCCACTTAGTACAAGAAAAAAACTGAACTCATAACGCTGAGTTTCCGTGCTTAAGGTACATACGCACGGAAACAATGCAACAACTGATCAGCCTAATGTAATAGCTGATCGGTCTGCACCCCAAAATCCCATAACGGTTACTTTCCGTGCACCACAAATGCAATAAAGTTAATGTTAGATAATTTTGCCGAGCAGTAGTGGGAAAAACTGATTTTCTTAGCTCATTTTATGTTTAGAAAGCGTACTTAGAAAGTGTGTAGAGTAATGAAATATTAGTTTTCATCAATAGGATGGAAAGTGGCTTTTTTTGCGCAATCGTGTTTTACGAGCCAGGCGAAGCCAAAGTCGGAAATAGCGATCAAGCACAGAACACTTTCCGTCCGAGTGATGAACAATGTTTTTCATCATACTGCAAAAATATAAAATGGATAACCAATTTAAAAATAAATTAGGCTTGATTAAAATTCATTATCATCTGATTACCTTTATTAATTGACTTTCATCCTAATTTAAATATTCCTTATAAACAACTGACTTATACGTAGCATGAAGACATGTCAAAATCTTGCATAAACATTGTAGTATGCAAGTCGTTTTTTCTTTACATTGGCCTTATTTGCCATGGATTAGTATGATTTTTGTGAAAAAAAACAACTTTTGAGGTAATTGCACGGAAAAAATTCACCGATGTTTTTATGGAGCATTTTTAAAAGACTAGGCCTACAGAAAAGGCTAACTTTGTGGACTAAATACAGGCCAGAAAACGGCTGTTCTGCGTGCAGTATGATGAAAAGTATTATTTCATCTTCTAAACTATAATTGTAATAACCAGGAAGAAATTTCTCAAAAATATCCCCAAAAATACCCAAACCCTCTACGTAAGTCAAGGGCGCCTACCTTTAACATAACCCGTATAAAAATGGTTGTTTCAACTAAACTTGTAATTTCTACTAACTGTACTTCAGCCAACTTAGTTATTCTAAATTAATAATTTATACTTATTATTAGTTGTCCATTTAAAAAATATAGGTTAGTAAACCTTGATATTGGTTACGTTAACAACTTTAAAAAATAGATCAATTAGGTATAGTAATCTATTTTCCCTGTTAATAAACATTGATTACTTTTATTTTCTTTACATTGTAAATTAAACCAATTAGCTGGTTTTTCTTAATACCATAGACCCTCTTAACAGCAATACAATAGATCCTCTATTCAACCGGCACTCGGATTAACTGTCTCTGCCTTGGTACAAAGTAGATAGAGATTGATAAAAATTTCCTGAAAATTAAAAATGGTCAGTTTATCAGGCCTTTTCTGATGATTGAGAGTCTTCCGTTCCGATCATAATAACTTTATTTAAATATAACCATATCCAATCAAGTAGGCCTACACCTTTGATAGATATCACATGGGGAAACTAATAGGCCTACCGTACCGTAATATTGTAGAACATCACTATTGGGTTTATCGTCATCTATTTTTATAATCAACGAATTAGTTTTGTTTCAGGCCTACAATATAGCCTATAATATAAGTTAATATTTTTATTTCAGTGTATAATAGTACCGGTATACATGTTTATGAAGTTGCCCGCTTTAATCAGCCTTTTGGGTTATCCGTAGGCCCGGTCTCATAAGGGCCTGTTAAGAGAGGGTCTACTGTATTATTTACATCATGATAGACCTATCGTTTATTACATGTACCAAAAGTGGCTATTCAACCCTCACTCATTTTCACAACTCGCTTCGCTTCGGGCGTTCAAACTTAAGTTCATATCAAAAAGCATGACTTTGGCCCCATATAGTGATCTAGTTTAGTATTTAATGTTGTAAGTTAGGCCTAAGTAAAAAAAGAATTGTTCTTTGGTGTGATAATAAATAAAAGATAAAAACAAAAGACCATTAAATAAATGGTTTTATAAAAATTATTAAGTCTGCAGTTTGATTAGAAAATTGTAACTGTAACTTAGGCTAATACACCTATAATGTTGAACTTGTAATTTTGCCTTTGTAGTTCTAAGACAATGTTTTGTAGAACCAACAGAACTGAAAATGTTAAATGAAACAGATGTTATAGTAAAGTTGCAAAATAAAGACATATATTGTACTTTTACAAGATTTTTCCTTGGCATTTAAGACCTACATTTTTTGCGGTACCGCAATTTATCTGTATTTTGACAAAAAAGATTTTTGTTGTTTTCAAAAAAAAAAAATTTTGGTAACCAGTTTGCCAAAATTTTTTTAAGTAGTAACTGTACAAAATTCAACCTTGTAAAATCACAAAAAAGATTTTGTACGATTACAAAAAAAAGATTTTGTACATTTACAAATCTTCTTGTAATAATACAACATTTTTTCTTGTAAAATTACTAAAAGTATATTTGTAAAAATACAAAAGAAACATTTGTAGTTTTACCAATTTATTTTTTGCCTTTTTACAAATTTAAATTTTGTGATTTTCCAAGAAAAAATTTTGTCTCATTGCGAGAAGTTTTTGTAATTGTACAAATCCTTTTTTGTGTTTTTACAAGGTTAAATGTTGCACAGTTACTTAAAAATATTTTGGCAAACTGGTTGCCAAAATTTTTTTTGTAAACCTACAAAAACTTTTTTACAGTGTATACATTGTTGTTTGCAATTATTATTCACATATATGAATTCTACATAAAATGCCGAAGAGTACCCCATACCTACTTCCAAATCAGTTCATCTAATAGCTTTTCCGACTCTTTTCCCACATTTTCTGGCTTATTTCAAATCGGATCGAAATAATTTTTAGGCCTACATATTCGTGATCAGCATAACTTCTCCGTTAATTTGAAAACCCATATGACATATTTCCGCAGAAGAACTATATAATTTTTAAAATCAGGGAATAATTTTGGATAGTCAAAAAAATTCAATTTTTGAGAGGGGTCACCTAAACTGCAGAAATACCAACCTTTCAATGGTTTTTATTTCAGTCTGTGATGGATGAAATTCCACTCTTCTAAAGAGTGAAGAAACCACTAATTTTAGGACAGAAATGAAATATTTTCATTTATTCATTTAATGAAATTCATCCTTTAAATGACCGATTATCAGTCTTTCATTAGATGATTTTCCACTCATTCAATAGATGGCTTGTGTCATAACCACTTTTCAAATGAATGATGTATCACTCATCAATAAATGATTATTCAGTCTTCAATAAAATGATTTTTCACTCTACAATTAATGAAACTCACTCTTTCGTTGAGTGGAAATCATTCTTTCATTGAGTGAAAATCATTCTTTCATTGAGTGGAAATCACTCTTTTGTTGAGTGGAAATCACTCTTTCGTTGAGTGGAAATCATTCTTTCGTTGAGTGGAAATATTCACTCTTTCAAAGAATGACCCCAGTTCACTATTTTAAAGAGTGAATATTCATTCTTTCAGAGTGGCTCGGTTTTCCTACTTTCAAAGAGTTAAAAAGTCACTCTGAAAGAGTGAATTTTCATTCTTTCACTTTTAGTGTGTAGTTATCATGCAGCTAATTTAGAGTAGGTCTAATAACAACTGAAAACTATAAAACCTTAACCCCACCCGCCCATCAGACATGTCCAGGTATGTAGAGTGTTGTACTGAGGCGAAGTTCTCACGTTCACTTTCGCAGGCCGCCTCGCCTCCACTTCGTCATCGAAATGTGCGAATGATCGTATCTGCGCCGGTCGCCGGTCCCGCCGCGCCGCGATACCGTCAGATTAGCAATAACCACCTGAGATATCGGGCTTAGCGGCAATCCGGGGGCCGAATTTGAGAGCGACTCCTCCTCCCCATAAAAGCGAATTGCCGCTCGACCACGAAAGCGCAGTTAGAGCCGATCGCATTGATTCAGAGTCGGTGCGACCTTTGGTCGGAGCTACTTTCCAACGCGTAGGGAGTCTTCGAACCGGTCTGTGATTGCGGTTGTCAAAACCGATCTGGGGAAAGTGCGGGGTCGCGGGGGCATCCGGCACGATATGTCGTGTGGGACTCGCCCCGGGGACGCGGAACAGCGGTGGAACACTCTGGTGAGCGGGAGGTGTCCTGGAGATGCGATGTGTCGGGAACAGCAGTGGAACACTCTGGTGTGGGGGAGGTGTCCTGGAGAAACAATGTGTCGGGGAACACCAGTGGAACACTCTGGTGTAAGGGAGGTGTCCTGGAGATGCGATGTGTTGGGGAACAGTAGTGGAACACTCTTGTGTGGGGGAGGTGTCCTGGTGCGGTGTGTCGGAGAACAGTGGTGGAACACTCTGGTGTTGGGTAGGTGTCCTGGAGATACGATGTGACGGGGAACAGTGGTGGAACACTCTGGTGTGGGGGAGGTGTCCTGTAGATGCGATGTGTAGGGGAACAGCAGTGGAACACTCTGGTGTAGGGGAGGTGTCCTGGAGATTCGATGTGTCGGGGAACAGCGGTGGAACACTCTGGTGTGGGGAAGGTGTCCTGTAGATGCGATGTGTCGGGGAACAGCAGTGGAACACTCTGGTGTGGGGGAGGTGTCCTGGAGATGCGATGTGTCGGGGAACAGCAGTGGAACACTCTATGGTGTGGTGATGTCCTGGACCTGGAGATACGATGTGTCAAGGAACAGTAGTGGAACACTCTGGTGTGGGGGAGGTGTCCTGGAGATGCGAAGTGTCGGGGAACAGCGGTGGAACACTCTGGTGTGGGGAAGGTGTCCTGTAGATGCGATGTGTCGGGGAACAGCAGTGGAACACTCTGGTGTGGGGGAGGTGTCCTGGAGATGCGATGTGTCGGGGAACAGCAGTGGAACACTCTATGGTGTGGTGATGTCCTGGACCTGGAGATACGATGTGTCAAGGAACAACATTGGAACACTCTGGTGTGGGGGAGGTGTCCTGGAGATGCGATGTGTCGGGGAACAGCAGTGGAACACTCTATGGTGTGGTGATGTCCTGGACCTGGAGATGCGATAAGGTGATGAATACCTCCAGGACGTCCAGTGTGAATATCCTAACTTAGGTATCCATGAGGTGGTAAAGGGGTTGCCAGATAGGGACTCCTGACAAACATATACGTTTCGTTGTGTTATAAGCCTTGCTTTGTCAATTTATTAGTTATATGTTAACGAATCTTGCAAGCATTTTCATAAATAGGGGTTAACCAATAGTTATGTAATGACAGAATTATTTTTAATGTACGTAAAACGTTATTGGAAATAAAAATACAAATTACTGCCCAACGCTTTTTCGCGTGTTGTTCCAGAAATAGCCCAAGCACTATGTTTTTTTACAGCCAAAGATCGTCCTGCTAGTTCAAATATTATCCCTAGTGAGCCCAATCCTGCAATATCACATATAAATTCCAAGCACTCAACATTGACTTGGTAAATTCATAATACGAGTGTAAAACGTGAGTTTAATGTCTCATAAGGAAAAAAATAAATTATATACATACATCAGCAATCTTACAAACCAATAAGTTAATTAGAGAAAACCAAACTATCGATTTTACCTTTGAATATCTCCTCAATACGATTATATTTTCTTCAAAAATATTTTATTTTCAATTATTTAAGAATGCGTTATTAAATAAGTCTACTATGAATTCTTAAAGGTAAAGAGGGTCTGACCCTTTAACCCGAGGGTCTGATTTTTTAAATTGCTAAAAAATAACCTGCAGTCACCACTCGAGGTTTTATACAGTGAATAATCCTGCCATTAACTGGACCAAATGGGTTTTCACAACTCACTGGTAATCCTGAAATGAAATGGAGTTTTTCTGGATATAAACACAGTGAGCTTTTACAGAGTTGCATTTTTTGACTGTCGGCATATCAACAGGAGAGTGATTGTTGATAAATGTGTTGTTGATCATTTCATTGTTGACTAGCTGATTGATTTAGCTGTTTGCATTTGGTAATCCCACTATTTGATTGGGTGCCTCTTTGCCCACGTTTTGGGAAATCATAATCCACCAGAGTACAGCTATGCTGGAAACACTTGAAAATTATCAGGAAAATCTGTCATATTTCGAGATTATCTCGTAGAATTTACAAAATATTTTGTTGAATTAATATATTTAAATGACTTTTCGTTATTATTTTTATAAAATTAAAAACAATGATACTACAGTTTACAGCTCCACTATGGATTGGTTGGCGCTTTGGTAAATGATTTGTTTCTTGTTTCAGAAAAATTATCCTAACGTCTTGATTCAAAGACAAGCATGAGTAGTTACTTTTGTACCAAATGATACGTACTCTCGACAAAAGCTGTTAAAAATAAAAATAAAAATTATTTTAAAAGTTCTTTATACAGAGAATGTATAAATGTTTATAAGTATATATAGGCTATATTCTTATGGATTCATTTAAACTTGGTTTATAAACAATGTAGTGTAAAAATACTGACTGATATCAAGAGAAAATAAAAAAATTTCTCTAGATGTAATAATAGGCAATTCATAACCAATATAAACCTCAAAATTAAATACAAACATTGACTAAAACCATTATTTGTGTCTACTTTAGTTTGATTTGGAGAATTTTTTGTTGGCATTGTAGTGCAGGTATTAGCAAATGGTAAAAAAATCATTAAATAGCAGATTTTTTCAAAGAATCACTCGAATTTTTTGTAAAGACTCAAAAGGTTGAAAGAAATATTCAAACTAGTAACCCCCTGCATGTAACCACGAGTATCTATGCATTTCGGTGTATACATGTGCAACGGGTATGTAAACAAAATCTGTAATGAGCTTAAACAAACCAGAGAACTGTTTGCATGTTCAGAAGTATCTGTTGCTAAATGCAAACAAGGTAAACCATATTGTTGTTTTCTCTTGCCCACATTCAATGATACTATTACCAATCAACTCTTTTGGTTGAGAACTTAAACCTTTTACAAAAAGTAATTGAAATACAACTAACTTTTCTAATTATTCTTCCATTATTTATGACAAAATAATTCGATAATGCAACACTTAGGGTAATTTAGATGACTCAATATCACCATAAAGCGTAGGTTTTGATAACATATAATTTTTCATCCTTTAAGTGAAACGTGAAACTACCTAAGAACGAACATCTAAAAAACAAGAACGGATTAAAAGCTGCAAAAATTAAGAGAAAGTTGCATTGTCGGGGCAGTTTAAATTGCGTTCGGAGTCGGCCAGCTGTCCCGCAGTCAATTATCGAGCCCAAGGGTCCCAAAATTGATTTACCCCGTCACAAGTCCCGCGGGGCCTCGCCGCCTGACCCAGCACCGCCAAAATGAATTCTTTTAAAGTCGATATGTGCGAAAGGCTCTAATTAATTGAATATTGCAATTAGTTTTTCTATGGTAATATTCAATTGTATTAAGTTAAACTATCGACAATAAAACACGTGTTTCATCATTATGAAAGTTTGTTCTAAATTAAATTAATTGAGTTGGTAAACTTTCTTTCTAAACCTTTACCCAGCATAAAATATTTTTCCAAAATAAATTAAAATCTTTCAAATATTCATAGCTTGGTCTTGTAAAATTCTAAAAATGAGAAATGTCTCTCTAACCTATTCTATGGAAAACAACTTTTCGGAGTTACATGAGTAAAGTTCCCACGAATAGGTGACTCACTGCGGTTATGTTTTGCAAACTAGCTTTGTATAATGTTGAAATTTAGACCACCTAAGAAGCATCCTCCCCCATAGCTCCCAATCAGGACAGCTCTCTGATGCAAACCCGATTTTCCCAGCCGACGTCCGAATTTGTCTGGATGTCCAGCGACGCTTTGACCTCGGGGCCAATAGCTCCATTGTGGACAAACAAAGGTTGCGATGGCCGGCGATAAAATGCAAATCCCTCTCGCGACTGATAAGATCAGCTGTTATCAGCTCGGCCGCCGCCGCCACCGCGCCGCGTGCGATTTCTCTAGTTATCATACAATGAGTGAGTGACCAGCGCGGTGCACGCGAACCACGACATGGAGGACGTCTTGCTCGGCCGAACCGCGCACCCGATGTGGTGGGGAGGGGAAGAGGGGATGGATTTGGTTTAGAATTCTATAGTACTTTTGAAAGTTCAAGTTCTTGTGCAAATCTCCTCACTCTAAATACGTTTTAATATATTTTAATATGCACTTTAGCCGGGTCACATAAATATTTGAATATTCAATTACGTTATTATAGGTTTATATTAAAATGGTAAAATTTTACTGCATTTGATTCTCTAAAGAATAAATCAATATTTTATTTGGCACAGGTTTTCCAGTAGGCTAATAAGTTTCCTATCTTAAAATAAGTAGGCCTATATTAACAGAATTTGAACCCCAATTAATTAATGTTAAGAAACTGTGTACTTATTTCATATATGCCCTAGAAGCTATTTGGCATGTAACATAAGGTATAAATTGAACCAAACGTTGCGTTCAAGCATCGCTGGAAAGGAAATGAGAAGTCGATTTTATTACGACGAGTTAAGTACTTCGAATTAACCAACCAACTTTTGAAGAACGATCTTGCTTAAACAATAGCAGGCAGTCAAGCTGTAGGTAAAATATGAGAGTACAACATGGTCTCCATCTTGGTCCCCAGCCGTGGGGGCCGAGGTGGCCCAGTATGACTTTGATATGTCGGTCCGGAGGTATCGGGTTCGAATCTGGAAGGTGTTGTCGCGCGGGGCGGTGGCGGTGTACCTCGCCCTACACTTAGTTGCCCAGATCGCTCCCAGATAGCGCCACCGTCGGCTCTCCTTTCATCCTCCCATTATTTATTAACTCCTGAGTCCTTTTAGCGGGTTGGTCTTGTACGGTGCTGCCCGCCTACAACTCTCCAATGGGGCCAGAAGTCCATCAGGTGACAATGAGTTTCGGATTGTTGGTTCAGCTAGAAGCTTTAAAACTGAGGAAATCCAATCTCCAATATAAAAAAAGTTGTAGCTAAAAAGAATCATTTGACAACGGATAAATTTGATTCACATCGTTGCGGTTCCTGATGACTTATGATAAAATACATAACACTATATATAATATGTTGGTCGTTGGTATAGGTCAAGGTAATACTTGGACTAGTAATAATTTTTTCAGATTACTGTACTTAATTGCTCATTCAAAAAATAGTATTGCTGCAGTATATAAAACAAATCAGATGCATTAACATTATTAATTAATATTAAAAACAAATTAATGTTTTGTAATATATTATTGGGATTGATAAAGTAGATAAAGTATAAGCATTTATGGAATTAGATTATGTATCGTCAAATTGCTTAGTTACTAAGTGATACCAAACAAAGAGTAAAAAGGTCATCTGCTCTTAGGAGTAAAAAGTTTCAATTGAATGGGGGAGTGATAAGGTTAGAACTTTGACTGCTCGTGTTGGTCGAACGCCTTGAATGTGCGATGCCGGTTATATTTTTGGTGACCGGTGATAAAAAACGACCCGGGAAAGGAGACAAAAAGCTTATCGTGATAATAATGCAACCGACTCTTTGATCAAAGTTTAATGAAGAAGTCATAAAGTCCAACGTTTTTTAATCGTAGTTAAGGTTATGTTTTAAAGTACAATATCGCGTGTGTTTTAGTTACAATGAATTACATATAGTAAATACCGCATTGAAGAAAATAAATTATTATGTTTTGACTTTTTAACCCTCCGGCTAAAACTATTGTACCAAATCAAAACATAAAGAAATACTATGCTGCTTCTTGTGGGGAACGCCCGAACTGGCAGCAAGCATAGCAGCTGAGCGTTGCGGGTTGCGTTCTGCACCTTCCACAGAAAAATCCTATTAGAAACACGATCAAGTCTGTGGAATTTTTCCTTTTCCAACCAATAATGTATGATTTTATGTTATATAATACTAGCACCGTTGTTTACATTGTTTGAACATTTATTACAGTTTAAATAGTGTAATCCTCATCTTCATGTATTTTTCTCCTCTCTCTGGTAGAATTCACGCAAACAATTCAAATAAACTATTTTATGCTATGTTTCATAAGTTTAATATTATTAGTCTAACTGTAGTTTTACTATCGCGCTCCCAAGGATTTTTAAGGCAAATAACTACACTTTTTGTCCCTTCATCCTCCATTTCTAATTAAACTAACTCTAGCGCTCCACTATAGACATTTTCAAAACGCCCAATCATGTCCTGCTCCCCTACCCCAACCCAGGACAACCGTCCCCGTTGTTCTATTTACTCAAGCACCCGATGGAACATCTGCCCTCCCCCCCATTTTTTGAGACCCATCATCCCGGATTAAGGACTCTTCTGCTCTCCCCTTTCACTGTTCTCGTTTTTGTGATCGCACGTCCCATTGTCCCGTTTCCCCATGGTCCGTCAGCAGTGGGTGCTACGGAACCTACTGGGGACACCCCACCCCCGTCGACCCCGCCATTTTGAATGGTGTCAAGCGCGAAGTAGTTTTTTGACATGGCCGATGGTTTCCGGTGCGATAGTTTTTGTGGGAAATTATAATAACAATAAGTCACACAGTACAGTAGTACTAAATTCAAAAAGTAAGTTTAAAAATTTTTGGCAAATTTATTATTCTATTTTATTTTATAGTTTGTCAATCATTGGTATAAAATAATGAACAGTTTTAAAATATTTCATATAAACGAGCATACTACTAATGAACAACTGCAACTCACTCCCTCACAAGGTTCGCATTGAATCGCAGAATGAAACCGGCCCAAGGCAAAACATTGCGTGTAAGTCATCCAACGCTGAATAAAAATGATAATTTCCTTCACCAACGATAACACTTGCGATAAACATTCGTTTTAAAAACGTTTTTTCTGTTTACTTATTGCATAACCCTAACCAAGCATTCGACACAAACTTAAAATTAGATTACTGTGTATCATACCAAAGGTCAATCAATGTATTACTGTGAAGTAAAGTGTATATATCCAAATAACCACCAGAGAGGCTGCATATGATGTGTTATTTGTGTTATATGCTTCTTTAAAACATCCAAACATAAAACGCGATTAAATAATCAAGCTGGTTGTTACCAATATGAAAAGTATTGACATGAAGTGTTCAAGCAAAATAATCTGTAAAGATTTCATACAAAATAATTACGTAATGGAGATATGTATGAATATCTTGTTAGTAATAATCGCAAGATAAGGAGTCACAATAATTATTAATCCTCCCACGTAGAACTAAAGTAGGTGGATGACTAAGTAGCATTACCTTGTCACACGGCTGACGAGAGACAACGTAACAAGTGACAAGTGGCAGCAAGAAGCATCAGAGCGAGGCAGCCTGACGCGGGCAACCCACAACCTACGTGTTGTCAATACAGACTCAAGGTTGTAGCGCTACCTGTCAATTCCGCGCTGAGACGAGAAAATGGAACACTGGGATAGTGGTCTAGTCGGACCCTCCTTAGTGATATGCACTTAAGTTGTTCTTCTTGTAATTCGTTTTATTGTGTTGTAATTGCTTATTATTTGTTAAATAAGTTAAACATAGTTTTGGCAATTAGTTCTCGGATTATCTTTGAAATGAAATCACATAGTTATAAAAACGTTGTAATTAAACTTTCATTGATTTTTTTATTAATATTTTACTTAAGGGAGAAAGAAGCTAAATGCTATTTCATTCCGTACATGAAAGGTAAAAAACTTAGCCTACTGGCCGCTACCTGTATTTATTTATGTCTGATATTTATGTTGCATTTTAATTGACTAGCTACTATTAGGGGAAGGCAAAATGCAAGGCGTCTGACACGCACAGGCACCACTGTTAACTGTTCGCGCCACACATGATTTACCTCTCGCATCTGCACCCCATGACGTCACCAGCCCAGGTGACAATCGCCTAGTTAGGGGAGAGCGGGGCAAGCACGTGGATTTATAGGTTAGGTCAGCCCGTAATTGAGTTGTAAATGAACAAGATGGCGCCCGACATCTGTCGTCCAGCTGGGAAACTCGCGTCTCAATTCCGTGACGTCCATTTCTGATGGGCCGCAAATAATTTACAGGGGGAGCAGCGCGAGAGGAATTTGTGCAATTCATTGAGCGCTCGATACAGGAGTGGGTGTGCGTGTGACGCGATATGACGGCTTCATTAGAGGGAAATGGCGGGGACGGATAATTGTTGGATAGGTGGTGCATGTGCTGCTGGAAAACGAGAACTATATATACCGCCTGGAGCGGTGGTAGCGTACCGTACTGGGTGGGTGTTAACTTGGTGTTCAATCTTTGAAATTGTATTATAATAGGTAGCAGTTAAGTTGGAATTGAATGCTTATATTAGGATAACTTATCTGAATTACATAATAATTACTTCTTAACATCATCCCGTTGAATTAAATAGTTACATTCAGAAATGAACTACATCAATGACGTTAATTTGGGCATTAGACAGTTGATTTGTAAATAACTTATTTTAATACAAATTTAGAACTTTATGATGTGAGCCCAAACATCAATAAACAAACACATGCATTGACGATGTCGTAAATTATAGCAAAAGCCTTGTCAAAAGTCTCAATACATTTTCGACATCTTTAAGTACAATATACAACATGTTGTACAATGTTCTAAAACAAACACATTTAAAAGACAAGTTAAAAAAAACGTTAATAACTGTAATTACGTTTTGACGATTAAACACGACGACTTCATTCTGATTCTTAATAAATCCCAACAATTTCAAGGCTTTTTTGAAAAATAAACAATTGAAAGTGAATCCTGTTTCCTGCATCAAGACTTTTTAAAGCGCTGGTCACGATAAAGACACCATAAAATTCAGTAATGACAGCGAGTCCGGGTGAAACAATCGAAGCTGGTGGAGTGACTATGACTGGGCCGTGACCTTGTAAAGGTCATAGTGAATGGTATTCCGTCATCCCGACCTTCGCCGTGTCACCGCGTCGCTGTCGGCGCAACACGATGGACCCGGCGCGGACCCTTGGGGGACTCCTGACGCTACACCGCTTCACCGCATAGCCTACAATATACAACGCGTTCGGAGCCAGGGTTTGAAACAACTTTCTTCTACTATTAAACATTTTATAGTTTTTAACTTTATATACGGCTTCTTAAATGTAGCCTACGAAAACCAAGATGCAACGTAAACTGCGTAAAGAAATTATTTGATTGATTAGTTTTGTTAAAATACATGTCTACAACACAACAGTGTATTTAAAGAAAATGTTAGGATATGATTGCAGTAACTAATATCAGCAGGCCACATAACCCTATAGAATTACTAAAAAGAGGTAGGCCTAAATTCTATCAACGAAAACTGCACATTTAACTTATTTATCTAAATTTTACATCCACCAAGGGTTTGGAAAACGGTGAAGTATATAATATAGTGGCCTTATATGTTTATATTTAAAAACCTTCTGCAACAACCAGTTTATAGGAGTAAGCCAAATGTTTTATATATTTTGATTACGTCAAGGTCGGTCAAGTTGTTGAATATAAAAACCAAATAAAGTAATTTAATCAACTTAAAGTAATAATAAAGTAATGTAACTCTTTCTCAAACGAAAATAATCTTTATTCTCAAATCAAGTATGCAATCATTTGTGATAAAAGTTATGATAGAGAAAGTCTCCACAGGGCAGAGCCTGTGCGAGGGGACCGATTCATGGAATAAACTATCTCTGAATTCGAAAATAAGAATAAGGCAAACACATTTCGATGGCAAATTATGATAAAGTTTTTAACACAGTGTTAAAGAAAATTCAGGAGATTTTGGCATCAAGAAGTTTTTGAAAGATAACAACAACGGTCTACGAAAATCAATGGATATGGCATACCATAGAGGAGAGAGGAAAGCCTGCCTAAACGTGGATCGGAAGGTAGCGTTATGTAGCAAGTGTACTCACGGTGTGGGTGTGGAGATGCTGTCCGGTCGGTGTCCCAGCGGCGAATGGTCCTCGGTCCTGTGGGGTCCGAGTCCTCTGTCACCGAGACGCGTGGATTACACAAAAATAATGGCATCTATCACGGGCCGCGGTCGCTTTGTGGCGCTACCTGCCGTCCAAATCCAATTTGGGGGACAAAAAGTGAGCCGAAAACAAGGGCGATACAAAGACCCCCCGGGCACCGGCGGCGCCCGACCCCTTGCGTCCCCACACCCACGCCCGCGATGATGCCGCCCGCGACAAGCTGGGAACCTGCGTCGTGTCGGTGGCGGAGGGATGGGTACGCGTACATTAGAATAGATACAAGGTCAGTTGAACTATGTACATTAACTGCTGGTGGATTTTAGAGGGTCGAACATACTATAGAGATCACGGTTGTAGAAATTTTCTTGGAATTAAACCCAGAGCATATAAACGTAGCGGCTAACATCCTTACGAATTACTGTTTTATATTCCCATATTACCCATATTCCATATTCCTTATATTACCCATATAACTTACATTCTTTGAGATTCTTTAGTCTATAGGACTTATTTCAGACAAATTTTGATCACAGTACGCTAATATTAAAATATTTTTTAACACTTTCTGATGATCGCATATTTCTCATAGTACCAGGTTAACCGAGCCTTGCTCGTTGGTTTTGATTCAATTTTAATATTTCCACCAACAACCAACTATACCTCTTCACAGTTAACAGCTGTTTCAAAAAGTCTGCTTAACATTAATGTTTTTTTTTTTTTTTACTTTTGTTTACATTTAGTTGTTATTTCGTTACCAAAATAGCAACCCATAAGAGCAATGTTAAAAATTACAATTTTTAAACTTAAATTTAGATAAAATTTGATTTTTCCTGGGATTGAGACTGTTTCTAAACTTATTTTTGGGCCGAAACACTCTTAAATGCAAAGTTTAAGCAAAATCTAACAGCTAGATTTCGAGATCGTGGAACACACATCCCTTCAGACATTCCTCGTATTATAGTATAGGATTTATATGATAACATTTTTTGAAAATCCGTTCGCTATGCAGAGGTAGATTCACTAGGTTAGCCTTAATCGTCTTTCTGAATAAGTTCATTGAATAACTTGGAAGGGGTAGTACTGCAGTTTTGTTGGCTTTATCAATCTCTCAAAAGCATTCGATAGCGTTGATAATTCAAATTTTATTACTATTAAGCTTGAGTTTTTGGATGTAGAACACAGAGCGCTGAGCTGGTTGACGTCTTAATTAAATAGTAGGCAGCAAGAGCAAGTACAATAGTAAGTTTCGCTTTAAATTTTTATCAAATTTTTTATCAATTTGCAATAAACAATGCTGGGGTTCCACACGTCTTGATTTAGGTCCTAATCTGTTCATCATTTACGTTTATGGCAACGTATTTTTTCTTATTTATTTATTTATTTATTTATTTCCCAACGGATTTACACCATTTTACAATAAATACTATGTGATAAAGAGCATTTTAGTTCTACAAGATGATAACAATAACTTAATAACGATGGAAACAGATAAGTAACAACAAATAAATTATGACTAATCTAAATACTTATAACAATAACAATAATGACCAGATTATAATTAAGAAGACACAATAAATATCACGAGTAATAAGTTAACAAATAAATAACAAAAACATAAATAACAATTAGAAGACTTGAATTTGCACTGGTTAAGGCACAGACACAGGCACTAACATATGTGTGACCCTTTAAAGGCATCACCAAGAAAAACACAAGCACCTGCACTGGTGTGACCCTTCAAAGGTGTCACCAAGAAAAGCACAGGTGTGACCCTTTAAAGGCGCCACCAAACAAACTTCACAAACAATGTGATGCTAGAGACGCATGGCAGCCAATTTTCTCCTAAAGGACGATCCTGTTTCATTGAAGAAATCCAGCTGAGTTGGAGCTTCGCTTCCACTTCTTAAGAGCCGTGAAATACCGCTGTGGTAGGCGTAGTTGGTGGGAAGGTGACGTCTTCTAAGTATTGATTTGGACCTCGTTCCTTTTGGTATGTGGAAATCAATGCTGCTAAGTAAAGAAGGGCAGTCCAGATGGCCGTTTAACAACTTAAAGAGTGTTACAAGGTCGACATGATGCCGTCTCAGTTTCAAAGAAGAAAGGCCAAAGCAAGCTTCAATTTCACCAACTGGAGTTTCACGGTAGCCGTAACCAAGTCTGCAACCAAGCATTCTGACGAACCTGCGTTGAATACACTCCAACTGGTCTATATGGTTAAGTTGGTGAGGAGACCAAATTACTGACCCATACTCCAGTACAGGAAAAGTTCTTCAAAGTTCTTTGACCATTTTGCAGATAATACCCCTTTGTTCACTCGAAATAATAGTAGTCCTAATTTTATTTAGAAGTGGAGATGTTTGGTCAGTTCAGTCTGTTGGTATATTATTGTGAGTACCTGGTTAACCGAGCCTTGCTCGTTGGTTTTAATTAAGTTTTAATATTTCCACCAACAACCAACTATACCTCTTCACAGTTAACAGCTGTTTCAATAAGTCTGCTTAACATTAATGATCCTTTACTTTTGTTTACATTTTGTTGTTATTTCGTTACCAAAATAGCAACCCATAAGACCAATGTAAAAAATTACGATTTTTAAACTTAAATTTAGACAAAATTCGATTTTTCACGGGATTGAGACTTTTTCTAAACTTATTTTTTGGCCAAAACACTCTTAAATGCAAAGTTTAAGCAAAATCTGACAGCTAGGTTTCGAGATCGTGGAACACACATCCCTTCAGACATTCCTCGTATTATAGTATAGGATAATGTTATGTTTCTTATAATGCAAAAGAGAAGACTGCGATAAAATTTGTTTAATTCTCATATGTTCAAAGTATGTCTCTTTTAGAAGTCTAAACACGGTAAAATCCCCAATACTACCCAACATGAGGTGTATATAGTCATTGGTAATAGTCACAGAACTCACCTTTTGAACGTGTGTGCCACAGGCTAGGACTAGTGTTTTTAATAGGAGGAAAGATCAGTGGCGGCGGCGGCGTCGTGGAAGGATGATTATGCCAAGGTCAACGCCGGCGGCACGCAGGGATACTGATAACACATTACGGCCTAATTGATAACCATCCAAGGTCAAATGCTTAAGTAGGTCGCCTCCACCTGTGTCCCCAACAGTTCTACCGGACACTTGACATTTTAGTAAGGACACAACATGCAGTGGGCCTTAATATAGTCAATATTATTTATTGGCATATCTTATATACTTCTAAACCTTTCATAACATAACTTTTTGATTTTGATTACAATATTACAATAGTCGAAAATGTATAATAATGCATTAAATTAATAAAATAAGAGTGATTATTAGGCCTACACTATAGGGAGAGTCTGACACACAAATCTATAAACGTCCAAGGGAATAAATGGACACCCTGTACATTTTCAAACGACAAGTTAAAAAATAATTACAACCCAGTTACTCTCAAACGCACTAAAAGAAACAATGAACGGACAATCCGTGAGTAACCTTATTAAAGAATCAAGGCCAGGTAGAGGTCCCGAGGGCGGGTAAATCGGAAAGAAAGCATGTTTTATACACGGGGCGGTCAGCGGCGGGCGAGCTCTTATGAAAATGAAACGAACCGCGCCGCGAAATCCTTTTAAAAAAGAAAGCCCTCGGCCGCCGGGTGCATTAGGCTTTAAATACTTAAGGGCGGCTCAGAAAAACGGATAAGTAAAACGGATCCGGAAGATAACTCGTGCCAACTTCCGCGGAACGAATGAAAAGGCGGGCAGGTGGTCGAGAAAAGGGTTTTTTTCTGGAGGGCGAGGAAGGTAACTCATGCATATTGATGGAGGCTGATGAGCCGGCGGAAAAATGGTCTTGTAATTAATTTACTCAAGATAGATGTGTAGAGTCTTTGTCTAGGGAACTCCTGCCGAGCAGAGCGAGCGCCGACCATGCGATTATTGATTTCTTCATTTTGAATAGGATGTTATTGGTAATTTGCTGTAACTAAATTAAATTGTGTGCATAATAAGTACATTATAAGAGTGTTTGAACAGTTGAAATGTCAATTTTTATATTTAATTAAGGTGGTAAACTATTTATTGTTGGTGGCCTAAAATAAGTATAAAAATAGTTTGGATTGCTTTACAAATTTTAGTTTAATAATAATGTAAAAAAAAAAAACTTTCACGTCAACTGAATTTATAACCAGTCTTAAACTTCAACACAAAAGGAAACCCCAACAAATTTATGGATCTCGATAAAGCAAGCTTTCAACAACACAGTTTAAAATTGATTAAGATATCCAACTTTATCACGAAGTCTTCGTGACCACGGGAGTTAGTGTGTAATTGAAAATATGAAAAATGAACACGATATTAATTGTGTAATAAGCCCTGTAGCGTGATACGTGTCGCCTACCTTCCAATTTGGAACAGTGTGGAAATGCAAATACGACTAAATCATAGGAAACAAAACGGGTCCCAGCACGCAGCCCTGTTAACACCCGTGTAGGACAAGATGGCCGGCTGATAAGGGCTTATCAGATGGGCAGGTGAGAGTCGGCACGTATCCCCGTCCCCTTACAATTCAACCCCCCCCCCCCCCACCCCAACAGTAGACCTTTACACCACTGACACACCCTGCGGTAAAAAACAACAAGGCCTAATTTGAACTGGGCGGCTGGCCGGCGCATCTGCCGTCTTGTGCTTGACAGAAATGTGGGTGAAACGTGTCCAGACGATCTGATTAGATATCGCTGTAGATCGGGTATGTGTTAAAATATATCTGAATAAACATGCAGTAATGACACATGATCATGTTTATTTATTTACTATGTCATTACCGTATAGGCCTATGCAGAAATAAAATAAATAATACGAAAAAATGGAATTTATTCAATGCATAAATTACTATTTAAATTATTGCATATAATTGTTACATGCGATTCAAATAGCAAAACCATTGGTATAGAATAAGTAAATATGTATTGAGGAGTTTTGAACTAGAAACCACATATTCTTAGAGGAAAAATTTCAATTTTTGGCCCAGCGGCTGAAACGTTTGTAATCCTCACTCCCGACCGAGGGTCAGTTTAAGGGGGGGGGGGGGGATGTCAGATTGATACCACTGGTCCAGAAGCCCCCAATGCCCGATGAGTCACTGCAGCCGCTGTTTTTAATATGCGGGGCCCGGACCCGGCCGACTGGAAGTAAGCGAGCCCGGACAAAGGCTCCTTCCTTCATCCTTTGTTTAGCGGTGTTTAATTAATTTTTCTTGTGCGATTGGCATTCCGTTATTTGCATTTTGGCCAGACGGTCTGTTTACATTGCATTGACGAATTTGATACACTTGTCGATTACATACAAGGGCAAACGTGATCCTCATCCTGTTAAAGATGGAGAATGCGATAAAAATGCCTTTGAAGACGCCTGCTTGTTATTGGCTGGTTTGGTAATACGGTTTCAAAATTGGTAGATATATTTCATGTATGTTGGGCCTATACATCAAACACATAAGTAATTAATTTCAAAATAAAGTTCTTCTTTTGCCATTTATTCACTGATTTTTTACCGTTTCCAACGTATTTTGAAGATTCTGGAAATAATTTTAATCTCAGGGAGTACAATATTGATTTAGATGTTATACATTACAACTAGAACATATATAACCCAGTGGAAAAATGCTAGTAACTAACATAAATACGTTCGAACATGCCTATTTAAAGAATTAAGTAATGTTTTAATCAGAAACAAAAATAAACTATACTTATTTAACAAACATAAATACGTTCAAACATTTTTCTTTTTTGAAACTCGTATGGTCTTAACCCAGGTCAGATAATTTATTGACCTTCGACAATGTTTAGTTGGTACTAAGAGGTAAAGTTATATGATTTTTTTAGAGTTTGAGGACACTCTATACAAGTTAGCATTGATTTTTATTACCTTGCCCGAACGAGTCCGTAACCGAATCACATTCCAAATGTAATAAAACCGTTAGGCAAGAAACAACACAGACCTGTAAGCGACAAAACGGCAAAGTCTCCCCTCATAATCAAACACACTTCCCACAAAACGCAAACGACCCAAGAAATGACTAGCGGGAGCACGTGTGAATGTAAAGTGTCACTTAACCATAAGTCAAAAGACAATAACAATAATGTTGCGTTTCGAGGGTCATTAGAGCCTGTAAGTGTGAAGCATATGGGCTGGAATGGCTGGGGTGGTAGCAGAGCTGAGAGGCTTTGCATTGCAACTGAGAACAAAAGTCCTTGGTTTATAAAATAATCATACGATATTGGTTGCAACTAACATAGTTTTGTGGCACAGTTCGCGATGTGTCCTTTGGGTGATGCATTGTATCTGTAATAAATATTATGTAAATTTGAAAGTTTTGACAGTCATATTTATAATAACATTTTATTTTTGTTATCTGTTCCTCATAAAAAAGACTTAAATACCATAATATTTTCTAACAATATAATATTCAATTAACAATGCACATAAACGGAAACCCAAACCGCAATTAAGATCCCACAGATGTTGAACAAGGAAGTGACGGGGTTAGACGTTAATAGAAGGGTGGCCATCGAAGGGTAGAAAGAAGGGAGTCAATATTTGACGTATTTGTGGATACAAGTCCTCACCAAAACACTTGACCCGTACAAAAATACTGTCTTGAAGGGTTCTTAGGGGAGAGAGTGGCCTTACACGTGTTGTATAGAGTGGGGATTAGAGCCATCAGCTTAAATCCAACCGGTATTTTATTGGTCAATGGAACAACATGCATGAAAATTAAACCATACATAATCCAAACAAGTTGTTAAAAATGGGAATTACAATAATTAATCAGTTGTTAAGTAAAAATACTCATAAATAGCATAGTCTTTAACTTTGTATGCCCTTGAATGTTGAAAGTGATTTATTTCTTGACGATGTGGGTAAATTAGCCTGTTTCAGAGGGTGCGTCATGGTATGTGACTTTTTTATTGTGATGATTTTCTCTCTTCATCGACCATTGTGCATCATGCAACCACATTCCTTCCAAGGTTATTCGTGCTAGCAAGATAACCGTATGGACCGATTCGTTCCAGAAACTAGACCAACCACAATCTATGATGGAGCTCTACTTGAAAATCAATTATGCTAATATATTCATACTCGGTAAGGGTAAACATAACTGAGCCTCCTCAATGCTCCGCTGCTGCTCTTTGGTCTCTACTGAATCTACATTCAAGAATAATGTTATTCCGTAGGCAGTGGCCGCATCAGAAGCCAATCGCTGGGCTGCGTGTGTGTGAATGTGTGCCTGTGTTGCCACTAGCGCGGTCCCCGCTCACCCCTCCACGGGATTATGAGGCCCACCTATAATTACTGGGACTAGTTGCTGGCCCCGCAGCGCCATTAAAACACCAGCAAATGTCATCCTTCTCATGACTTGTCGAAACTCGGCTTCCTGATGGAATGTGACCGGGCTTGTCGTCGCTCGTCGCTCGTCGCCCAGTCTCCAGCCCTGACCCTGAATTACCTTACACGTTGATTCGTTTAGGTTCTTTTTGTTATGCTTTGGGTTTAATATGTTAATTTTGAAAATATTAAATATATGTCCATATATTTTGTTGCTTTCATTGTTTTACACTTGTGATGAGGACCTGCAGTGGGAATTTTGCTATCTAAATTAGGACCGCCAAGGAAAAAAAGAAAAAAACGATTTCACTACTTTTTCCTTCTTTCTAAATGCCCCGTTTGAATCAGGCCAGTGACGTTATCCATCACGTCACAAAATCTATATCAATAAAATGCACCAGTTTTTTGTGCTATCATGCTAGTAACGTAGTGTACATCGTTTTACCTGCTAATGAGACAACCCTTCTCTATTGCATGTTTCTCCAGTCCTGTATCTAAATACTACATTGAAATTGTTGTTATCGCGACTTCTGATTGGTAGTAGGACTATCTAAACAGATATTTAGACCGACAAAATAACATAATTTATTTTTCGCAATTATTATTCTGTATAGTGTCTATATAAAGGAGACTTCAGCATTTTAAGAACAATAACCAATTGATTTCTTAAATCTGGCACCGTCATAGCAACATTAGTTTTTTTCACACCACATATTAACTGACGGGTAGGAATCACAACCATCACGCAGCCTGAATACTCGCAGAACGTGCGCTGCCCAAATATACGACTTAACGTTTCACCCCAGTTTACTATCGCACTAAAGAATACAGCCGTGAAAGAGGAATTAAAGCATCGCCGCATCGGCAGATATTAAGTTATAAATTAGCAATGTCAACGACAAGTACATAAGTATGATTTAAAGAAGTTTAATGGCTGGGACCGCGGACTGGTTACGCTCGGCCGCTTGCATAAACAAATCGGCGAGACTGACGATAAATTAGAGCAGAGTGCAGCGGCAAAAAGTGCACTGAAGACGGCGGAGGGGGAGGGGGTGAGGCAGGGAGGGGGTGATGCGGTCGCGGTCGCGGACGTGGCTGGGAAACACCGGAGGACGAGCGGTCACAGACGGACGGTGTGGTTGAGTCGAACAATGAAGAGGAACTGGAGCTGAGTGACAAGCCTGCACGCAGTACTGCAGCTCTGAAAGTTGGAAATTTGGAAAATCTCTATATTGATGATAGAACTAAATTCTAATATATTCAGTTATTATTGATTCCTAGTCCCTTTGAGGTTACGTTGTCGTAGTGTCTGGGTAGTGTTAGCCTAACACCGTGTCCGGCCACGTTATGCGCCATTATTAGGCTAGACGATCATCAACGGCGCGCCGCCACGGCCGTGTCGTGTCATATGCCGCGGGCCGACCGGTGCTGGGCTATCAATGGGGGGCAGATGATTTGTAGAGGCGGCGCTCCACCGATGTCATACCGGACCCTCGCCATATAATGGGCGTCCAATCTCGGTTAGCGGGGCCCCGCCGAGGCCCGACAGCGCTTTTAGGAAACCAAAAATTGATAGTAAAGATGAGGGGTTAACGAAAAAAATTACAAAAAAATTGTGGCTAAAAACACCATGTGGAAATTTTTTGATCGGATACAAAAGATGCATGAGAATAAACTATAGCTCTTATACTAAAAACATCTGGATAATTACAATATCTACTAATTTCTTTAAGAAAATTACTAGAAACGTTCTAAACTAGATATTTATCAATAAAACTTAATTTTGGGTTCCTCAAGAGTTTTCCATAACTCATGAACTAAATCTAAAGCGAGCTAGAAATAAATTTAACATAGTTTCTTCAAATTCTTCTTACATAACAAAACTATTCATAGTCGACTTTAAGCGCATCGCACACTTGGAAACGTAACCCCTCCAATGTTCCTCGCCGGAGAGGGTGGACGCAACGACGCCCCCGTACCCAACCGTGTCACGCCGCTCCGTGAAATATCTATTCGGGAAATAAGCGTGTAAATACGGCGGGCGATCGGAGACTATATTTTATTCATAACCGAACCCGAGGCCCGAAATTAACGAGACTCGAGTCGTCGATCTCGCGGCCTTGGCTGTGTTCTTCAAATTAATTAACTTCTTTCTCTGTATTCATAAGATGCGACCGGGCGACCACGCTACACGGCTACTATAGAGTGACTAACAATATCGAATCCCATTTGCGATTATATTCGGTAGTTCGAATGCTCATTTGAATATTCGATCCTCGATTGTTGTACAGTCACTAACAAAGCTGTTGTCGATTTGCGATGTTCGTGTGATTTATTTCGTATGCCGAGTTTGTTCTATTTTACGATTTAGAGTGATTTATAGCTATTTAAATTGACTATAATTGTCCTCCGTCAAGATTAATGAATAGGACAAATAATAAACTGTAAGCCTGTGTTTACAGTTAAGTAGGAAATAATCATATCTCAAAAGTTATACACCATCATTAGGATGTACTGTATTTATTTGTCCAACCACAACAAAAAACCTGCATATAGAGCAAAAACATAAATAGATATACTAAATGTTTAAGGTATTAAGATACCAGAAAAAGTTCAAGATCGATATCTCAAAAAATATCGTCCTGGTTTTCTATATTTAGCGAATTATCATATAAACAGAAAACTATTATCCGCATAAAACGCAATAAAATAGCAACGTGAAAGTAGAGACAAGTTCCAATAATGTGATGATAGCCCACTCATCGGCTCACGGCGGGGGGCTAACAACCCTCGCGCGGTGACCCCGATCACTGACGATCACTCCAGGGGTGGATGTCATCTGGTGATCGGCCTCGAGCTAGTGTCAGCTCCAACCCTTCCCGCAGCCCAAACAAAGTTATGTTGTTATATCTCATGGAATATGGATCCGCCTAACTACCCCTAACAAACCGGAAGGGGAGACTATCTCTTTAGCCCTGCGACATGGATGCCAACGCTAATTGTACCGTTAAACGAGGACCGGACAACACGTGATGGGAAGAAGGAGGTTATGAAGAAAAATAAATTGAAGTTCATAACCAGTAACTCATCATTGATCTTTAAATAGACTAGGCTATGTTAAAGATGATTTTGTTATAAAAATATTTGAGATATTGTGACAAAAGGTAATAATTTAGGTGAATACTGCATAGGCTATAATAAAGGCCTGCACAGACCAGAGCGATACTTTATCGCTGGAGCGACGCGATACCTTCCTGGAATTTTATCTGCGTTACTTGGGCGATAATATCGCAGCGGGAACAGGAGCTTCCACACCGGAGCGGGAAAAAGAGACTCGCGGGAAGCCAGTAGGCCTACACCTCAGGGGAGCGGCGAGGGTGCGGTGATTGTGTGACCTCTAGACATTGTGTTATAGTTAGTTTTTCTTACTGTACTGTGTGTTATCTTACCATGAAATCGTCCGATGAAGAAGAATCGACTAGCCGTGCTAGAAGATGAAAGACAGAGAAAAATTTGGATACACGACATAAATAAAGAACGGCTGCAATTTGGCGAGTACCATACGCTCATGCCCCAGTTACGAAAAGATGAAAAAATATTCTACATATACTTCAGAATGAACAGAATCCATATGAATCATGCATGAAATGCGAGTCAGCGGAGCAAACAAGCTCATCTTGAACACTAAATAAGCCTTATTATATTTTGGGCATTTTAGCGCTCCGTCTGTAACTGATATTACTATAAAGAATATTACTGTTTGAGACTACCGAGCAATTGCTCGGCCCCCATGTCCTTTACATAAGTATAATCATTAATCAAGTCAAATCAACTCTATTCGACAATAAAATACAAAATAATTACAAGCACTATTTACCGAACTAGTCCCACATGAGCCACAAGGCTTGTGCGTGGTGACGAGTCCTTCTTATACATAAATGTATAGTGCATTTTAAATTATATTACTGCTAGTTCTAAAATTAATAAACTAAATTATAGAATTTTTTTAAGTCAACAAGAATTTTGGCATAAGAACTTAGACATTACAGACGAAAACAATAATACAGTTTTATCGTTAAACAACATTAAAATAAAAGTTATAGATTAGTTGGCCTAGTAATACGCATTTTTTTACATTGACGATTATTAGCTTAGATACATAAACAAGCTGATAAATTTAAAAAAAATTTACCCAACTACAGATAGATAGGAACTAATTTATCACACTAAGTTTTTATCAATAAATGAAATATAAAATAAAAATTAACAATGTAACAATAAAATAATAAGCAACTTGGCACTTTAACATTGCGCGGAGAGTCAATTTCGAGAGTGTTTTGTGAGTTTTATGGTATGGTATGTTGTAAACGTTGTAAATTTTGTAGGTGTATTAGTCCAGTCCAGTCCAGTCCCATTAAATAATGGGTTGTAGAACTCAGCTTTATAAGTTAGTTACAGTATGTAAAACTACTTTACCAGCCATAAGAACCAATGTAAAATGTGTAAAAGAAGGCGTAGGCTAGTTGGTAGGACTATTGTTACTGGCTAGTGAGTCCTGTGAGTTGACTTAAAGCCTTAAGTGGATTTAAATCATAGAGCACCGGGTATGTATAAACAACTTCAAGTAAGTGTTCGATGATACACGACATGTTGGTGTTGTTGTTGTTACAACTTGCACAGCACAGACAAAACTGAGTAGTTCATGGTTTGGCCGCACGGTATCGCGGCGATAAAGCGCTGCGAATGGTGCATGCAGCGTTACCGCGATACCATCGCTACAGTATCGCGATCGCCTCAGTATCGCGTATCGCAGTTCGCTCTGGTGTGTGCGGCTCCATAAGACAACATGGTATCGCACGACCCACTGGTATCGCACGCGAATTTCCAAGAAAAAGTATCGCGCCCGCTCTGGTATCGCACGGAGTATCGCTCCGGTCTGTGCAGGCCTTAAGAAATCAAATGGATTGCGTTTCAAATGTACCAAGATTAAATGATTTTGATAATATACCCTACTAAAATAGATGGAATGTGTATCATTAAAAAGTTGTAAGACAAATGCGACATGAAACACTTAAAGGTACAGGTAATAATAAATTGACGTCAATTAACGGTAAAACGTAATAATTAAAACACCTAATTACAAATATACAGCGTGTATTCCAAAACATGCAATATCCACTTTTTTGGTAGATTTAGGCTACTCAAGCTAAGGTCCATATGAAGGGTCAGACGAAGAAACTCAAAAAAGCTTCACACAAGTATTGCGTATCAGTATCTGTCTTCCTGAAATAGGAATCAACTACGTGATTGATTAAAATGTGAGTGGCGCTTGAAACGTTAAAAAATATGTCAAATGGAATTTTTTATAAAAACAAATTACATGTAGTCTATTTAATGTCTCCTGCGAGTCCTTGTCTTGTTAGTGTTTCCTTCTTCTCCAGCACAGCGTTGTCGGTGTCCTCTCCCTCCATGCCGCCGCGCCGCCGGCTCGTCGAGATACGGCTGTCAAATCTGTGTTTATTCGCTCATTACTCGAAACAGTCGTGGGGATTTAGGCACTCGCCCTTGACCTTGGCGCGACAAGGTTGTGGGGAGTGAAGGGCCTATCGGTCGCCGTGGTTTATGTAATGAGAACAACCTAACCGAACGATCAATGGCCGCATTTACAGCGGCACGATCACTTTATGGCCCCCTGCTCGTATTGTCTTTGTTCCTTGATGAGCGGCGATTTTATTGCTTATGCGACTGTCTGCCGGCAATTAAGCGGCTATCGTTTTTGGGTGATGAAGAGGGGTTCGTTATAGAAACTAGTGCGTCTGCGTGGCTGAGGGCGTTATATAAAAGGGAGTTTTGATCATCTGTGCTTTGAAAATATTAGTTCCATTTAAAACTATAATATTAGACTAATTGTGCCCTTTTATGCAATAATATAACTTTGTGGAAGATTACGAGAGATTTGCTTGACCAATCAAATTAAAGCCAAATAATAAATGGGTTGAATGGAAATTGAAAAACCTCTACTCTTGCCGTTTACTCCACAGTTGAAAGTGATTCTTTAAATCCATACCAGGGTTGGAGACCAAGTTATTTCAATATAACATGTATAACAGTTTTTTTTTCTTTTTTTAATGAATTTACATTTTTCTTACACATTTATCACAAATTGTTCTCATTGTTACGTCTTCACTATAGCAAGGAGGTTTAATCAGGTGATATTTAGTTATCAGACGACGCGTAGAGTGAAGGTTGAGGGGGAGTGGTAGGGTAGAAGGGAGGGTGCGAGTGACAGCCGCCAAAAAGCGCTCGGTTTGAAATGTTAATGTCCGCCTGAGGAGCGGGCCTAAGGCGACACGAGTCCATTTGCGAATCACACACGCTTCTGACACCGTGACATGGGGATGGGCCGGGGGGATAAAAGAAACTGTGGCGGAAAAGGTAGTGTTAGTCGTGGGCGCGAGATCTCTGAGGTGAAATATGTCAAGCGTTTTGTGGTCATAGGTGACGAGGCATGTGGAAAACGTGTTTCAATAAGGTGAAATTATAATGTTTACTAAGCCTATAAACAACTATACATGTGTATAGAAAGCAAAAATTGAAAAATAAAACTTCACATACTGTACATTGTACATATAAAATTACTTTCTGCACACTAATAGATCTTTGTTTGAATAATCAAACTTGTTAAAAGTAGGCTTAAACTAAACATAATGATACTACGAAATGAATCTGTTGAATTAGAGATTTTTCGAAACTTACGATAAATATTACTGTAAACGCTAATCGCTATTTGCACAATGCTATTTCTATGCCTGAAGTTACAAAAACTGGTTGAAAAGTGATCTATGGCAAATATTTCACATTGTTTATTCAGTTTAACCATGATGCATAACGTATTATTCTACAATTTACCAACTAAAAGAAAAGGCGTTAAACGTTAGATTTATGTTATAGTATGTTACAAAATGGTTTTGCCCCAATGTTTACTTTTGTTATGTGCTGTTTTTCATTAACAAATTATTTTGTGGTAGGTACAGCAAAGTTGTCGTATTTATAATCGTGAACTCAACCTAAGAGGATAAGGAAGATAATATTAGTTGATGTATTAGTTTTACAGGTAGGTGAGAATGATAGAGTCAAATTGGGATTCGGACGAATAAACAATTTTACAAAACGTTTGCACAACAACAAAAAAATGGGATTAATTTATAATGTAGTTTTTTCTAATCCATTTTTTTCGGTTAACCTATATGTTAAAACTAATTTAAAACTACAATACGAGTATTTCAATCGAAACTCAATATCAAAGTGAACATTGCAAATTAGCTGACATTCTCTGTTTACTCCCTATAAAAAGTGAAAACAATAAAACACCCCAAAGCCAAAAGAAATGCCACAAACGAACAATGATCCACAAAAACCCTCCCACGCTAATTAAAAAAGGGGAAAGAAGTGTGAAAACAATCAAGGGCTATAAAGTCAACTAGACGACGACAAAAGAGGGCGGTGAAGTGGTGAGGTAATCCAAGAGGGGTTGTGGGGACACTTGTTGCCGCGGTGCGACAAAGGCGACACGCGTCCCGTCGGCTTAGCCACTTACACAGTTTTTTGTCACCAAAATCGCCCCCTACCCCCCACGGCGAGACCCTCCGACTAAATCCAACCACCCAATTTCACTCGTCGTCGGATCACCTTCCTTTGAGTGTTTATCTTCTTGGAGACGAGGGGATTTCTCTAGTGATTGTCCTGTTTTAGGATTAGGCTTTCGAAAAGATTTAAACTATTTGATGGTAGTTTACTATTAGCAGGCACTTATGTTAAAATAAATTAACAACTCGGGAAATAGGTTAATAATTAACATTTGCAGACAAAGGTTGATGCTGTATTAACATTCCTGTACATGTATAGTGTTACAATAATTAAGACTGTCAATGAACAATTAATTTATAATTTGATATTTGAATATTGAAGGTTGGTAAAGTATTTGGGGATGGATGTAAACCTCGCTAATTAGGTAAATAAATAAATGTGTTATGCCTACTTATTTATTTTAACCAAAATGAAGAGGACTAACAGCCAAAGAATTTTAGGTTGGAAGCTGAGGATGACGTACTGACATCGAAACACGTCCTGACCATGTTTATAAATTATTGTTTAGCTGTTTTGACGGAAACTGTCAGTAATTTAGTCTTATGTTTTAATTCGCACAGCTCAGGGGCTAAAACCATAAATTTTACTCCTTAAAGTGTTTTTGCAAAATCGAGTAACGATTTTAATGCCGATATTTTCCACGATTTAAAGAGGCAACTTCTCTAGATTCCAATGCAGTCTAACTATATAATCTATGCATTCTCTTATTTCCTCAACGCACAGCCCTGACAGCATCAACACGACAGCATATCCAAACATGGATTATTCACAGCAGAGACCGAATTTCACGGGAGTCTCGGCGATGTCGGGGGAAGCGTTTTGTTATGCTAAACTCCTCGGTTGACGGTTGACGGTTGACACTGACGCTGACGTCGACGTCGTCCGAGTCCCCCGACCGCAGCCGCCGGCGGTCACGTCCGTGCCGCGTCCCACAAAAAACCAATCGCGGTCCGGGCCAATCACGCGTAATCACACTGTGGGACAACCGCACGTAAGGACAGATTGGATCTCGATTGGAATAATTTGGTTGATAACAGGCGACAGAGTCAATGTCACTTTTTATCCGTCCTTGAGCCTCGGATTGGACCGCGATCCGAGTGACCTTGAGGGTAGATTACCCTCGACTGTTTTATTTCTGCGTTTTCACGGGAGTTTTGTGTGTCGAGAAGGTGTAATTACGGACGAGTCGTGTGAATTGAAGTGAGTTTTAAGCTGTATGAGTGATTGTAGGTGGGAACGTTTTAAAGTTGAAAGAACGTATATGAGGTTTAGGTAGATGAAAATGAAGAGTTTTGATAACCTGGTTGTTTAATTATATCCACTCGAACCATTCCTAAGATCTGTAAAAATAATAATTTAATTTCAACTTACAATGTTTTAGTCTAGTGTTTGTCTTATATTCTTCTAAATCTAAAGAGTCCTGTTCCGCCGATAATGTAGTCCTGTTAACCGTTCTTGGTAGCCAGAGGACATCTAGTTTCCGAGGGATGCAGTTTTGGATCCGTATGCATATATCTCACTCGCAATCCACCCCCGCGTGGTCGGCGATCTCGTCCTCACGGTCTGTCCCGGTCGCCGCCGCCGTCGCGTCGCGTCGTGGTAAACACTCCGGTACAACGGTCGGCGACAATGGACGCCGGTTTCACGGCGATCAGCGGCAAAAACGCGACCGCATGCAATATTTTGTCAACGGGCCGACCAGCACTAATCGCCACTTCATGGTGGCGTGACAACGTCGTTCACACGGCCCAACGCGACTCATATAATCCGGGTAACGTCCGTGTCATATCTTCCCATGTCGCGGCGATCCGCTCTGCCCCCGGCGGCGGCGCAGCGTTGACATCTACTCTCGGGACTTCTACATCTCGAGATACTGTATCAAGTGTACATTTATTACAATCTTGGTAGTGTGGCACCGTTAAATTAATTTCAAACCTATCCTAGCCTTAGGGACATGAAACACCAACACCTCCGAGAGTATGAAATCAAGAGTATAATTGAATATTTATAAGGTGTTTTCAAAGCCGGACAGTCTTTTGTAGAGAGAGTAAACCAATCACAAAAAGCAAACAGGGGCACAAATGAAAAGAAAATAAGTTGGTCACTTCCGACGTCACATTTGGAGTTAATTACCGGCTCGGACTTCATCAGGAACAATCCCTCGGTGATTTCATTTTCGTCAAGATTTTTTTATCCCCGCCCCGCAAAACAGTGACCACCGCATTAGTAAACAGTCGGCCTTTTCTGCTGCCCTTAATTAAAAAATGAAGGTTGAACATGATTTGTGCAGGAGGAGACGAAGGGTTAATTACTTCAGATGCGATGAAAAAACAATTCCATTAGGGCTTTGTATAATTCTGTTTTCTTTTTCCTGTAATACTAATCGCGTTTTCGAGGCCCAAGTCCGCTCGAGGGAAATAGGTAGGCCTACAACTTCATTACATAACACTAACTTTTATAACCATTATTTTTGTTTAAAATAACATCAACTGTACGTTATCTACTATTGGATCCTTTGAGAACTACCGAGAGTCAAAACGTCGAAGTGTCAAGTCATTATAGGTAAAGGGGGCTGCGTGTTCACGGCATTCCATAGTTGTAAAATTTCGTTTAGAGCACGACTATTAAAAATCGCGTTATTTTATAATACCTATAATTTGAGGGCCTCTAACAAATTGGGGGGTCAGGCGGCAATAATCATACCCTTATTAGGGTTTTTGCGGACGCGGATTTTATGAGGTTGTCAAGCGGAGGAACGAAGGGGGCGTGGCGGGCCCCATCGCACATCTCCTGCGACAGCGATATTAATTACAAACGATCCCGTGTCACCGACGCGAAATTGTGCGCGGACGCCATCTTTGTTTGGACAGCAGACAAAGCGATCGTCGTTAAATCGACGTATTTGAGGACTATCGCGTGCGTTGTCCGGGTCGTGCCGTCTGGGGACTCCCTGAGCGAGTGTGCGAGTGTGTGAGCGTGTGTAGGCGCTTGGGTGCGTGTTTTCACGGACGTTTCTTTGCAGCGCCTTTGCCGACGCCGGGTATATTTATAGTTGCATCGTCCGCCGCCGGAGCGCACTCTATATAATATGCAGGCCACATATAGGTTAGGTTTTGATGTAAATTGAGCCCGATGCTCGCCCGTGTACGCCGTATTTATGGACGCGGTGCGCCTTGATTTAGTTCGGTAGCCGGTGAACGTGTAGCGCTCGGGTTTACAAGCCCTGTCCCTCGTAGACGCTTTAATTCAATAGGCGGCCAACTCGGGTGGAAGCAGTTCAACTAACGAAATATTACCTTACATGTACTCACGGTCGTTAGGGATCCCCGACTCTGAGCGATTGAATAACCTACGATAATAGTGGTAACCAACGAGGGCCCGGCACGATAACTGAAATGCTGAGCGGGCCTTAGAAGTTATCTGTAAAACACATATGTGCAGCAAGGGAATTCAATCAAAGACCTAAACCATATTTTGAGAATATTTTTAAATACACAAATTGTACATAAAAACCACTTAAAATATGCATACAATAACAAAAAATTACTTAAAGCATATTTATTTATCTCGTCATTCAATTTTTCCACCAATGGAATAAATATCACTGCAAAATGTAGTGAATGAGTGTAAATATTTACAAGATTGACTTGAGTACCGGTATTGGTGCTAGTTGTAACTATTAAATAGGAAATTGTAAATCTGTTATTTTAATTGATATCTCGCGCAAAGCTGTTTAAATGGATTGCAAATAAATGAACTCCTGATAGGTTGGCGAACTATCTGAAACGAAACAAATAGAACCACTATGAACTACGATTTCCGGCCACACCTTCGGGTACTTTAGGAAAGTAGGACGGAGGTGGAACGTAATCAAATGTGCAATAATTAATTTCTACAATAAAGTTCAAGGGGACACCACAATACGGCGGTGGAGTTATGGCAGAGTGGGATGCCGACCATTCATAATCAATTACGTACAACGACATTATTATTTGGTCTTCGTACTTTATCATTCCGTGCATTATTTCCTTTTGGCGCCTTATAAACATAATCAAGTTTGAAGAAGATTTAAAAGTAAAATACAAAAGCCCTTGTCGATTTTAGTTAATCTCACTGACTTTACTGACATGTGCATAGGTCCTCTATATAATTAAGTGCTGATACTATATCGAAGGTTAATTAAGAGGTGATCAACTAAGGCATTTCTGTTAAAAGAACCAATCAACTAAACAACAATGAACATGTCAAATTACTATCACGAAAATGAGCAGTATCCCTTTCTATTTGAACGACCTCATTCTTATCGTTGAAGCGTGATAGACCCTTTGATGGATTCTTACTTTGTATGCATTATGCGCGTTTTATGAATTATTGTTCTATACGTTTATTAATTTATTCGTGCGTGAAACCGAGTATGAATATATTGACTTTTACCCGAGGTCAACGGATCATGTTTTTGATCTGCATCAATCTCGTGAAATGTTCTCTTTGAATATGAATTATCTCCGTTTTTCTTCCTCGTTCGGATTTGTTGACGGCGATGGCTGGTGGCGGAGGAGACGTTCGAGGTGGAGAAGTCCTCCCACACCGGTATTATTTGTTGTGTGACGGAATGTGTGATCGAGCCACATGTCCTGCCGTAATGGCATCTCCAGGTAATGCCAGGGTGCCGGTCGGTAATAAGCTCCCACACCGTGTCAATGGTAGGGTGCTACTGCGGAGAGGCCCCGGCCGCGGTCCTGCCTTCAATAGCCTCGTGTTGTATCCTCCATAGATAATTTTTATTAAAATTCACTCGTAAATTTTATATTTTAAGATAGTTTTTTATATTGTTTTGTACAGTTGTTTCGGTATTAAAATTATCTAACTCTAAAACCCGATGGTTTTTTTAATAGTTTAAAACTTACCCAAAACATATTCAGAATCAAAATGACATTCATTATGTTATTGAAGTTTGATTGGGGTGGAGGTAAGTGTAACTATGTGTGTGTGACAACTGCATAATTTTATGTAATGACATTGGCTGCTAAAAGGAATTTGTTTCATTTGAGCGGAGACGAGATTCACAGATGTGAAACACGGCGCCGACAGCGGACGCAGCAGGAAAAAAGCAAAGGTGGGACGAATCTGGAACACCGGGAAACATAATCCTCGAATAATAAGCGCAGACAATGACAACAATCGGCGGCCCTTGTGGAGATTATTTGGCCATATGAGGGGCAAACAAGGGCATAACGCCGAAACTGAAACTGGGAAAACAATCTTTGCGCAGCGAGATGGCATTAGTTCCAGCCCCCGGCCCCGGCCCCCGGGCCACAATGGAGCACATGTTAGGCCGATCATCGACGATCGCGTTTTTTGTGGGCTTAGCTTATGAAAAATGACAGATCCTATTTTGTTCATTTTTTGTCAATGAGGTGCTTCGTTTCGCATGGGAAAACTGGAGCTCTTTGTTCATAATTTGGACAGGTTATTGTTATTTTCTTTGGAAACTTCCAGATGCGGTAGGAATGATACATTTATCAATTGATGTTTTGAAGCACTTCATTCCATTACTGTTCGCTCAGGTTACACTGTTTACTTAGCAGTAGAATTTTACAAATCATAACAATGGGCCTATACAGTATATCTCTTTTAAAGTTTATAGTCCAATTAAATTAATTTTAGTGGTCTAGTTACTACTGTAAATTGTTCCTAGGATATTCCACCTAATGTTTATTGTCGCCAACTAACAGCTATAAAAAAATAATAATTATATAAAAAAAATATTTAGTAGAGTTGAGTACACATTTTCAAAAATTCCTTCTTCACTTTGAGCTAAATATTAAGTGTTTTATGCATTAGAAATTATATTTACCTGAAACACTGTACAACATAAAATAATCGACCATTCCACGCCTTTATCGAAAAAAACAATCAATTCCCGAAAACCGGCATAATGGCTTCCCGGCCAAGACAAAACGCATTCCACAGATCGGCAACCCTATAAAGACACCGGGATGACCGACGCTTGTGTTGTGTTGGACCCGTAATTATAAGGTAGGCGCTTCGGACGGTGCGGGGGCTTAATTCCAAGGTAATTTTGTCACTGGAGCGATTACGCCTGACGTTGACAGATGTCTCCTGGTGACTGTCCTGGGGGGGAGGGGGGGGGGGGGTGCTGTGGTCATCCTACCTGACATTCCTGCGGCATAATAACCGGCTTGCCAGCGTCATCCTCATCGCAGACAGCCATTTAATTGTGGGTCTATCACGGAGCTCCGAGATGGCTCATTTGACGCGCGTGTGCGTGTGTGTGTGCGTGCGTCAGGATTGCGTGTTCGAGGCTGTCCTTCATCTACTCCATTGTAATTACGGGATATTTTATTGGACATTTTTTGCCATGAAATCACACTTAGATGTTTGTAGTAGACTGTAGTGAAGATAAAATGACAAAGACTTTTAACAAATAGTAGATCGTAATGCCTTATAGCCTATTTTGCGAAAAGGTAAATGGAGCTTTTTATTACAGGCAAGGTGACATACAGACATTCTTTTAGGTAGAAATGATCCCATGTGGACTAAGTTAGTAATTTATCTCAATTTTAAAATATGAGTAAAAATAAAATAAAAGAATCTAATTTCCTATAGCTAGTTTAATTGATAAATTGTAATCATAGTGTATAGGAAACATAAAAGTGTAAGAGTAAAAAAAGTTAAAGTGTATTTCTTCTTATAATTTATAAATAACCTATTGCACATTTCTCTTGATAGTAGATACAGTCTCTTGGTAAAGGTTAATATGACAAGGAACAATAATTTACAAAACACCCTTTTTATTAACATCGTCCCAACCCGATTTGGAAACATTTTCAAGCCAATTAAACCTCCAAGACTGCCTCCAAAACAGAAACCCCCTGAATAACCGAAATGAACCCACTCGAACCAACCTAAACCGAACGGAATGACAAGAGGGCCGAAATTCATCGCTTCTATTATGTTATAAAAAGATACTTGAAAATGAATAAACCCCGAGTGACTGACAATGGTGCGGGCCGGTGTTCCATATTCCGTGGATTACAGTGTCTTTTATGATATGACGCGGGCGGCGCTCGCTCGAGTGGCTCGGATCGACAAAGGGCGGCTGCCGTGTTCCGGGTGGGGGCGGGGGGGGGGGGGGGGTTCAAGGGGCCCTTCATGTTATGTATTCAACATCCGCGGATCGCAGGTTGTGAGACGATCGTTCGAGTGTGGCAAATCTGTGGGCTGCTGGCATGAGAGGGGTTTACCGCTGGGTTCTTGCAGGGAAAATACGCATATAAGAGATTCACTAACGTTATACTCTATTATATAATTTATAAAGAGCAGTATGCTTCCAATCCAGGACATAGGGTAAAGATGTAATTCTTGGGCAAATGTAATTCTTGAAATTAAGTCATGACACTGATGAAACGAAATTTAAAAATTTACAGTAGGCCTAAGTTGGTCTTAACAATTGTACAATGAAAGGGAACTGTAACCAGTTTGTTTCATGATATAATTTTAATTAATAATGCATTGTTTGTTTTGTGAAATAGGTAATTGTGTGTTTCTCGTTTGTTTTATTTGCATTTTATAACTCGTAAAATCAACACCGAGATGGTCATTAAAATAAATCGTTTCTGGTATAGCTGAATTTGACACAAGGACTGTGTTTTACATGTGCAAATGATTAAAAATGTTGCTTCAAGGTTATAGTTATTATTTAATCTCACCTAGTCTCGTGTTGATTCCGCAAAGCTAAGTTAAACCACGAAATTTAAACCATCAACTTTAAATAATTTCATAGTCATGAAATGCAAGTAATTGGGAGATACTCAGACTATTGTATAATGATGTAGACCTAATGTTGCACAACTATGATAACAATGTTGGTAAATTATTGTAATCTTATAACTACACTAATAAGGCTCGATAAAGATATTTCTTTCAAAAATTACAGCCCGTTTTACAGTAGGCCTATTCCCATCTCCTCTCGGCAGCCTATAGGTCAGAGACGGCCACAGAGGACCGGCCCACGAGAGTTCTCAAGTCTGGAGTTGACGCGCCACAGAGTAATTCATAGACAGGTGGATCAAGGCCCAGAGAGTACAAAGCAACTTGTAAAATAACACTACTGAGATTTAATCACTCCAATGCTCATTTCACGGTTGAGCGGTCAAAGGCCGAGCGACACACGGCTTGTCAAAACGCTAACTTCCACTCTCAGTCCTGATGGATTTATTACGATGTAGGTTCAACTTTGGTATACAATTTGTTCGTGTATTTTTGGATTGAATCTTTGACACAATTGAGGCATAACTGTATGCATTTTTCTTTTAAAAACGCGTTAAGACTTTATACTACCCACAATTTCTCAAGTTAAATTATTATCAATGACGTTTAATATGTCAGGAAGTAATATACCTACATATTGCGTAAATTTAGAACCAAACAAGAAACATGTAAAAACTACATAACTTACCAGGTTTTTAAACACAATTTTTTCATTTTATGTACACTGGAAAGTATGAGTAAAAAGATTAATATCCTATGAAAGAAGAAATGCCAAAATAAAGAACATAATTTTTAAGTGCATGAATGAACACGCATTATACGTTATTCGACACATTGTGGCAAATTAAGCATGTAAGCAGTGCCGCCACTACACTAGCTCGTATTTACCTCCGAGGGACATTTTATTTGACTTATTTCCCTCCCCGTCACTTTTGTTGGGTCCTTTTGTTCTGCCCTTTTGTTTTGTTTGCCTATTGTCCGCTGACTTGTGTTTGTTCGCGTCCTTTTATTCATTGTAACTTTGTTTATTGTGGTAACTTGGCTTTTTCGCTGTTCCTCTGTTGACTTTGTGTCCGTCGACAATCGGAAGTATTTGCGAAGTGGTTGTGAAAATCACGTTTGTGTTACTTGTTCTGAATACGTTTTATGGCTCGTTCATTGCTTTGTTTCGACTTTCGTTTAAATGTTGAAAAGTGAAAATGTGGTTCAAACTCTCTTGCTTGGAACACACCAATCGTCTATGACCATTTAAAGTTAGTGTTATTTACATTGTATTATTTTACTTTTACAATACAACTAGGTGACGTTAGATAGTTACAAAACCGGGGTTTGGACCGTTCCCCTTCAAATGTTAAAACTGTCACTGGCGTAGGGACAAGAAAAGGAAAATCAGGAATATGTTTTGTAAAATATATCCTCTATATATTTTTATTTTCGTTATTATTGAAATTCAATTTGTCATTGAATTGTTTAAAATTTTCAAATGTCAAAAACTTTGTAGCCTACATTAAAAACTATTTTAAAGTGGAGGGGGTGTAGCAAATGCTTATTCAAGTCAAATCTCTGCACAAACTCACTTTATCACAAAAGTTTTATACATTTCTGCAGAATATTTTTATTTAAATCACCAATACAGGTTCAATTGCCCAAACAGTTTCATCAAATACTGTACGTTACGGAAGAAAAAAAAATTTTCTTTATGAATACTAAATTGTGCAAATATTTTTAGGTATCAATTTAATTCATTTTTGATTCTATAGCAAATGAAGTTGGTACAGAATATCTATATTGAAATAATAGACTACTTAAAAAACATTACATAATCTAAGACAACCAAACGACCGCATAGGCGCGGCGGCGGCGCGGCGGCGGCGGTTTGACAGTTTGACCCTGTCGTACAAAAAGCAATCTCGCCTCCCACACCCGGGGTTATCCGCACTCTCTGTTATCCGCAGGTTATCCGCTGACCCACCGCTGACGTCACCGTGTCATCCCGGCCCCAGCCTCTGTTATTAAATGTAATAGCCAGCAGAGTGTTCGGCGTTCAGCTTCCGCCCAGCGACGTGCGATACGTGTTCAATCTTGCCTCCATTCAACGCTCAACACACAGGCTCCACACGGGCACATTGTCGGTGTGTTGGCGTTTTGGACTTTACAGTGTGTTTAGCCCCCCCACCCCCCTCTGAAATGGGAGCCTTCGGTTTAGGGGTTCATTATACTGATCCTATAACCAACCCATTTTGGGGTCATACCAAAAATTGTTGTTCGTTCACCCCTCCATCCAACAAATATTGATCATTCGGAAAGGGATATTGTGTTAAAATTGTAGTAAAACACATGTTAATATTTCTTAAAAGTAGATAGGATAGACCTAATTTCTTAAGCTGAATTTCATGCCTTCTTGGAAGTTGAGGGAGTTTAATATCTACTCATACTAACATCTCATATGCAATTTTGCGGTTTTATTATACTCTTGTTACAATTTTCCGTTGTACATAAAGATGCAGAATTATGCACAAAATTTTTTTTACTCTTCCATATAATCAATATTTTTTTATTCAATGAACAATATTTCGATAGATGTAAGGATTAAACAGCCATACAAGAGTAGCGCTGAAAATTCATTTCGGATAGATAGTATAGGTCTACGCATCTTAAAAAACCGAAAATCCCTTGATATTTTGCAATTTGGATATTTGTGTTGCAACTATGAAGGAATCTATCATTAAAAAGACACACACATACGTACACTGTCTTTGACTTAAAAAAATAAATCAACTGAAACGTAAAATTTTGTTGCTAACCAGCAAATTTATAGCTTGGACGAAGAAAATAGCGATTTGAGGAATTTAGGTGGTAATTAAAAAATAAATAACTGTAGCAAAAACAAAAGACCCTTGTCCTATAAATCTAGCGGAGGGCCGTAAGGGCTCGGACCTATTGTTGGGTAATTATTAGGCCTATAGATCACAGTGGACGGCGGGGGACTCGCGGCCCTCTGTTACCCTTGTATTTATACTGCGGCCAACCTATCATTACAGTCTTGTTAGGGAATTAGGTGAATTTCGGAGACACTTGCCTTGCCGCGTGCTTGACTGTTGGGTAAAATTATGAGACAGTAGAATGTTGCTGAAGTTAGATATATATGTGTCTAGGTATTTTGTTGATCCGGGAATTATAAAGTTCCTAATGTTAGGGACAGTGATATATTTTTATGGGCACGAACCACGTATAGACTAAGAGAAATGATATATTTTTCCGTATTGTTTTTGATAGGCAACAATCGAGGAACTAAATTGCACTACAAGAAATTGAAATGATATCCTAATTAAAATATTTCAATTATATAGATTAAAGTTACGAAAACTTTTTAGGGTAAACATTTAGGGCGCGCTCGTAAAACATTTTTAAATAGATTTTAACACAGTTGAATGTTATATGTCATGGGTAAATCAATGATTAATGTAATTTAATTTTAATTTAATTTTGAGTGTATCCACGCCAATGGCATTTTGTAACGTTTGACGGGGAGCGGTCCAAACCCCAGTCTTGTTACTATATAACATCGACCAGTTGTTAGAAACCATCATTAATTAATAGCCCAATGACAAATGGCAACTGGGTCCGGAAACGAACCTTTAAAAAGCTACTAACTTTTCTTAGGATCGAACCGGCAACCTTTGGATTCAAAGGCGAGCACTATAACCACTCAGCTATACCCAGCCAGTTTAAAACTCGAATTTATGAGGACATCGCTTTAACCTCCTAATAGTTTTAAGAATACATTTTACACTATACAAGCGTTGCATGTTTTTCTGAAGATTATACGAACAAATTGCATCTTCATAAAATCTTATCGTTTCTATGAAGATATTAAGCTAAAGTAATAATGCACGAAAGTAAATAATTAAGACACTACCCGTAAAATCTTTTAAAAGGTAATTTAGCCCAAGAACAATTTAACTGACTATCAAAGTTCATGTCCACAGATCCAGTAAACATAGCTTTATGGGGAACTAAAGCTTAAAAAGAACAAACAAGAAAAATGAACATGCACATCTTTTAAGAACCAGTAAGAATCATCATAAGCGAATAAAACATCCCAAGGACCATGGTGTCAGCATTCCCCAGCCTCAAGCAGAGCCACTCTCCTGGCCCGTCGTCTGCAGCGCGGAGTGGGGACGCGACTTCCCAGACGCGAGAGGCGTTTCACATTAACCATTTTTAAACCCCGGCAAATAGGAATGTTTTAATGGACGCACGCTTATGGACAATAGCGGCCCCTAAATTACAGACCCGCGTCGCTTTTACTTCAGCTCGATTGTCACGCCGTTTTTGCCATTTGATAAAATTGTTAGCCATTGACAGCCGGCCATTACGAGCCCACTCGTTTTAATTGTTTACGGCGCGATCATAATTGTAAATCATTGTTTCCACTTTATTGTCTTGCTTTCAATTTGTTATTTCTGTAATTATCAGCAATTGTTGCTTTGAAAGGAATTTTACTTTTCGCTGTCTGTCGCTCGCATGTTTTCATTTTGAATTTGAGTTGTGAACGTTTTTTATTCACTGCATAGTTTTGAATCTCATTTTTTTATATTTTTTATTCTCACATTCTCATCGATAATTATATTCAATAATAAAAATGCTTAATAGAAGATACTTAATTTTTAATTTCAAAGTTCTGAGCAGAAACAAACGGATTTGGAGTGGATATTATATATATAAACAAATATCTTGGCTGATGAGCTATATTTTTTTTCTTTTCTTCCGAAATTTTTATATCAAAAGAATAAGATAAACCTTTGGTCTTTATAAAGTAGCCTACAGATATTCTTGTATATGACCTACATTTCTAGGACTCCCTAGAACTATGCTATGGACTATAATATGCGGTTGCTACTTCACTGACCAAAACTCTCTCGAATTATAAGCAACAGAGCATTGTACCCGATACACTACTCTACCGTCACGTCGATGCAGGTGAGCGGACCAAAGATGGCCAATGTCAAACGCTCCGCGGCCCGGCGAGTGCCTTTGTTGGCGCAAGGTCACCTCAATTAATCATCCGACCATTATTCAAAAAACAATTAATCCGGGAGGAGTGGGCCTTTTGTCGGCGGGAGACAAGGTCGCGCAGCGGGGTTGTCACCAACCGGGCCCAAAATATACATAGGAATGGGCCCCGCCGCCGCTCGGCCCCGGGGGGGCTGCGGCTACTTGCCGATCTAAATTAACCGCTACAATTAAACCTCGTCGATATTTACCGAACATGTTCTCTATCCGAGCCAGATAAATCGATCCCACTCGAAATCCCGCATTTACATAGGTTGTTTATTTTGGCGACCGATCCGTGTACCAAATTGATTTCGGACTTTTATTGTTACTTATGGCCGCGGTCCGCACTTAGCCGACGGTACGCTCCACTTCATCTCTGACACCGTTCCTTCTTGCTCCGATTTATTTTTCCGGTCCGATTCTCACTATGCATCTTGGTTTTAACCGTGGCTAAGCTAACGTGGTCTTTTATCTCTGTGCAATCCTGAACAATGTTAGTTTTAGTCTAAAATTACACAGCAGTTACAAATATTTATTGTACTAATAGATTTAGTATCAAGAAACGTTAACAAAGTTCGTCTTACGTCTTCCTAAGATATATATTTCACTGTCCGTAAAGATTTTTGTAAAAATCCATAATTTATTTGATATTGTATATCATCTTGACACTTATTCTATAGTTTGATAGGGCTGCATTACAAGACTAATTACAGATTATTATTGCAAACTTACCTGATTTTGGACCGATCCCTCTTAAAACGTGAAGCAATCTCTTGAGTTGTAAAATTACAAAAATTCGTTCACTTCTGGATAAAAGTCTCTCGTAGAGAAATTTAATAAATACATTTAGTAGTATTTGGTAGCACATTTAGTATCATAATGGTAAGAGAAGCATGTTATCATGATCCGGGGTAAACGATAGCGATTCATGCGAGGAGATTGCTGGCCGTTGGAATAATGTCCGCGACTAAAAATATCGCTAAACAAACAACACGTCGACGGTAAAATGTGGCGATCGGCGCGGGTAAACTGTGAAATCTAGGCCTACCTCTGCGACGATATCGCGGCCAACCAAGTATACCAGCTCACCAGCAGCCAGTCAACTTACCTGCAATCAGAAAACAACAACCGTTAATCCATAATAAATGAATGTGTGATGAATAATATAACAATGACTATAAATAACTATAATAATAATAAACATTACAACATTGTGGATTTGATTATTTTTAAGCAATAAGTAATATTGGCAGTCAGTTGGAAGTTTGGTAAAGCAGCCTTGTGTGTCAGATTAAAAGTTATTATTGATATAATTGTTAAATTCTTTAAAAGTGTACAGGTTTTTTATAGTTTAAAATAAGTACGTAAATTCAAATATCCTTATACATAATTAACAGTTTGACTCAAAACCTACATCGCTAAGGGTTGAAGCCATATAAATTGACAAAAAGAGTCCCTTGTTATAGTTAGAATGTTAAGAGTCGATTGATTAAAAGGAAAACAATTCAATCGAGTTAACTTTAAAAACCTAAATAAAGTTACAAGCCATCAGTGTGTTGTTTCAAGAAATAAAACCAACCATCCGTTGCACTTGCGTCGTTATCACAGACGTTCACCCGTTCACCTCCAAACTTTTAAATTGACACGGAATCATTTTAGCCAGCTGTTTTCATAAGGCTGAAGCGAGGCGGGATTTGGGCGGAAACTTTTGTACAGATATGAAAAGCTGAGATTTTCTGCAGCATCAGGCGTACCCCAGGGGAGGAAACTCGGCGCTTGTCTTTTCCGAACACGGGAGCAAAAATTGAGGGGGCGGGGAAGAGGGGGATGTAAGAAATAAAAAGACATGACTAGTAGTCGGCTAAATTGGAGCACGGGGGAGGGGTGGTGCTCTCGAGGGGCGAATAAAACTCAGAAAGGGTTGCCCCGTTTTATACACCGAGTTAAACGTCTTATGGAAACTTTTATAGGGCGAAATTAGCCTCTAGATTAACTGCAGCCCTTCGTCGAGCAACTTTTATAGATATTTTAATTACTCCTTGTTCTCACTTGGAGAACTATTTTTTGTTGAGTTTCTTTACAGTCGGATTTGCATATTTGAATGTCCTTTTAACAAGTTAATTAAATCTTTAGCTTCAGTGTCTTGGGCGAGAATATTCCGGTGAGTTTCACAGAACCGGCTAACTTAGTGTTATGAAAAGAAGTGTTCTGACTTGTGCAATTAAAAAATCTTTCCTTTTGTAAATTAAATGTTTTTTTAAAATAAATTTAATTGCCTTCTTTTACAAATATTCTTTAATTACCTTCTTTTTTGTTATTTCTACATTATTTTAATAATTAGACTGGAGTAGCTTGACTTCAACCAGTTTATATCAGATTAGTGATCACAAATAAAATGGCAGTTTGATTTTTCAAATTACTCCAAATGTAGCCTATAAAAAAATAATATTCATTTTCGTAAAAATGTTAGTTGCTGATGTTACTTATTTTTTTAGACATTTCTGGCTTTTGTAATCGTAACATAGAAAAAACAATAAAAACCTATATAGGGTTACCCACTTTATGCCACGCCTATGCTTTATGCCCAACCCTCTTTATTTTCACAAAAAATCCCCGATTAAGAATCTACACCGAGTTCTCTAGAATCAAAAATTATATCAAATTATCCCCATTATCCCGGCAATGCAGCGACCAAGTGTTCCTAATTTGTTTACAGGGGTCGGCAGGAAAGGGGCTTATCAAATCAAAAGCTTACGTTCCGTAAATTAATTCCGGAAGGTAATTGGCCCAAAAGGACGAAAAGTTCGCTGTCATAAAGTACAAAGTTGAGATTGTATCCTCTAATTACTACACGGAGTTTTGTCAAAATTCTAAAAATGAACAAAGCTCAGCGTCTCCCCAAGGCTTTAATTATGAAAGGTGGATGGGTAAGAAAGGGTTGGAATCGCAAGGGTGCCGGCAGCAACGAAAATTAACAATTTACTCCCGGGGATCCGGCCGAAGTTACATACACCTTCCCCGGACTTTTTTCCACAATACGTTGATAAAAGTACTCTATAGTTAATAAGACACGCCCACGCCTGGTAAAATGTATTATTGGTGTAAAATTGTAAAAAAATATAAAAGAACCTCCTGATTAGAAAATGTGTTCGCACCATTATTGTATAGAAGGGGCGAGGTAGGCAATTTGCGAGCCGTACTAAAATTGCCTATGTAGCGCCTTGCAGGTGAACGTTTCTATAACAACTACAACTAATTGTATTTGGGCTTGATATTAAGCCGGGCTATGTAAAAGAACTAACAACAACCTAAGGACAATTATTAAAAATTACTATAGGCCTAATTGTATTTTAATGTACGAAATGACACCATAAATATGTTTGTTTATAGTAGGGTAGACAAAGAAGGCTTCATCATATCATTATGATGAAAGGAACACCTTGCTATACCAAATTTAAAATTATAAGGTTATAAGTTGAAAATAGCTTTAAGGTTATATACTTTTTTTTAGTTAATAGGTCGTGTATAAATACAAAATGTTGGTTGTAAATATTCAATAACATCTTTTACACAATTACCAACGAATAAACCAAAATGTTCGTGAAGTATTTTCAAAAGTACGAAATTTTATAAATATATACATTTAGTTTCCCCGAAACTCACTGAAGATCCAGCAATTTATTGGTGATTCCCAATAATCTGACATTTTCTAAGCAATATTTCACGTTGGTGTTTTGAAAAAAAAAGCAAAGAAGTGGTATTTTAGTCAACATTGATCCTGTAGACAAATACAACTTTGGACAACGAAGACTTTTCCATTACCTCGAAGGGTCTTCTACTTTTTCGAAAGTGCACTTGAAATTCAGAAAGGTTGGCCGGTCATTAGCGTACACCATAGCCCAATCACGGGGCGGCGGTGCGCGGCCGCGGCATTTTAACAAGGGGCAGGGCCGGCCGGCCCAAAAAGGAATGACAGCAGCCCGCGGCGGCCTGTGACAGCCGCCCCAATCAGCCAAAAGAGAAAAAGTGGTTTTATTTTTTCAAAGATACCTCGAAAACCACTGTGGAAGCACTGCTTGTTCAATATTAATGGAGGGGGCGGGACCGGGCAAAAGACGAGGAAAAAAGAGAGGCCCGTAAACGAGCATTTGATTTATGGGAGTGACTCTGGTTTGTTTTTGTAAGGAGGAAACAATGCCTCGCTTTATGATTATTAACTCATCCGGACTGTGCACATAAAAGTGCGCCTGGTTATTGCAGTGGGATAAAACAGCAGTAGTGCGGGAATGTGTTGGGTGGCGTTCAACAGTGGTTCTGGAATGGCGGAAGAAGATAAAACTGCAGTGTGGAAATGTGTTGAGCATAGTAGAGTCAGCTGGATTGGCTCAGTGGAATACAGCTTCCGTTGTGGGGGAAAGTGATGGGTAGCGTTCAACAGTGGTTCAACAGTGGCAAGGAATGATGGGAAAGAACTGTAATGAAGTAGAAGTGTGATTGATAGCGTTTACAGTGGTCATGTTATGGCTCAGTGGGTAAAACTGCAGTAGTTTGGAAATTTTTTATATATTAGCGTTTAACAGTGGTCCTGGGATAGCGCAGTGTGGGTTAAAACTATAGAGAAGAGACAATGTGATGGGAAGGGCTTAATAGTATTTCTAAAATGGAAAGATGGGATGAAACTGAATTGAACAAGAAATGTGATGGGTAGCGAGCGATAGTGAAGAAATTGTTAAGGCAGCGTTCAACACAGCTTCTGGAATGACGTTGTATGATAAAACTGTGGTAAGGAGAGAATGTGGTACTGTGTTAGGTAGGTAGCGTTTAACAGAGGATCTGGAACCGCGAAGGTTTGTTCTGTACAACCAAAAACGCTCAAACCTCATTGCACTAAACCATCAGAATGATCGCTTCAGTATTATGATTTTAAAATACAATTAATATCATTGCCAATTAATTAATCTTTACTGTATGAAAAGGTTTCTAATTATCAGGAGCAAGAAGCGAAGAAAAACATCAGACTGAATATTTACGATCGCTCTAAAAAGTTATTCGTAAACTAATGAAGGCGGCTTGGCTAACTAGCATTATATCGCCAATGGCTCGTAAATAGAATGGAACTAAAGGAAGGCGAAAGGCCAGCTTCTTAGCGTAATGATGTAGTAGGCATGCTTACCAATCAGCATTTTAATAATGGCTAATTATTTTCAACAAAGGGATCAACGTCAGTCAACAAAAGATCTAAAAAAAACTGATTTAAAACACAAAATTATGAAAAGTTAATATTTTTAAGATTTGTTACAGTTTTGCCCTTAAAAATGTAACAAATGAGCAGCTTTGTCTACCTAAAGTGCTTGCTGGCCCTGAGCAGCCTATATTGCCTATAGGCCTAGGCTATATTGCCTTTGCTTATTAATGATGTATACATCATTATAGTAAAGTTATTGCATTCATATCCAGTTACTTTAAAACGCAACTTTAATTTATCATTTTAGACAGCACAAGAGATAAAAAAAAATAATTTGCTACATTTTATCCATTATAATTCAGAATTTAAAAATTCTTGCACCCTCCCTGTTAGCAGCCTCCATCAAACACACAAACGAAATTAAGTATTAGCGAAATACTTTAAAATTAATTTGCATTAAGAAAATTTAACAACAACTTTACAAACAATTACATCTTTTCAAACAACAAGTGTTCTTCGACTTCTGCCATCTGCCCTTGGATGAACCACGAAGGGAGCAGGAGTGTAGCGGAAGGATGCACTCGGCTGACGATATACTCTGTGCTGCCGATGTACTCGGCTGATGATACTCTGTGTCGGCCTCGCCAGTCATCCGGTGTAACGATCGCACTTAATTACTCTCACGCCTCCGGACTCTTTGAAATGAATTAAATTACGGTTTTAATGATACGCCGAGACGCTGTCACCCGCACTTGACAAATGACACGGTCTGAAAGGCAGGTCCTGGCGCCGGCTCGGATCATTACGGCAGCATTCAGCACCTCGGGTGATCAGCCGCTATAGACACCGACATCCACTGGCTGACTGACCCTACTGTGTCGTGAATCGCGCTTCAGATGTGCACTGTAGACCATCCAGCACCTCTGGTGATCAGCCGCTATAGACACCGACATCCACTGGCTGGCTGACCCTACTGTGTCGTGAATCTCGCTTCAGATGTGCACTGTAGACCATCCAGCACCTCTGGTGATCAGCCGCTATAGACACCGACATCCACTGGCTGGCTGACCCTACTGTGCCGTGAATCGCGCTTCAGATGTGCACTGTAGACCATCCAGCACCTCTGGTGATCAGCCGCTATAGACACCGACATCAACTGGCTGACTGACCCTACTGTGTCGTGAATCGCGCTTCAGATGTGCACTGTAGACCATCCAGCACCTCTGGTGATCAGCCGCTATAGACACCGACATCCACTGGCTGACTGACCCTACTGTGTCGTGAATCGCGCTTCAGATGTGCACTGTAGACCATCCAGCACCTCTGGTGATCAGCCGCTATAGACACCGACATCCACTGGCTGGCTGACCCTACTGTGTCGTGAATCTCGCTTCAGATGTGCACTGTAGACCATCCAGCACCTCTGGTGATCAGCCGCTATAGACACCGACATCCACTGGCTGACTGACCCTACTGTGTCGTGAATCGCGCTTCAGATGTGCACTGTAGACCATCCAGCACCTCTGGTGATCAGCCGCTATAGACACCGACATCCACTGGCTGGCTGACCCTACTGTGTCGTGAATCTCGCTTCAGATGTGCACTGTAGACCACCCAGCACCTCTGGTGATCAGCCGCTATAGACACCGACATCCACTGGCTGGCTGACCCTACTGTGTCGTGAATCTCGCTTCATATTTGCACTGTAGACCATCCAGCACCTCTGGTGATCAGCCGCTATAGACACCGACATCCACTGGCTGACTGACCCTACTGTGTCGTGAATCGCGCTTCAGATGTGCACTGTAGACCATCCAGCACCTCTGGTGATCAGCCGCTATAGACACCGACATCCACTGGCTGACTGGCCCTACTGTGTCGTGAATCGCGCTTCAGATGTGAACTGTAGACCAACCAGCACCTCGGGTGATCAGCCGCTATAGACACCGACATCCACTGGCTGGCTGACCCTACTGTGTCGTGAATCTCGCTTCAGATGTGCACTGTAGACCATCCAGCACCTCTGGTGATCAGCCGCTATAGACACCGACGTCCACTGGCTGACTGACCCTACTGTGTCGTGAATCGCGCTTCAGATGTGCACTGTAGACCATCCAGCACCTCTGGTGATCAGCCGCTATAGACACCGACATCCACTGGCTGACTGACCCTACTGTGTCGTGAATCGCGCTTCAGATGTGCACTGTAGACCATCCAGCACCTCTGGTGATCAGCCGCTATAGACACCGACATCCACTGGCTGGCTGACCCTACTGTGTCGTGAATCTCGCTTCAGATGTGCACTGTAGACCATCCAGCACCTCTGGTGATCAGCCGCTATAGACACCGACATCCACTGGCTGGCTGACCCTACTGTGCCGTGAATCGCGCTTCAGATGTGCACTGTAGACCATCCAGCACCTCTGGTGATCAGCCGCTATAGACACCGACATCCACTGGCTGACTGACCCTACTGTGTCGTGAATCGCGCTTCAGATGTGCACTGTAGACCATCCAGCACCTCTGGTGATCAGCCGCTATAGACACCGACATCCACTGGCTGACTGACCCTACTGTGTCGTGAATCGCGCTTCAGATGTGCACTGTAGACCATCCAGCACCTCTGGTGATCAGCCGCTATAGACACCGACATCCACTGGCTGGCTGACCCTACTGTGTCGTGAATCTCGCTTCAGATGTGCACTGCAGACCATCCAGCACCTCTGGTGATCAGCCGCTATAGACACCGACATCCACTGGCTGACTGACCCTACTGTGTCGTGAATCGCGCTTCAGATGTGCACTGTAGACCATCCAGCACCTCTGGTGATCAGCCGCTATAGACACCGACATCCACTGGCTGGCTGACCCTACTGTGTCGTGAATCTCGCTTCAGATGTGCACTGTAGACCATCCAGCACCTCTGGTGATCAGCCGCTATAGACACCGACATCCACTGGCTGGCTGACCCTACTGTGCCGTGAATCGCGCTTCAGATGTGCACTGTAGACCATCCAGCACCTCTGGTGATCAGCCGCTATAGACACCGACATCCACTGGCTGACTGACCCTACTGTGTCGTGAATCGCGCTTCAGATGTGCACTGTAGACCATCCAGCACCTCTGGTGATCAGCCGCTATAGACACCGACATCCACTGGCTGACTGACCCTACTGTGTCGTGAATCGCGCTTCAGATTTGCACTGTAGACCATCCAGCACCTCTGGTGATCAGCCGCTATAGACACCGACATCCACTGGCTGACTGACCCTACTGTGTCGTGAATCGCGCTTCAGATGTGCACTGTAGACCATCCAGCACCTCTGGTGATCAGCCGCTATAGACACCGACATCCACTGGCTGACTGGCCCTACTGTGTCGTGAATCACGCTTCAGATGTGAACTGTAGACCAACCAGCACCTCGGGTGATCAGCCGCTATAGACACCGACATCCACTGGCTGGCTGACCCTACTGTGTCGTGAATCTCGCTTCAGATGTGCACTGTAGACCATCCAGCACCTCTGGTGATCAGCCGCTATAGACACCGACGTCCACTGGCTGACTGACCCTACTGTGTCGTGTATCGCGCTTCAGATGTGCACTGTAGACCATCCAGCACCTCTGGTGATCAGCCGCTATAGACGGCGACATCCAATGGCTGACTGACCCTACTGTGTCGTGAATCGCGCTTCAGATGTGCACTGTAGACCATCCAGAACCTCTGGTGATCAGCCGCTATAGACACCGACATCCACTGGCTGACTGACCCTACTGTGTCGTGAATCGCGCTTCAGATGTGCACTGTAGACCATCCAGCACCTCTGGTGATCAGCCGCTATAGACACCGACATCCAATGGCTGACTGACCCTACTGTGTCGTGAATCGCGCTTCAGATGTGCACTGTAGACCATCCAGCACCTCTGGTGATCAGCCGCTATAGACACCGACATCCACTGGCTGACTGACCCTACTGTGTCGTGAATCTCGCTTCATGTGCACTGTAGACCATCCAGCACCTCTGATGATCAGCCGCTATAGACACCGACATCCACTGGCTGACTGACCCTACTGTGTCGTGAATCTCGCTTCAGATTTGCACTGTAGACCATCCAGGCCCTCGGGTGATCAGCCGCTATAGACACCGCCATCCACTGGCTGACTGACCCTACTGTGTCGTGAATCGCGCTTCAGATGTGCACTGTAGACCATCCAGCACCTCTGGTGATCAGCCGCTATAGACACCGACATCCACTGGCTGACTGACCCTACTGTGTCGTGAATCGCGCTTCAGATGTGCACTGTAGACCATCCAGCACCTCTGGTGATCAGCCGCTATAGACACCGACATCCACTGGCTGACTGGCCCTACTGTGTCGTGAATCGCGCTTCAGATGTGAACTGTAGACCAACCAGCACCTCGGGTGATCAGCCGCTATAGACACCGACATCCACTGGCTGGCTGACCCTACTGTGTCGTGAATCTCGCTTCAGATGTGCACTGTAGACCATCCAGCACCTCTGGTGATCAGCCGCTATAGACACCGACGTCCACTGGCTGACTGACCCTACTGTGTCGTGAATCGCGCTTCAGATGTGCACTGTAGACCATCCAGCACCTCTGGTGATCAGCCGCTATAGACACCGACATCCACTGGCTGACTGACCCTACTGTGTCGTGAATCGCGCTTCAGATGTGCACTGTAGACCATCCAGCACCTCTGGTGATCAGCCGCTATAGACACCGACATCCACTGGCTGGCTGACCCTACTGTGTCGTGAATCTCGCTTCAGATGTGCACTGTAGACCATCCAGCACCTCTGGTGATCAGCCGCTATAGACACCGACATCCACTGGCTGGCTGACCCTACTGTGCCGTGAATCGCGCTTCAGATGTGCACTGTAGACCATCCAGCACCTCTGGTGATCAGCCGCTATAGACACCGACATCCACTGGCTGACTGACCCTACTGTGTCGTGAATCGCGCTTCAGATGTGCACTGTAGACCATCCAGCACCTCTGGTGATCAGCCGCTATAGACACCGACATCCACTGGCTGACTGACCCTACTGTGTCGTGAATCGCGCTTCAGATGTGCACTGTAGACCATCCAGCACCTCTGGTGATCAGCCGCTATAGACACCGACATCCACTGGCTGGCTGACCCTACTGTGTCGTGAATCTCGCTTCAGATGTGCACTGCAGACCATCCAGCACCTCTGGTGATCAGCCGCTATAGACACCGACATCCACTGGCTGACTGACCCTACTGTGTCGTGAATCGCGCTTCAGATGTGCACTGTAGACCATCCAGCACCTCTGGTGATCAGCCGCTATAGACACCGACATCCACTGGCTGGCTGACCCTACTGTGTCGTGAATCTCGCTTCAGATGTGCACTGTAGACCATCCAGCACCTCTGGTGATCAGCCGCTATAGACACCGACATCCACTGGCTGGCTGACCCTACTGTGCCGTGAATCGCGCTTCAGATGTGCACTGTAGACCATCCAGCACCTCTGGTGATCAGCCGCTATAGACACCGACATCCACTGGCTGACTGACCCTACTGTGTCGTGAATCGCGCTTCAGATGTGCACTGTAGACCATCCAGCACCTCTGGTGATCAGCCGCTATAGACACCGACATCCACTGGCTGACTGACCCTACTGTGTCGTGAATCGCGCTTCAGATTTGCACTGTAGACCATCCAGCACCTCTGGTGATCAGCCGCTATAGACACCGACATCCACTGGCTGACTGACCCTACTGTGTCGTGAATCGCGCTTCAGATGTGCACTGTAGACCATCCAGCACCTCTGGTGATCAGCCGCTATAGACACCGACATCCACTGGCTGACTGGCCCTACTGTGTCGTGAATCACGCTTCAGATGTGAACTGTAGACCAACCAGCACCTCGGGTGATCAGCCGCTATAGACACCGACATCCACTGGCTGGCTGACCCTACTGTGTCGTGAATCTCGCTTCAGATGTGCACTGTAGACCATCCAGCACCTCTGGTGATCAGCCGCTATAGACACCGACGTCCACTGGCTGACTGACCCTACTGTGTCGTGTATCGCGCTTCAGATGTGCACTGTAGACCATCCAGCACCTCTGGTGATCAGCCGCTATAGACGGCGACATCCAATGGCTGACTGACCCTACTGTGTCGTGAATCGCGCTTCAGATGTGCACTGTAGACCATCCAGAACCTCTGGTGATCAGCCGCTATAGACACCGACATCCACTGGCTGACTGACCCTACTGTGTCGTGAATCGCGCTTCAGATGTGCACTGTAGACCATCCAGCACCTCTGGTGATCAGCCGCTATAGACACCGACATCCAATGGCTGACTGACCCTACTGTGTCGTGAATCGCGCTTCAGATGTGCACTGTAGACCATCCAGCACCTCTGGTGATCAGCCGCTATAGACACCGACATCCACTGGCTGACTGACCCTACTGTGTCGTGAATCTCGCTTCATGTGCACTGTAGACCATCCAGCACCTCTGATGATCAGCCGCTATAGACACCGACATCCACTGGCTGACTGACCCTACTGTGTCGTGAATCTCGCTTCAGATTTGCACTGTAGACCATCCAGGCCCTCGGGTGATCAGCCGCTATAGACACCGCCATCCACTGGCTGACTGACCCTACTGTGTCGTGAATCGCGCTTCAGATGTGCACTGTAGACCATCCAGCACCTCTGGTGATCAGCCGCTATAGACACCGACATCCACTGGCTGACTGACCCTACTGTGTCGTGAATCGCGCTTCAGATGTGCACTGTAGAACATCCAGCACCTCGGGTGATCAGCCGCTATAGACACCGACATCCACTGGCTGACTGACCCTACTGTGTCGTGAATCGCGCTTCAGATGTGCACTGTAGAACATCCAGCACCTCGGGTGATCAGCCGCTATAGACACCGACATCCACTGGCTGACTGACCCTACTGTGTCGTGAATCGCGCTTCAGATGTGCACTGTAGACCATCGAGCACCTCTGGTGATCAGCCGCTATAGACACCGACATCCACTGGCTGACTGACCCTACTGTGTCGTGAATCGCGCTTCAGATGTGCACTGTAGACCATCCAGCACCTCTGGTGATCAGCCGCTATAGACACCGACATCCACTGGCTGGCTGACCCTACTGTGTCGTGAATCTCGCTTCAGATGTGCACTGTAGACCATCCAGCACCTCTGGTGATCAGCCGCTATAGACACCGACATCCACTGGCTGACTGACCCTACTGTGTCGTGAATCGCGCTTCAGATGTGCACTGTAGACCATCCAGCACCTCTGGTGATCAGCCGCTATAGACACCGACATCCACTGGCTGACTGACCCTACTGTGTCGTGAATCGCGCTTCAGATGTGCACTGTAGATCATCCAGCACCTCTGGTGATCAGCCGCTATAGACACCGACATCCACTGGCTGACTGACCCTACTGTGTCGTGAATCGCGCTTCAGATGTGCACTGTAGACCATCCAGCACCTCTGGTGATCAGCCGCTATAGACACCGACATCCACTGGCTGACTGACCCTACTGTGTCGTGAATCTCGCTTCAGATTTGCACTGTAGACCATCCAGCACCTCGGGTGATCAGGCGCTATAGACACCGTCATCCACTGGCTGACTGACCCTACTGTGTCGTGAATCTCGCTTCAGATGTGCACTGTAGACCATCCAGCACCTCGGGTGATCAGGCGCTATAGACACCGACATCCACTGGCTGGCTGACCCTACTGTATCGTGAATCTCGCTTCAGATGTGCACTGTAGACCATCCAGCACCTCTGGTGATCAACCGCTATAGACACCGACATCCACTGGCTGACTGACCCTACTGTGTCGTGAATCGCGCTTCAGATGTGCACTGTAGACCATCCAGCACCTCTGGTGATCAGCCGCTATAGACACCGACATCCACTGGCTGACTGACCCTACTGTGTCGTGAATCGCGCTTCAGATGTGCACTGTAGACCATCCAGCACCTCTGGTAATCAGCCGCTATAGACACCGACATCCACTGGCTGACTGACCCTACTGTGTCGTGAATCTCGCTTCAGATGTGCACTGTAGACCATCCAGCACCTCGGGTGATCAGCCGCTATAGACACCGACATCCACTGGCTGACTGACCCTACTGTGTCGTGAATCTCGCTTCAGATGTGCACTGTAGACCATCCAGCACCTCTGGTGATCAGCCGCTATAGACACCGACATCCACTGGCTGACTGACCCTACTGTGTCGTGAATCGCGCTTCAGATGTGCACTGTAGACCATCCAGCACCTCTGGTGATCAGCCGCTATAGACACCGACATCCACTGGCTGACTGACCCTACTGTGTCGTGAATCTCGCTTCAGATTTGCACTGTAGACCATCCAGCACCTCGGGTGATCAGGCGCTATAGACACCGACATCCACTGGCTGACTGACCCTACTGTGTCGTGAATCTCGCTTCAGATGTGCACTGTAGACCATCCAGCACCTCGGGTGATCAGGCGCTATAGACACCGACATCCACTGGCTGACTGACCCTACTGTGTCGTGAATCTCGCTTCAGATGTGCACTGTAGACCATCCAGCACCTCGGGTGATCAGGCGCTATAGACACCGACATCCACTGGCTGACTGACCCTACTGTGTCGTGAATCTCGCTTCAGATGTGCACTGTAGACCATCCAGCACCTCGGGTGATCAGCCGCTATAGACACCGACATCCACTGGCTGACTGACCCTACTGTGTCGTGAATCTCGCTTCAGATGTGCACTGTAGACCATCCAGCACCTCTGGTGATCAGCCGCTATAGACACCGACATCCACTGGCTGGCTGACCCTACTGTGTCGTGAATCTCGCTTCAGATGTGCACTGTAGACCATCCAGCACCTCGGGTGATCAGCCGCTATAGACACCGACATCCACTGGCTGACTGACCCTACTGTGTCGTGAATCTCGCTTCAGATGTGCACTGTAGACCATCCAGCATCTCTGGTGATCAGCCGCTATAGACACCGACATCCACTGGCTGACTGACCCTACTGTGTCGTGAATCTCGCTTCAGATGTGCACTGTAGACCATCCAGCACCTCGGGTGATCAGCCGCTAAAGACACCGACATCCACTGGCTGACTGACCCTACTGTGTCGTGAATCTCGCTTCAGATGTGCACTGTAGACCATCCAGCACCTCGGGTGATCAGGCGCTATAGACACCGACATCCACTGGCTGACTGACCCTACTGTGTCGTGAATCTCGCTTCAGATGTGCACTGTAGACCATCCAGCACCTCTGGTGATCAGCCGCTATAGACACCGACATCCACTGGCTGACTGACCCTACTGTGTCGTGAATCTCGCTTCAGATGTGCACTGTAGACCATCCAGCACCTCGGGTGATCAGCCGCTAAAGACACCGACATCCACTGGCTGACTGACCCTACTGTGTCGTGAATCTCGCTTCAGATGTGCACTGTAGACCATCCAACACCTCGGGTGATCAGCCGCTATAGACACCGACATCCACTGGCTGACTGACCCTACTGTGTCGTGAATCGCGCTTCAGATGTGCACGCACTGTAGACCTCCGGTGATCCCAGCTAAGTTCTACAGTCTTGTACATGTACAGTGGGTCAGTAAAGTTGTTAAAGACAATATACACACCCAATGTACAACTAAAGATTGCCTTCTCTCTATGTTCCACACATAGGTAGACACGTCCATAAATTCAGGCCGAAATTAAAAACAGACATTTTTTACAGCTTACATTCTAAACATCCAGTGACTGTGAAGAAGAGCACTGGACGTTTACAGTGTTAGGTGTTAATTTGCTAACATCCAATACCTGTAAACTAACATTACCAACATTTATTTTTATGTTGGTATATTTGAGTTGGTAATTATCTTGTTTAAAGAAAAGACAATTCATAATTGAAATCACCCTAAAAACTTCTCTGGAATGAGCATATATTTTACAATTAGGACGTGACAAATAAAACATACGCCTTAACAACGGTTTCGTTTTAAATTTAATGAAATTCTCTTTTCTATACCCTCGCGCCTAAGATTTCCCAACCGAATTTCTATTTCATAGATCGTTTGTCTATTCACAGTACGCGTTACAGGAGACTTTTCTTTTTGCATTTTCTTTTAAGTTTTGAAAACCCATCACCGCGTGTGCATTTTTTATTTTGAATAGATTAAAAATATAAATTTTATTAAGTGTCGCCTCTGTTATAAAGTACCATACAACAATTTATAAGAATCGTCATGAATAAATTTATTTTCCTGGTTATTAGTTATACATGTTGAGCTTTCTGACTTAATGAGGAACACGTTAGAAGTCGACGTTCCGTCATCCTATAGTCACCTCTAACAATTTACAATTGAGTGAACAGGGTAATCATAATTATCCCTACAAAACCAAAGGGAGGGGGGAACTAAAGGGTTGAATGTTGCTATCATCGCCGCCGGGGCTTCCTTCAAAAATATAAAGCCTTTTGAGACTTAATACAGAAATTCTTCTACGTAAACAATCTTTTGTTGGGCGGAATTTCGATGTTCCGGCGCTGCATTTTATTGCGTCCGTATTTGCGTTCTGACTTCCGATATTTCATTACAATAACCTCTCCCACCCCGATACTTTGCCCACCCTTTCTTCACCGCCGATTTCATTTTATCTTAATCTGCGCAGACAAGGGACTCAGCTCCACCGTGTCCGCAGGCCAGAGCTATCCAACGGAGCTAATTATTTTACTCTCTCAAAGTCAGAAGTTTTTATTTTCTCGGTTTAACACAAATATTGGATTTTGAAGTTTTTTGTTTTATCGGGAAAGGTGCTAAGTAAAACAAAAGATTGTTGGAACAAGCACTAATGAAGATGGTAACTGATTTGTTTGGATGTTGTTTTATTATCCAAAGAATTCGGAACGCGTCTTGAAGAATATCCTCTTGATAATACTATTTTATTTTTTTTTTTTTAGATTCTACCTGAGTTATACTATACAAAGTTTTGTAGTATTCTTTTTGTTGTTGTTTTAAATATTAAATTCAATTGTATTAAATTCAATTCATGACTGCAAATAAGCAATTACTGCAGATTTCACATGGGTCGCTTTTTTACATAAACTTTTAATTATGACAAAGGTCAAATTTTCGTGAAAAAACTTGATTCTGTGTATTCATGATATTTTTTTATCGCGGTACTTAATGAAAAGCTAGGAAGCCATGTCACTAATTAAGCCTAGAATTTGGTAAGTAACTTAATACAGTATCTTCTTAAAAATATCTACCTTCAAAAGATTTGCTAAGACGTTAAATAATTACACTAATAGGCTACATGAACAATATGAAATCGATAAATTTCCTATATATTGGGAATATTTCACCAGGGTGGCCGAAAGCTGAAATCTGCACGCTGTACGCCACCGCATCATATGCGCGCGGCGCCGGCGTGGAGAGTGCATTGTGATTATTCCATCGCTGATTGCCTTTCCCGATCGTGATTTCGTTTATCCCAGGTTATTGCGCAGCCTCACGAATGTCACAGCCTGTCTACAGTGAGGCTGGACCACACTGGCCCCGGGCACTCGGGTAATGGAAGTGTCCAACTTGACGTTCTACAAGACACCTCGCGCCTTGCGCCTTTGTTCTGATATACTGTGCATAAAACACCATTACACTAGCTTTGCTGTTCTAGCCTTCTTATATTGACGATGTAAGTGAGATTTTTAACGGAATAGATCAAATTGAGTAAATTTTTATAATTTGTAATGTATGTCAGTTCAAATGTATGGTTAAAATTGAGTTGAACTTTGAAGTTTATACAAATCTAGATGATATTGAAATATTTGTCAAGCACACTTTATCAAGTTAAATTGTAGAAATTTTACATTGGGTAATTGATGAAGAACTTAAATCGACAAAATACTAAGGGAAAATATATAATTAATGTATAACAAAACTACCTAATTTTCATTGATATATTAAGATTTTTTAACATTTTAACTGAACCAACATTATTGAGTTTGCTGTTTTGATTTGTTCGCATAGCAATACCAGCCTACTTTCCAAGAGGCCTTGTCTGACCGTTTTTCTGGTCCACGCGATGGGATTAGATCTGCGAAATGTCAACTGTCAACGTCAATGTCAACTGTCAACTGCCAACCGTCAACGATGTCACGCATCTTCGTCGCAGATGTCTCGTCATCCGATACCACTTCGCAATGTGAGACTCGTTCACATCAGCTGATTGTTGTGATGCTTGTGGGCGACATCAGCTGATTACGTTTGTCAGGCGGTTGGCGAAATCAGCTGATCACTGTGTTTGGACGAGGTGTCAACTGATTTAATAAAATCATAACAAATCAACCGAAGTACATACCTAATAGTATAATATGAAGTAATAGTGGAAATTTAAGATGCAATGTGAAAGTTTCTTTAGATACGAGTAAAAATACAGGTTTATAGATTTTATTTATTTGGTAACAACCATTACTAAACGATAATTTTCTAACAAAAGAATAATTAAAGACAAAACTGTCTTAAATAACGAAGGCTGTGTTATTTCTAGTCAACAAGTCAGTCACTTTTATGCACACAGATCGTAACGAGACCGTCCCAGCTACGGCTGGTATTTCATTACCCGCTGGCTGAAGGCAAACAGACGATTTGGCCCCTAATTGTTTGACGATGCCACCGTCAACACACGATATTATATTTGCCGCGTTTGCGATCCGCCCATAATTAAGGCAGACAGTCCTTGTTTGATCGACACATTAACGGATTTAGCAGCATTCATTTACTTACCATTGTTATTTCTGTTTAACGTTTCAGTTGATGAGGCGCGTTTGGGGTAGAAGTAACTAAGAAAGCAATTATTAACTACTTTGAAACACTTTTACGTTAATATACGGTTGCCAACAACTCTGGATTCATGATTAAAACAGAACATTCTATTTATTGATTTTATCATAAGTCGTATAGTTAAACAGTCCTGTATTAAACGTAGTTCTCCAAAGACTATAGTCAACCATTAATTTCAACACTATATTTTCCAATGCAAACACGTTTTACCCAAGTAACTTCCGAGCCACGAGATGAAACATTTCCAACCGGATCGATTTCCAGTGGAGAGAGACGGAGTGGGATATTGCCGGTTGAAATGATTTCTCCGGCGATGGCTGAGAGCTGAGAGATCTCGGGTACGTGACCGGGGTCAGCAGCGGCAGCAGCAGCGGCAGCGGCGATGCTGATGACAAATGCTGAGTCTCGGGGGACGCTGACCGCATCGCGTATTCATGGGATTGTTCCGGCCCATTCCCCCGGTCAGCCGATCATACACTCAGCGTGATATCGCACATCCTTCATCTGCCGCGCGATCGCTGGCTGATATTGGTAACAGAAGATTGAAAAAGTCACGGGGCAACAATTCCAGATTATTCCAAATATGACCATTGATTATGTTTATGTTTTCATCTACGGTTATTGAATTGATTACTGAATTTGTTCAACATTTCTCAGGTTTTATATACGCTGACACTCGATTTTGGATGCACAGAATCCTCTGGAAATCAGAAGATACTGTCTTGATGAATGTTAAACTAACTGAAAGGAAATATGTTCAGAAGAACACAAACTTTTGCAGTACAAACAAGCATGACGATTATACCTGTTTTTCTTCCTAATTAAAATTTAATTTTCTTCTAAAAAGCACATGATAATGCATTAGTAGTTTTCATTATTAATCTCAAAAGTGACTTATTGCGCGGAGAGATTGCATTCACGCGCGGGGCGAAGCCGAGCGTGGGGTGGAAAACGCTATCGAGTCCCGCTGTGACACTTTAGAGACGAGTATTGAACATTATTTTTCATTACGATATCTAAAAACTTGTAAACAAAATAAATATTTTTGTTTATTGAACTTAGTATTAAGAAAAAAACCGAACTCATAACGCTGAGTTTACGTACTTATGTCGAGGTACATACGCAGGGAAACTCAGAGTTATGCAACAGCTGATCGGCTGTGCACCTCAAAATTCCATAACGGTTACTTTTCGTCCACCACAAAAGCACAGAAAGTTAATGTTAGGCCTATGTAATTTTGCGTGCAGTAGCGGGAATAACCTATTTTCTTAGCTCATTTTACTTTTAGAAAGTGTACTTTCGTGTGTAGAGTAATGAAAAGATTCTTATTTTTATTAGTTAAGGATATACAGTAAGTGGAAAATTCTGAGATTCCCCGAGGACGACCAGCCAACTTAGACTTTAGCTTTTCCCGTGATTGGTGATCGGTTACTCTCTATCACCGATTGTCCGTGCAGTCCACTCCTCTGACTCCGGTTCGTCCGGTCGTCCCGGTAGGAGCGGCTCGACCAATCCAAGGAGCGAGGAGTGGCCATTGTCTTACCAGTTACTGGACTCGTTACACCAAACCCCGGTCGAAACAATGGTCAATTATGTCAGTATTGATGATTTGGGAACTAGTCCGACCGCCGCGAGCGGACCGCGGTGCTGGCGCGTGCGGGAGTCGCTCTGCACGGCATGTGTGTGCGTGTGTGCGTAGACGCGACGCGGCCTACCGTGCGCCAGTGTGGGCCCTCACCCTGTTTTCGCCCACTTTTCATCTCGCTCACCCACTACGCCGAGGAATACTTCAATAAATATGATTTCGACACGGTTCCACGGTCCGAGGTGACGACATATATTGGGCCAGGAATTGTCGTGGCGATGGTTTACTGTGTTTGGAGGACGGCTTAGGCGTGAGTTACGGGGCCGCGAGGACTCCCACTTAACCAGCTGCAGTTGCGATTTATATTGCCGTGTCAACGCTGTGACCGATGAATATGACGAAACTGGCTCCTGAAACAAAGGACCTCTATGTCCAAAATGATTGGCAGCATAAAGTGCTTATGCGGAGGGAAATTTAACAGTATGTTCGGTATTTTTTTACTTCGTATGAACTTTTAAATATCTCCTTGAATAGAGAATTAGTATGTTACTAACATTCTTGGGAATTTCGAAATTTTATGCTATAACATGTGATACACGCTACACGCACACGCTAAAATTGGTGACGAAATTACACTCTTAATCATTCTAGCCGAGTTTACACTAAAATCATTTTCCTTCAATAATAAGCGGCTATGTACTTACAACATTCTACAATTAGTGGCATCTACCATCTCATTTACCTAAACAGACAACGAATGATAATTTTTCTTATTATTGTAAGCGATGCCGAACACTTGGCGTAATTTGTCATATCAGAGCCCAAACAAGTGGCTGAGACAACTTTCACTGCCATCGGCTGGGAACGCTGGTCTCACACAAGGTTGGTATGTAAATACAATGATATTTCAACGTGTGAACACCGCATAGGTCAAGGTCCAGTCGACATTATCACATGCGTGACACTCGCTATATTACAACCTGTATCTCGCTGCGGTTGTTACCGCATGATTTACTGATTACTTCCCCCCACAGGTGACTGAGGCTGACTTCCCTGGAGATGTGGATGTGGTTTAGATATACCTTGATACGTCATTCGTGTGTTCTTCATGTGACTAAAACCAGGTACTTAATGAGAATAATCTTTCAAACATATTAAAATAATAACGTTAAAGTGAAGATTTTATTTTGTATGCTTAGATTTTAGAGTTAGCGATTGGATGTATTTAAAATGTCCGTATGGCAAACTTTGTGTTACGACGAAAACCAGATGACTGAAAAATGTGTTGGTCTACAGAGTACATCATAGTAGACTCTTGCTGTAGCGCGTAGGGCCTACTGATATCTTTCTTTACCTAATTTATCCGATCAACGATCTTCCGTCTAGTGATGCGCCGCCTCGAGGTGGTAGTACCAGTAGTGTTCTGTACAGTAATTCACTCTGCAGCTCGACAAACATTTGCTGGTGTCGAAGTGATAATCCTCGGTTGGCGAGGCGGCCACGCAATTTGTGATTCGCCGCGGGCCCGACCATCTCCCAGCATCTCCCGCATCTCCCAGCATCTCCGACGTCTCCCATCGCCCAATCTATCACGTACTCGGTCAATTATATCACGCGATTATCCGTATTCATTCACGATTGCGGAATCGGGTTGCGGGTTAAGCTCGCAATTTGTGTGGACGCATGAAATCGCCGCTCCCGGTCGCCTCCGATGGCCTCTTAGTTAATGCTGACTTAATAACATCAATTTTTTAAATAGTCGGTCTCCCAGATTCTTATCCTCCCACCGCGGCGGCCGAACCAGTCCGCTTCTTCAAGTCCTCGTCGCGGCCGTGTCTTTGGTTTACTGCCGGTAATGGCGGCGGTTAGGCGTAATTATATCAGTGGGATGTGAATATCATTCGGAAGTCGGCGAGGACGTTTCTTGCGGACTAGTTGAGTCATGTGAGGGTTGCTGGTATGTGGTCAGGTCTGCACAACGATGGGCAATAAACGGAACTGTAGGCCCTACATTTGTGTAAATCGTTACACTAAAACTGTAATTTATTTCAAATGTTACTATAGAATATCAATAAACAAACCCAAAGCAGCCAAAGTGTTCGAAGTGGTTAAAACTTAGCCAAAACACCTTCCTCCCCAGTTTCAGCAATTGAATTAAATTACCCTTCACTAGGTAATTTTATTTTTATTTATACTCTAGCATAAATATATGCATAGTTTTAGAACTATTTACACAACTTTTGATTATTTTCCGCATTTCACAACTTTTTGACTGCATTTCAGAATGTCAACTCAAAAACTTACTCTCTCGCGCATCGAATTTTTCAGATGCCATGATTGTAACGATCATTAGCCCGGCAAAGTTTTTCTACGTAGGATTTCCATCGTACGGTCAAGGAGGCTGCGGCGCGGCGGCGGCGTCCAAGGGGAGATATCTAGGTGGCCGTGGATCGTGCATAATTCACTGCCACATCAATCTCCCAGATTACCCACTCCCCAGTCTCTAGGGACGCGATCCAGGAGGCAGGACATTTAAATTAGCCACATGTGTTCTCCGAGGCCTTAGCAGGTTTGGCTCATGGAAAAAATATCAAGAGGGGAGAAAACAAGAGGTCAGCCGTGTTTCTGATTTCCCTCTCATGTTAAAAGAAATTATTACATTTTCAAATTCAATTTCATCCCTTATTTTTTTATGAATCCTATCCAATTGTTGCTTTAAACTTTATTAAACCTTCATTGCAACACTCCAATTGGAATGTTTGGACCTTGAAATCACTAATATTAGGCTAAAATTGAATTTTTTACAAGATTATTAGCGCGTCACCCAACGTATTTGCCTTTTGTAAAATCATCTAATTTTTAGGGAGCGTTTAAAAACCTAACATACGTAGGCCTACTACTAATCAATATTATGTCATGTTTATACTAGTATGTCTCTAGCCAAGAAGGAAACTATTCGATTCGTCCGATTTGAGACAAAATGAGTTGATTTGAGACTTTTTCTGTTGCTCACAAAATGTACGTCCAACTTCCAACATCCAAAAATACTGAAGTTGTTCTCTGTAAGTACGTTAAATACACCGTCGGACATGTACCTTTTCAATAGACTCGCCGGTACGCGCATACCTATGACCCATCGCATCGCCTACCTTGCACCAATTACCAGGTAGACCCGTATCGGCCGAGCATCGCGCTCGCCGATGTAATTGAGTTATAAATCACCAGGCAGCGCTAGTAGCGCGCTGCTCAAATTCTACATGGTTTATGCGTATGCCAGCCTACGGCCGCACAAAATATTGGCACTGGCTGTCTCTTCGGGTCACGATCCTATCTCGCTAATTTTCCCTCGTTCATGTGGGGATATAAAACATTCCTCGGCCGCACGAACTGGGCTGACCACTTGTTCGGCTCGGCGGACATTTTGATCCGAGGTGAAAGTTCACCCGTGATTGCGAGACGAGTTGAGCATGGTTTTACCTGTGAGTTCCGTTTGGAAATTATTATATTTACAATGTTTTAGTGAGTTTATTTTCAGAACTTGTTAAAGAGTTGTTGTTGGTCTTTTACAGCTACTTTTACATAGATACTTATAACTTAAATTCGTTATAATAAAACAAAACTATTATTCTTACGTAATGGTAAATGTACATGAGTAAGTTGCATTAACTTTAATTTGGCCCTACTATTCAAAACACGCCTGAAAAATTATAATGTCAGTAATTAATTTTGGCCACAGAATATTTTTACAAAATTGTGTTATGTACGGAAGATAAGGGTAGAGGCCTTAAAGAATGATTTTGTCCTATATGAATGCAGTCAAATTCATTACATTAGTTAAATTCGATCTATAGTTTAATTCAGTTATTAAATTATTAGGAAGATACGTCTTACAGCTCAATTGAAACCACCACACAAGTATTCATAAACACACACATCAATTTGCTCAGCAGAAATCTCAACAAATTTGAAAAGACGTGAAAGAAAATTAAGGCCGTAGCGTCGCCTCGCAGCTCGAGTGAGAAGACAGAGACCAATTTGGAAAATTGATTCGGAGGGTGAACGAAAATCGATGCCTGTTTCCATACAGCATCATGTAAATTTATTCATGGCTAAAAATAATGAAAGGTGATACATTCGGAGGCGACAGCAGGGACGGGCGCGTGTGTGAGTGTGTGGGAAAGAGAGGGAGTATCAATAACACGGAGAGGTTCATTATACTTGCATGGGAGCGAGCAAGAGCGCGAGAAGTTGAAAGTTGAATTAAACCAAGTAAATCTGTTACAACAAGGAGATTTTTGTGCAGACTGGTTATACTTTTAGTGAAAGTTTATTCTTTATGAATGTTTGTGCACTAAGATATTGATTATAAAATCGTATGGGTTGTAATTTGTTTACATATTATGTTAGACACAGAATACCGAAAGTTTTCTGACCATAAACTTTAGCACTAATGTTATACATTTTAGTGTTTATTCTGTATAGGCCCTAATACTTGATACTTGACACCAAAGAAGATTTAAGACACCAAAGAAATTAATGTGTCTTGAAATTTAATCTACAATTAATTGCAAAAATACCACTAATAAATGTTACAGTAAATGTCGTATTTCTAGCGAACATTATATAAACTTTATTATATAAATAGAAACTGTGTATCCAACTATTTATAATTTAATGTACGGTAATAGAAGACCAAGTTTTTGCCATAGAGAAATTGTAGATGATTTGTTAGCATTTTCTCTGATCATATTGGGGGAGAGTTTGCATAGTCAAAAGAAACCCCGTTCAACAGACCCTATAAGAGTTTGCACCTCAATAAACAGTTTTTTGATATTGTGGATCAACGTAGCATCATAAGTCTCATAAGCTCGATAAGTAAGTCTCATAGTATAAACAAAATGTCTAAAAGATTGGCACATTCACTAGCAAAGTGCTATTTTGTATTACAGTCTTGTGTTTTTTCCACTTATGTCACTCAAATGCCCTATACCCGATATAGTTTCAGACGGTGATGTTTCGTAGCACGTAGCGTGTTGGTCAGCCGAGTCGGCGAGTGTCGCAGCGGCAAGACAGTAGCTTCACACCGCCAGACGCTCCTCACTATCAGCGCGGGTCATCTGTGTATTTGCATGTAATTGTATGGTTCGCTTGTTTTGCAATTCAGAGCAACTCTAATTGCGCCACCAGACACGCCACCCCCCCCCCCCCTCCACCTGCTCATCAGCCCCCCCCCATCTAACCCCCGCTGGTCAAAAATGAGACTTCCCCGTGTCGTGATACCATCACTGGATTTATGAGTCTCTAGTTCCTGAGTCGGTCGCCGCCGTCGAGATAGCCACCACACGATGGAAAAGTGCTCTCTTTGTGTTGTTAAAGTGTTTTTATCCAAACCAGAGATGAAGTAGGGATTGCTAACAAATTTTGTACACATATTAACTCCCAGATTAACAGTTTTGATTTTGACATAACATTTTAAGCAGATCAAATCGATAATTAAAACCTACAAAACCAGAGTTTAATAAATGCATTCAAATATTTTAAAATACAGAAAAACCCAGGCCACAAATCCATTAAAAAAATTATATCTTATAATGGTTATTTAATTAAATTGATTCGTTAGCAACAAATACGGAAAACATTTTAGGTTTAATTGTCATACGTTTGTCATGAATACAAAGTATAAAAAAAGACTATTAAAATTAAAAAATTCAACGACCAAGTAGCCTAAATAGAAAATGTTACAGTAACGTATATTTTTTGGAGAATGAAAAATACTGTACGTTACACCAGTAGCTTTAACAATATATTTGTAATTTTCAATATTTACTGTTCCACAACTATAACATCTACAACTGTATTATCGGATTTATTATCCCCTGAAGATGAGTAATTAGAAACAATACCGCTAAAGTCGTTAATGCGTCGATCAAACAAGGACTGTCTGCCTTAATTATGGGCGGATCGCGAACGCGGCAAATATAATATCGTGTGTTGACGGTGGCATCGTCAAACAATTAGGGGCCAAATCGTCTGTTTGCCTTCAGCCAGCGGGTAATGAAATACCAGCCGTAGCAGGGATGGTCTCGTTAGTAAGTCTCGTATAACGGTGTTGACGTTAAGTCTGAAAACAATTATTATGACAATACATCAGTGTGTAGTTTTTAATGGAGGTCTAGTCTTGCTTTTGTTTTATGTAAGACATCCTTGAAAAAAAATATTACAAAACGTTTTGTTGTTTAAACCAAATCTTAAAAAGTGCCCAGAATCAAATTTTTTTGTGTTTTTTTTTTGTTTTTCAAAGATTGCTGTTGATGAAGTTTACATGTTAGGGTCTGGAAATAGCATTTCTATTAAAAGTTTAAACATTCTTATCAATCGGACTGATCTTTATAGAGTAAAATAAAAATTGAACGGCAAATTAAACCTGAAAGTTTAATGAGAATTGTGCTGTGAAAAATTTAAATTTAAAATAAGTGAACTAGTGTAAGTGTAAGATTAATTGTACATAGAGTAAGTGAGCTTACTATGTAAATTTGTTACGAGGTCGAAGAAATTACTATATTTTTGGGTATTTTTTCTAAATGGTCAAATTTACCTTATAACTGTACTGCTCTTTAAATCTAAATATTATTCATGCACGACATGTATAGGCCTAAGCCTATACAACAAGTGCTCTAAAGCTTCTACCTCCGGGGACTCGGCGAGTGGTCACCGGACATCAGCATCAACTGCCCCCCGTTTACGGCTCTATAGATTTGCATGGTGCCCCGGGGGAGGGAAGATGTGGTTCCGCCCCCACGCTAAGGTTTACGTCAGAAGTCGTTTTGTGTCAATTCTTATTCGTATTGTTTTCACGGTTCGGGGTTTACTGCGACGAAGCTTATTTGACTAAGAAATGAAGCACGTAAGGAACAGGGCGTATTAGGATTCTATGTATACCGTCGTGACTGACGTTCATTTTTAAGTTGTTGCATGTTTACTTTAATTCGGATTAGCGTTAGAATGCAAGGAGAGGTGTCTATTTTCACGCATCAATAAGTTATATTTCTACTTGGCAGCACTTAAAACATTACCCTTAATTATATGTTAATTTTCTAATGGTCTTGATGACCTCTTCTCGGTTTAATAGCGTTGACTATGCACAGAATCATTTCAAAATTAATATTTTTTTCCTCAAATGCTTCATGCAATCAATAACCACATTATTTTAATGAAAAGTTACTAAGAGTATTGTGTACATAGTTTTGAGCAACTATTAATTTTACAGAGAGCGGAGAACCTTTAACACGTTTTAATGTTTGCATACTTCCATCTCTGATAGGCCTACCTCAGAGTGTAGCTGTGTATAGAGTATCAGAAATACAGTTTGTACAGTTATATACGCTATGGTAATGTTGTGGGTGATGGGTGATGGGTGATGGGTGGTAGGTACTCACCGTGGGGCACCCAGCCGTGCGAGCAGGTCTCGCAGTACCGGATGTGCAGCTTGCCGGGGGTGAAGCACTCGCAGGAACACCCGGGCACAGTACACCGGATAGCCTGCAACACCAACACTGAGGTCACATACGGGTCACTGATGCAAACGCTAAGTTCATATTTCTAAACATACGGTTTATTGAATCAAATATACCAGATTTGTAAAGTGGCCATAAGCTCCTATGGTAGCTGCTCTCGGACAGGGACAATTACACGACTTAAGTGCACAGTGATCATATTCGACAACATCTTACGCAGGCATTCCTATGATAAAGATATATTTCCATACACTCCCATTAGACTAATGTTAAGTTTCAAACATCCGCTACGCCTTTAATAGTAGTAGAAAAAAAATTTTAAAGAAATTTTTTTTACCTAAAAAGTGAACGAGTTTTCAGTATTTTAATCATATAAATTGCTATATAATCGTCATTTTTATTTAACAAGATTTTAAATTACCTTGGAATAAAGTTGAAACATTTTCGACCAATCTTAAGTGGGTAGCGGATGTTTGAAATTAACAGTCTTTGGGAACACAACTCCAAGGCGGACGGTATTGCAGACTCCTGAATTAAGAAATCAATATCTACTTACGAGTTGTAAGAGTGACATTATACAATAAATAAATAGTGTGTAAATAAATATAGTATATGTTTAAACTATAGTACATAAACTATAGTGTTTAACCGAAGAGGTAGAGCGACAACAGGAAGAATATATAAACACTAACAGCTTTATGAGTGTGAGGTAAAGCTTCTGAAATAGGTGTACATGAATATGCATAGTATAGGCCTATACGATGTTTGACAGATCGTGATGCCTCTTAGATTTTTCTCATGTAATTGCTTGATTTTCTTAATATTACTGGAGCTGCTATAAATTTTACTACACCGTAAACCCCCTGAACCGTTCACCGCCGGCGATGGGGGCGGTGGTTCGGGGGGGGGGGGGGGATGTGTTGTATCGAAGTGGGCAGTCCCACCCCCGGGCCCAGAGGTCAAGCGTAAGGACCAGTAACGCCTTATTCAAATTGGGGTTATGTGTTTGCCCATGGGTGCCATAACCAGGGGCTACAATGCCCTCTGCATTTGTTTCTTTTTCATTTTCTAAAGTGGACAAGAAAATTCAGTCCGCTCAAATGTTCTGTTTGTTATTCTCAGGTGTTCATTTAAATATTTCGCTCACCTCGGGGATCGGTTTGGTTTCATCGTCTTTGTTTATTGGACCTTTATTGCTACTTGACTGTTCGAACGTCAGTGTTTATTTGGATAATAAAATCAAAATTTGATTGACTTTTCTAATACTTATACATTTTTACACTATAAAGGTATACATAAAGTTATAGTTATTTAAAAATAGTTTTCAGTAGTTTTTACATATACAACTTTCATGGGGGTTTCCGTTAAAAAATACTAAAAAATAGGTGTAGTATATGTTTCAAATTCGACAAAAAAGTATATATTATGAATAAATTTATTTAGTGCACTATAATCTTCACCCATTCTTATAGAGTTGCATTATAATAAATACTCACTATTCCATGTGAAGAAAAACTGTCTACAAGGGAATACATCGCGGAGATGACAAATTTAATGTTTTCATTCTGTTTGCAAAGCGGTTGTTTTAAGGCATTACCTTTTACGATTTTTCCCAATGGACGCACTCGTAGCATCTCGATGTAGGGCGAGCTTCAGTAGGTGTAGAATGGCTGTACTCTGTACCAGACACAGACTATGTGTAAACATTTCCAAGGCGTTAACCGTAGTGACGCCGCGCCGCCGCCGTCCACGTGTGAACTATACTGCCCGTTCCTCGTTTACATTGTATTGCAGTAATGATTTATATGGGTTATGATTATACATTTCATAGTGAAGAAACGTAACATGGAAGTTAGATGAATAGGTTTGAATAAATGTGTACAACACCTCATAAGTAAAAAATAGAAATTTCATATTTCGCAATTTTTCGGGAAACACCGTATAAAATTATAAAAAGTATTAAAAGGCTCTATAAAAGTAGTAAGAACTTTGTTGATTTACACATTTATGTTCCTTTTGCACCAACAATTTTTTGTATTTCTCTACAGTAGGATGACACAATAATGAAGATGATATAATATAGCTTAGAGGATACAAAATCTGTGTGAGAGGCATATTTTGAGTGGGGGAGGGTTAAAATGAAAATACAGAGGGCACTGCCGGGAATGAGAGCCGTCGAGTGGTGGGGCACACAGGCCTAAGTATCTGTCGCCATAGCAACTATGATAATTACTAGTGCACAAGTCGAGTGTCATCCGCCGCGCCGATCGCTCTCCCAACAATCGATAACACCTTGGACCGTTAAACATGGTAATAAATGCGAAATAAAGCATCAAGAGTTTGGCGGACATTTTATTGTCTCCATTATATTGATTATGGACAAATTTTTCAGTCGTCTGTTGTATAAAGTTAGCTATACAATGTTAAGGTTACAATGAAAGGAGTTGAAGGTCTCAAATGTATTAGAACTTGTATTTTATTTTCTAAATGAAGCGTTACTAGTATCTTGTGTTATCGATTATTTTATTGCTACCAGATCCCAACTCGATAGGTACATCTATATCCAAAATCTCACCCTCCCATTTAATACACACCCAAATACGGCAGCTCATCTTCCCCACTCCGTAAACTTGATTGATAACACTTCCCTGTGGAAGAAAGCGTGTTGACAAAGAGCCCCGTTCTGCCCCGAGTTTCAAAATTGAAACCCAAACAGCCGTTGGGGCGGTTCATTATCAAAATCAATATTTTTTGTGTGGATCAGTTGGCTGCCCTGCTGAGTCACCTCCCCGGTTGGCAGCACTGGCACCTGTCGCGTCGTCATCTGCACGTAATTGCGACAGCGCCTTTATGCGCCCAAATTAACGTGTTTCGATTGACATTTGAATTGTCCGCGAGTCCGTCCCCGATTTCGACGCTAGTTAGGCGTAATTCGCCCCGGTAAGGGCCACTTTTCTCTTCCGCCTGTCTCCTTTACCAGCGCGATCCGCGCTTTTCCATGACATTCCATTGTAGTCACCAAGATGGGTTATTTTCTTGTAGTTAATACACACCTTTTGACTAAAAATTTAATTTCTATCGGAATCTGATGACAAAAAGACAATAAGCATTGGCGCTAGAGGGGTTAATTGAGTAACCAAAATAAACATACTGTAGTTTAAATACAAAAATGTGAGTAGGGTACCTAATGTTGTACCTAATGTGTATCATCAGAAAAATGAGTAAGACATGTCAAATTTGCAAAAAAAAAAAAAAAAAAAAAAAAACATAATAGCATTGATTAAATATTTTTTAATTTTGTACAGTATTTATTTAGATATTTAAAACATATACAATTACTGGATTGTATACTGGTTTCCAAAACTTTAAATCTTTTCCATGATATTTTAATTTTAGCTTACTAAACAAAGAAGTTTTAACTGTTATAATACATCATGATAGCAAAAGTTAATCAACAAAAATAGTGTTTGACAATTTTTTTCACTTCCTGCATTGGTAAAACAATACATATTCTTAAACGTAATTAATATATTATTTAAACATACTTAAAATAAGAATAAAGAGGAAGAAGGTCAGTAAGAGAAGGTATAAAAATCAGTAAAACAAATCGAACACCACAAAACAATGCGGGGACGATTTCACAAAAACGCCGGCAACATATTCATAACGGAGGGCGGCCCTAATGGCGTAACCACTAACGAAACAAACGGCTTCCAAATGGCCCGAGGATTACAAATGTGTTCGCGCCCCCGCGGTATTTCCATTTTATTCGAAAAGGAAATAATAAGGAGTCGGCGACGTTGTGACATATTAAAATGACTCCCCAGGGCAGCAGTTTGGAACCCTTGCTGTTCCTCTGTCACTGGCCTATTATGGGGCCAGATGATTTATCGCACTCTTATCTGCCGTACAATTGCCCAGATATATAACAGCGATCCGTCTCCGAGGTGACACTCGACAGTCGATAAACTCGTTTTTCATCCCCAGTAAACGCCTTCACTGTTTATTTACTCAACTTCTCATTATTTTGTGATTTATTTAGGGTCGCTATGTTTTAGGGTTGATATGTTTTAGGTATACAGACATTTTGTTTAAGACTTTGTTTTATTAATGAAAAATATCTCTTTAATTAGATTTTTCAAGATAATAAAGTTTTGCTAATATATATTATTGAATTTTATATTTTAAAAATCAGAATTGTTAAGAAGTGTAGCCAAATGAAGTTCTCTAAAATTTAGTTACGTTGAGTTCTCTTGTGCGTATTGTGTATAGGTAAAGTGTAGTCTCTTCGCTAGGATGTTTATTCTTGAAAACTCATGTCAAATAACTGAAATTCCTTTTTACATTAATCATCCGTCTGCAGAAGAATAGAAAATACCCTGACTTCTTCAGCAGTGTTTATTTAAAGGTGTCGATTAAAGGTGGATCCCGAGTCCTATAGATTGGAGGGTCCTTTTCTCCAACAACCCCAGAAGAATGGGCGATGACTGTTGCAACAACAGATGTTGACGTTTGACATTTCAAGGGTCGCCGTCGCCGAGTATCGACGTGTGAACTCTCCAATCGGACCCTCCGAGGGCTGACGTTGACGACTCGAGGGTCGCGGGTGGCGATAATGATAGGGACAAAGACCTCCACTGGAGTCTAGAGGTGCTGGAGGTGTGGAGGTGCATGAGGGGACTCTTGAGTTGACACCTCCTCTCTTCGGACACCTCAGAGTCTGAGGTCCGGGAAGACAAGAGTTTGAAGTTACAGTTTTATAAGAGAATATTATAAATTTATGGAGGGATTAAACTTTAGGGTGTTTTACTAGCAAAACGATTAGCGTCTTGGACTTAAGTTCGAGGGGTCACGGGTGATTCCCGGGGTGCCAATAGATGAACTTTGAGGGGTTTGGAGCCTTTGAGTACCCTAAAAAATGCCACTTGAAAAAGAGAACACTACTGAGGGAAATGGTTGTTATGAATAATCATTTTAAGCGTAAAGATGATATTTTTTAACACAAAACCATGGATTTTATGTTTTTTTTTCTTGTGTTATTTGAATGTTGTTTCTGAGGAATTTATTTGTAGTAGACCTACTGTTGGATGGATGATTATCGAATGATCTAATAAAAGTAATTAATCTTAGGTGAAAGTGAAACTTACACTCATATGTATAAAGTTTAAAATGTAAACCAAGTAGTATCCCCTATATAAAGATAAAAATTTTGGCTTGTTAAAAAAACGTATAGGGTTAGTAGATTAGTCTCATTATTCTTTTTCTATGGAAATGTTATTTTACTTCTGTATTAATCGTCGGATCCCGCGCAACAGCGCAAATGGATTGCAAAACAAATTTGAAATTTCCCAGAAAAAAGTGATGAACAAAATAATGATGCAGCAGCAGCAGCAGCCATGTTGGCCGGTGATTCGTCGGGTAAACCACATATTGTCCATCCAATAGCCGAGCGATTACGGGGCGGGCGAAACTGCGGGCACAAAATTGAAACGTGCCAGATCCATCAGGGGGACCAGTTACGGGCAATAAACTGTAATTTACAGGTAATTAAATGGGATCGGGTGTAGAGACCGGTTGTGTAATTATCGGATATTTATAAGGGCCTCGGTTCGCACGGTCCGAGGTCAGAGGCCGCTGCTGCCAGGAATATTAGTGACACTCCTGGCCACACTTCCGCCGCGGCGCTGCCGTCGCCGTGCTCATGTTGATGTTCCGGTCATCACGATCAAGAGCTTCACGAGGAGCTCGCTGGCGAACGGGAGTAACGCATTCACTGTGGTCATGAGTTGAAACTAAAGTCAAAACATTTAGAGAGTTTGGAACGTTTATACGAAAAAAACGCATCGTCACTGATCATGCCTAACTTAAAGTCGCTTCACTATAATGTCGTGAAGAATTTATTTTGGATTTGAGAGGCTTCTTGAGCAGATTTTCGTCATCCTTTTATGTTGATTAAAAAATCATCTCAATTTTTTACATGTTTAGTAAGCCATCAATAAACATAATAATAATACGAAAAATCAGGAAATTTAATCAGGTTTTCCAGATCGTTTTATTATTTATTTTTTTCTTTATTATCAATACTAGTGCAGCCTAACATGATAAATATTATATTAAAATTTTGGTTGTGACATTTGTACCGCTCCGATATCAATGTAGGCCTATACAGAACCAAATAAGTATAGGGACACCTTATGGTGGAAGTGAGAACGCCACCCCCGAAACACAGATAGTAGGCCTACCACCAAATTATAAGAATAATGCTGATTGGTCGACAGATGTCTAGAATAATTTTACAGAAGTTTGTTGTTGTTTTAATTTTTTGTGAACAAATATGCTCATTTTGGCATTTTGAGGCAGAGAGAGCGCTTCCCGTGACAGTACTTGACATTGATATATTTACTTGACATTGAAGCAATAATTATTTTATTATTACACACAACAATCATTTCATGCACGATGTCAAGCTGATGTATAGATTGCCAGGGACGGGTTAGGGGTAGGATAAGAGTCTGAAAGTGGAAGATTTTGTGATTAATGATGTTTTGGAGTATAGAAGTGTAAGTTGTGTGGAGGTAGATGATGTGTGTGAAATTGTAGAGTTGATTCGGAAGAGTGTTAAGTTTTTGCATTTAAATATTCGTAGTTATAGGAAGAATTTTGATGAGTTATTAGTAGTTTTAGATAGTAGTAAAATTGATTTCGATATCATCATTTTGACAGAAACTTGGTTGGAGGAAGGGGAGTGTGATTTAATACAGCTGCAGGGTTTTGATACTTTTTCTAATAAACGAAAAAGAAATCAAAATGATGGTGTTATATGTTACATTCGTAATAATTTCAGTGTAATTTGTAATGATGTCCAAATGAATGGTGCGACCTGCTTAAAATTAGACATTAAGTTTGGCAGTGAGCGGTTCACGGTCCTGGCGGGCTATCGAAGTCCAGGTGATGGGGACCTTGAACTGTTTATCAGTGACCTTGAGCGATACTGCGACCGCCGGCAGCGGGACCGGCCGCATTTCATAGTGGGCGATTTTAATTGTTGCATTTTGGACGAAAATAGGACTTTATTAGCGGAGCGATATTTAGATGTTTTGTGTTCAGCTGGGTTTGTCACTTGCGTTGATAAACCGACGCGTGTAACGCATAACTCTAAAAGTTGCATCGATCACTTTTTTGCTGACTTAAAATCTACCGGCAATATAAAATCTTTTGTTGTAAGATCATCAGTTACAGACCATTACATCATTGCATCGGAATGGGGACTTTCTGGATCTGAAACTTCAAATACTATGCCCTCAAAAAATCACGCACTGCTGTCGACCAGAACTTGGTTAAGCAACTTATAACGTCTCAAGACTGGAGTCACGTGACTCAATGCTTTGATCCTAACACATCTGCAGAAAATTTTGTTTTAAGTCTAAAAGAAATCGTAAATTTAGCTACAAAAACGGTGTTTGAATCTCACAAAACTACTAGATTAAAACCGTGGATCACGGGTGGTTTGATCAATTCCATTCGGGTAAGGGACCGATTGAGCAATAGAGTTAAACGACAGCCTTTCAATTTAGAGCTCGTAAATCGGTACAAAATTTACAGAAACACGCTCAATTCCACTTTAAGGCTGGCTAAAGTTAATTACTATAAAACGAAAATTCAAGAGTCAGCGGGCAACCCGAGATCCCTATGGCGGCACATAGGCGAATTGGCGGGCAGAAATAAACAAAGAGATGCATTTCCGGTCCATAATTTCACAAAAGACGCAGATGATGTTTCCGAAATTAAAAATGTCGCAAATGAAATTAATGATTACTACGTTGGGGTCGGGCCAGAATTGGCGAGCCAGGTCCCCGCGGCCGGTTGTGTCGTGGACGACGCTCAGTACGAGGCGCTGACGCAGTTTCATCTGGAACCTGTCAATGAACAGCAGCTGGTCGACTGTATTGGGGAACTGAGGGGAGGTTCAGCACCGGGGCTGGATGGCATTACGGTTAAGATGTTTCAAAATAATTTAGTTGGGTTGTTGCAGCCTCTTATTCATATTATAAATTCAAGTTTGGTCCAGGGCATTTTTCCACAAGTTTTTAAAGTTGCAAAAGTGATTCCAATTTTTAAAGGTGGGAAAAAGGGGAATTTTGCAATTTCAGACCAATTTCTTTGCTTAGTGTTGTGTCTAAAATTCTTGAGAAATGTGTAAAAAAACAATTGGCTAAATATCTTTTCAATAATAATCTAATTTTTGAAAATCAGTTTGGATTTAGAAGTGACATCACTGCTGAGGATGCGTTTTTCAAAATTACCGATCATCTCCATCAGCTCATGAATAAAAACAAACGGTCATTGATAATTTTCATAGATTTGGCCAAAGCCTTTGACTCGTTAGACCGTAATTTATTGCTTGCAAAATTAAAACATTTGGGTATTTCGGGGATAGCGTTTAACTGGTTTCAAAGTTATTTATCAGATAGACGTCAATTGGTTGCTATAAATGGGATAGAAGGAGATTTGAGAGAAATTAACTATGGGATAATCCAGGGATGTACCCTTGGGCCGCTTCTCTACTTAATCTATGTTAATAACTTGGGGAAAATTCAATTGGCCGGGGGGGAAATTTACTTATATGCAGACGACACGGCGCTGGTGTTTGAAGGCTCTACGTGGGAGGAGGTTTACCAGCTTGCTGAACGGGGCTGCTCACTGTCAAACAATGGTTTGACCAGAATCGCTTGACGGTTAATGTTGGCAAGACGAAGTGCATGGCGGTGTCACTGCGAGCTGCTGGGGATCCTGTAGACCAGCGGCTCAAATTGCATACGTGTGGCGGGCTCCCGGGTTGCAGCTGTGAAATTCTTCAAAAAGTACATAAATAGCAAGCTGCGGAAATGCATTTATATGTTTAGGCAATTGAATCGGGTGTTAGATTTTAACCAACTCAAAACTGTTTACTATGCTTATGTGCAATCTATTCTACTATACGTCATTATTGTCTGGGGGGGTTGTAATTCTGTATCCATTCGGCCGTTGGAAATCACGCAAAAATCTATAATGAAAGCAGCTTTAAATAAACCTATTCAATATTCTACGGATGATATTTTTAACGAATTTTCAGTGTTAGATATTAGACAGCTGTTTATCAAGTCTTTGCTCTCTTTCTGTTTCAAAAGAAATTTTTGCATGTTAGATAGATCCGATCATACGTACAACACGCGGTACAGGACGCGTGTTGGAACAGTAAATCCTAGAATCTCGAAATCCGTCAACGCAACCAATTCTCTCTATATAGCACATATACTCTACCAAAATATTCCAAATGAAATTCGCATTCTTCGTCAATGTAGTTTTAACTCGTTTAAGAAAAAAATTGCCAATTGGTTAGTTGCGATCGGAAGAGCTGCCGCTGCCGCCATGATTACTTCAGTCTATGCTGGCTGAGCTGGATCGTGGTTCTGGCCGGTCAGGTTTTTTTTCTCTCTCTCTCCAAGTGTCTTATGTCTAACATTATCACACTCCTTGCTTCCACTAAGTAGAAATTTAATGTAAATTGTTTTATTTTTTAGTTCAGTTAAGTGTACAGTATTATTCTTCTAAACTCCAAAAAAAGGTAAATATCAAGCAACATTTCTGTTCTAAGCAATTTTTGTACTGTTTTTTTTTTTCTTAGTTATAGGCCTACATATAAGTCTTATACAAAATGAAAGTGATTGGTGTTTTTTAGTGAGGGACTGGAACTTTGAACTCGGTCCCCGCGCACAGGTTTTTAGCCTATGCGGGGGCCCTCAATTGTATATTTTTTTTGTATTCCTCTGTTTTTATGTATTTAATTTTGAGAATAAACCATTATTATTATTATTATTATTATTATTATTATTATTATTAAGGAGAAATAATCCTAGCATCAGCGCTTTATTTTCCTCTGGTTTTCGAGGGCAAAACTAAAATTTTTTAACATGGGATGTCCCTCCTTATTTGGTTCTGTATACATTGCCGCTATCTTATATCCAGGAAGTATTTTTCCCCAGGAAGTATTCTTTTCAGCAAGTTTGAGATAAAGTTATGATAAATATATATTATATTGTGTGTAAAAAAGTTAACTGTAGATGACATCAGGACGTTACTACCCATGTTCAGAGGCCATGTACATACCATATCTGCGGGGCAAGAGGCGAGTATAGAGCAGGGGGTGGCGAGGACATTACCGGCGGACTGAAGGGCAGGCTGAAGGAGGCTGAAGAGTCATTACTATCTCTGATGAAGAGGAGAGTAAACAGCCGAAGCGGCTCGACTGAGAGAACCGGAGAATCACGAACCTCTCGATACACACTTGTTACAATGTGGCGGCGCCGGGATACGTCTTGTTGGCAGTTGCAAGTCATCCGGGATCGAACACCGCCCGCAACTGCTTACTGGACAACGATTACTTTACCGCAACGGTTACAACCGATACCGGTACATACCTGGACCTAGTACTGGGTAGTGATTACATTCAACTGGATTGAAACTGTGTATACGAAACCACCAATTACTATTAATTAGGGGTTTGAATTAAGTGAAGTTGCTGGGCAATAAAAATTTACAGTCCAAGCGAATGAGGAATTTTATGTAGTTAGTGGTTATGATTTTGTGCAATAAGTGATAATGACACTGAATAAACTATAAAATAGGAAAAAGTTAACATATTTTAGTAAGTTCTCGAAATATGTACAGCAATATTCTTTTATTTAACGGCGTATTAAAACACGTATACAATAAAATGAAAATTGGTAGGGAATATTTACAATAATTTTAGTTCTGGTAATCCTCATGTACAAAAGCAAAAAAGTAGTATATTTTGTCTGTTTACTCTTAAAATATATTGAACCTCCTTGTACACTACGAAACCCTTTGCTTGGTTTTTATTGACGATCCAGCCCCGAACCAAGCATTATTTTTGCACCTACGCCATTTGACATTTGAGGAAAAGTCTCTAGATTGTTCACTTTGATGCAAGCAATCCCTGGCCCAATTGCGGATGATTTAAGTTTCGAAACCCGTCATTATATCAATTACGAAGCGCGAGTGTGTGTAATTATAAGTTATGAGGAATGTCGTCAGCGTCACCTACCGGCTGGGACCGCAACTAATTGCGGCCGACCGCAATACAACGCAGCGTCCATGCATGGTGACTCCCCGAACCATCTAACATGGCGAAAACTACTTTGATTTCGGGATGACTCCCTGAGCGTATACACGGTGAACAACGCGGCGTCCATGCATGGTGACTCCCCGAACCATCAAACATGGCGAAAACTACTTGGATATCGGAATGACGCCCTCAGCGTATACACGGTGAACAAGGCAGCGTCCACACAGCGGGTTGACTCCCTGACCAGACCCGGTGAACGCAACTCTGACGGCCCCGGCGGGGGAGGGACGAACAACGACGGACGCCAGATTGTCATTATGATCGGCGCTTTTATGGCTAACCAATATAGGCACAAGGCCGCGCGGTGAAGTACAGACTACGTGCGTCGCCTGCTAAAGCGCCGGCTAATGACAAATTCTAGCTCCCCTTTCACTGCTGTTTTATTGGTGCCGATAGTGGCTTTTAGTTGTGTTGTGGCTGCATTGCGTTCCTCGCTTTGTGGGAAATCTTGCTGTTTTACTGTTTTCGCACTCTGAGGAATTTATCTTCTATGGTAAACATGGTTGGATTCGTTTGTAAAAATTGTAAATATTAAACCATTTGGAGACGCATTAATAAGTGATTAGTATGCATTTTTTCTTCACTTTAAAAGTATTACGACTTAATATCAAATAGTTTGAATTTTTAATATAGGCCTAACAACTGAAGAATGGTTTCGATTAACAGGTTATAGCCACGGGCTGTAAGTCAAAATAGGTATTCCGTGTAAAAATTATATACTTATTCAATCATCTTAAGGTGATTGATTTTAGTCATCAAGTCATGAGGTGGATAATGAATAGTTTCACAAATGTACTAATTTAATATCATTTTGTTTTTCTAGATAATCTTAGTTAGCTCAATAATAAAATTGGTTTTCAATGGCTAATCTTTAACTCACAATCTTATGTCACAGATAGATAAATTGCATAGTTACATTTTTAATGCAGGCTATTGCTCCAGGTCCAGAAAGCCTGAGTTCTGACGTTTGCTGGAAATGTATTCCGGGAAACGCTCCTCCGCCCGGGGGCGAGACAGTGAATCAATCGAAGGAGCCGAGTTAGTTAAGAAGTGCGGCAAACAAGCTTGATTCTTAACCCCATCACGAACCGGCAAGTCTATCAGGCTGGCCACCTGGCGTTCACAAAGGGGTAAGGCTGACCTTATCTTAATTACTGGCACTTAACGAGTTGGCACCACCGCTACCAACCGAACGCACAAAAATATCGTCGCTTGACATGACAAGCGGGGACGTCGCGGACGCGCATTGTAAAAGGGTTGAACAACTCTTATCGTAAATGGCAACAACGGCGGACACAATTATTGCGTGTCGACATGCAAAGCAGCAAGCAAATAATTAAAGGACGACTCTATTTATAAACACCTTTTAATGAAAAACTATATTAGGCACTCTACGTAAAATGCAAGTTAAAATTAGGAATGTCACATTAAATACAACAATACGTTTGAATATCGTGCAGATTTAAAGAAATAATTTTAGAGTCTTCTGACAACATAACAATCATAAACTAAGAACCTACTTCTAAAGGTGCGAAAAATAATTTTAAAAAGAAAGTAATTAAAGTCAAACTTTTCTTCGACTTTATAGACTCCAAAGCCCAAGTCCAAAGACGTATAAAATCCTCCAAAGCCCAAATGCAAATAGAGAAAATTATAGAGTGTTTTTCATTTAGATATTTATTTATTGTTTTTAACAACACGCAGCTGTGTTTAAAGACTTTACAAAATATTTAACTCCATTTAATTCTACAATAATTATATAATTTATAAGAAATAACTACACTTTTAACATAGTTGGATTTGAATTTTTATCAGCAAGGGACTGTACTTTAATAGAGATAAAAACTTGTTTAAAAAAAATAAACTGTACACATTTTAAAACGTTATGCTGCTTCCATTATTGTGAACGTTGTGTTTAACAGCACTAGACCTTTGTACCTAAAGACATCCACGTCACAACTACACGTTACAGTCGCGGCCGCGGCTCCGGACGGTCAAAGAAGCCCAAAAATTATCACTTGGCTACCGGAGCGCGGCTGCTGAAAGCGACTTTGCCCAAGCAATTGTCACGCAGGCCACCCCTTTACGAGGGTGTTGTCCCAGCTCGTTACACCGTGGGTGTGGTTTGACCTCACACGTCCGTCCACGTCCACGGCCTGGGCCTGGACCTCCCGTGTCTCCACCGGTGCTGGGCATCACTGGATTGAGACCATCCATGTACAACTTGTACCAGCAATGCATAGTTAGTTGTCTTTGGAATTTATTTAGTTTTTTTTTTTTAAGAGGTTGGCGGACCTCTTTTTGCCTTACTTTGCCCCGTCCACATAGACTATTGATCTGTCCCTGGATCGTATTAGACAAAGTAAGGGGGTGAGCCGCTACAGTACAAGGTGAAAGGTACTGATAAAAGTTCACTGGCAGAACGCGGATTCGAACCCACGACATCGCTGCCAAGGTCCCGAAGTCCGGCGCGCTAACCACTACGCCACCGACTCACCCAAGAGGCTCTACAAGATTTAGGAATATGGCATACGCAGTTAATGTTTTTATTTGCAAGCTTTACTTATAGGACACATTAGAGTACCAAAATTTGGTAGAGTTTAAGATTTGAATGTAAATTCTGATGATGAGGTTACATAACAATTTGTTAAGATTAGCAAATTTCTTCTCGTTGTATTGAATCTATAATTCGTTTGAATCCTGTTTTATTGTTTTAAGAGGCATCCCACGGTCCAAAGAAAGAAACGCTAGAATTAATCACTGCAACTGCTAAAAGTTTCTTTAAATTATTTTTATTTAAAAATTACTGTTCTGCTGTTATGCACTTTAAAAATACAATTACAAGTGGATCTATAATTAAATATAAATTAAACTCGTTGACCGCAACTATCGGTTAGACCGCTCGACGGTCTCGCACGACGAACAGAAGCGTTGTAAAATCGGCCATCTTGCCGGTCCGGTGAGCCGCTACCTCGTGAGAGAGCCGTCCGGCAAATGGGGCGCGCTTTGCAAAACAGACGTCGAGGAAGGTCCCGAGTATCTAGCAGTCGAATCTCGCGTTGAATAGCCATTGTTGGGGGCCACCTGAGATCCGGTGGGAGTAATTGTTTAGACCGTGATAGAGATCGCCGTCGCAATCGTGATAGATAAATCTCCAGCGGTCATGCTCGGGATTGTTGTGGGGAGGACACCGGTGTAGCACCACCGTGGCCGCCGGCGTTTTGACACTGCTAATGTCAGATGCGTGAGTTGTGTTGCTCAATGCGCCCCGAGATCATGTGCCGGACAGTCCCCGGTTGAGTCACCCTCCCCCGCCGCTGGAGAGTGGAGGAGGAGGAGGAGGGTCCGCTGATAAGATAAGTCGTGATCGCGCCGCCGCCGCGGCCTTGCAGGTGAAACATGGCAATGGCGACCAAGGTGACTGCTGGTGGAGGTTGCGATGGCGCTTGGAAAATAGGGATATTGGGGAGTTATCGTAAAATGGAAAATGTTGTGTACACTTTATTGATACCATTCTAGATGTATAGTATATATTCTCCCACCTTGCTCTAATTTCGACAAACCATATTAAAACTATTGCAATCAATAAATTACCTGATTTCAGCATCAATTTCTTAACTGATAATACAGTAATAATTTTGTTTGGGTAAACTTGCAAATTTGACCACGGTGTTCGGTAAATTCGTAAAACATTTAATCCGTATTTGAAAACACCATTCATTTTTCAGCAACGGGAAAACAATATAAAATGTGACCGGTGATGAAATCCGCGTTCAGCCCCGATGATTGGGAGGCCGACAAATGAAAACCCGCGGGTATTAAAGGATAAACAAAATGTTTTAATAAAATCTGTGGCGGAGGGCGATGATGTCGGCGCTACGGGAGGGGGGAGGGGGGTGGGGGTGCACATCAACACACGGCATTACCAGCTCACGTTGTCATTAGGCCGCCCCAAGCGGTTAATTGGAACTGGAAACGCCAAAATTAAAATGTCGCTGCGGATCGAGCGGTGTTTTGACAACGCGAGCCCCAGAGACCACCGATCGGCGTTTGTGCGATCAGCGGGTCGTGAAATCCCTTTGGCATTGTTGACATTTTTGTCTCGTCGCCGGATCGCTGTTGGAATAGCGTTCGGTTTCTACTCCGCTGATCGCGAATGTTTGTCGTTTTCGAACGCCACTATGCCGCCCCTCCCCCCACACTCGCGCGATCGCCGCGTTGGTCAGCTTTCATTAGAATCTGCAGTACGAGGAATTTAATAAAATTCAAGTATGTTGCCCTTCAATCAAAGCCCGTGCTTTACGTATTAATAATTTCCTGAGTAAAGGTGGTTCGAGTAGTGGTCCTGTGAGGGAGTATAGTTTCTCTAAACTAGACAAAATTATGCTATATGTTACAAGTTATTATAACTTGAAGTATGATCCTGATATTTTAGGTTATAAAAAAAAAAAAAAATGAAGAAGGTTTGTACAAACTGCTGTAAAAAAGTTAGACCCGGTTAATGGAAATCAAATTTGTTCATTTCATATGGTTCAAAACTCTTAATCTTTATTGGACCATGATTGACAAACTTGACATCAGTCGAGTCATTTACATGATCAATAACATCAGAAAACTAAAACATGTTCTCTCTTGGTGAAATCTTTGCAGTTAAATATGGGGAGGAGAAAAACATGCATATAGAATTAGAATTAATAACTTCAAGTTCTATGATTTTCATATGTAGTCTAGAGAATTACGAATCATTTATTAGTCAACATGCCAATGTACTAGGCTACTGTACTATTCTTTCGTATTGCATGTCAGTTTATGGGAAAAATGTATAAGAAAGTTAAGGGTATTTGACTTATACATTACTATAAGATTTTAGGAATTTTTAATTTAATTATTATTGCAGTTTAATTTACAGTACTACAACTGCTTCTTTATTCTATTGAGTATGTCCCCAATTAAACTATACACATTTTCTTTATGTTTTCCTTACTCTTGAGAAAATTGGTTCATTTAAGAATGTACAGATTTTAAATTTGCATTGGATTGTCCAACAATTGTAATAAGTAACTCATGTTGAAAGGGTCGAATTACTCAAATCTATACTTATTTAATACGCTAAGGGGGTTTTTGTCTCGAGAACTCCTCCTACAATTTTCAACCGTTTTTCAAGTTTTTGGTGTCGTTGGATAGCGCTTGGCCTGTAGTTGTTTCCGCCAAAAATTGATAAGAATCGGACTGAAAAAAGGTGCTATCCACCATTGAAATCTCAAAATTTTCCATTTAAATTACATTGGGATTAAATAAAGCATTTAAACATCTGATAATAATCGGCTGTAAATACGTGTGGTTTTAGTGATTAAAGAGATTCACGAGATTGGATTGGTCGAATGTATTTGATTTAGAGCTAACAGTAACATTTGTATTGTATTAAAATAAATTGCTCGATTTCGAGCAACACGTATACTAGTTATTTTAAATCTCTGTCTAATTGAGATGCGCACTCTGGCGTCGATGGACGGTCCACGCGTCATGCTGCAGTAGCGGGTGGCAGGGGCAGATGTTTGACGAACTCTTTTATTTTGGCAGCTGGTTCGCAAGCAGCTTACAGCTTAACGGCGGCGGAGGGCGCGACCCCCTCCCCCCCCCCCCCCCCCCCGGTGGGGCTGTAAGGGTTGACGGATGCATACTAAGCCTATTATTGACCGCTGTCACCCCTGTCGCCAGCCAATCAGAGCCCTCCCTCGAGCCGCCATCTTAATTCATTAGTCAGACGATATTCTACGCCACGTGTCGTCCCCGTTCTGCATTAGACGTGGGATTACAGGAGCCGAGGAGTGTGCAAACCTGGGCTACGAAAATTTATTATCATGAAAATTGGCTAATTGAATTATTGTTTATGTGGAATTATTGGTTTTATACCGCTATCAAATGTTAAAAAGGTCCTATTAATTTTCAAAATTTTGATAAAAATCTTATATTATGTATTTTATTTATAGCTTTAATGGCTAATTCTACAAGGTACAAACTGCAACAGCAAAAATATATAGGTAATAATATGTGTTATATTCTATATAGGATTTTACTACATGAAATAAAACTGTATAAATTGTAGCATAGTTTATGTTCAAAGTTGAATAGTTTAATTAAATAAAATAAATGAAATTTTTGGGGTAATGAGTAATAAGTAGGCCTACTTCAAATATACAGTGAAATAAGTAAATCTCTTTAAACATTCAAAGTTATTTATTTCCCAATCAAATTTGTAACGTAAAACAATGGGCAATTGTCGAGAAACCAACAATTTAACTAAAAGTGAACAAATAAAAAATTACTGGATAATAACTCCTCAACAACAAACGATAAGCTAGAACACTGTGTCAGCGGTTAGAAGATGTAACAAACCAGTCGAAAGTTTTCCAGCCGATTTGAACATTTAAGCTTTCGTAAGAGAAGACCATAAAAATATTAGTTTAATTGGAACACAACTAGATAAAGTACTTACTAAGTTGAGAGGGTTTTTACCCCTGGTCGTGCTTGAGCGATTGGGTTACTTTTATCGCAGCTTATTTTTTTGCAATCAGCCAACTTTTTACGATTTCAATGTTATGATTTAGTAATTTTTATAATAAAGGCCCTAACTCCCTTCAACACAATCTTGCAAAACAATTGGAAGCTCTGTAGTATTACAAGAATAAACCAGTGCATCGATAAGCTAACCAAAAACATTTTTATTTATTAATTTATAAAAAAAATAAAACAACAAAGTATTTAAATTAAAATTGGTGAAAATTGAATCATAAAAGAAGCCAATTATTGTAGGTACCAGGAGAATCGTCGGGCCAGTCGAGTGGCCAGCACGGTCAGTGCGGCATGGCTGAATTAAACTGGAAGAAACCAGACAAAGGAAACCGAAGAGCACTTCTTGTTAATTAATCGGTAAAAAATCCAGCTTGAGGTCCTTTATTACCCATTAAACCGGGGCTAATTCGCAACTTGGTCTTTTATAAGTCTGAAAGGAGCAAATCCCGGGCATAATGGCGGCGGTGAATGGTCCGCGGAGCCAACTGTTTGGTTTTGGCCACCACTTCAACTGGGATTTAATTAAAAAGTCGTTTGCAAGAAGGGGGCCGTACTTAGATGAAACATAGAGTAGTTAAAGTTGTCGGTCGACTACTATTATTGGGATTTCTGGGCTTCACTAAAGGGCAATTCAGAATTACTTAACTGACCATTGATTGATATACTGAAACAGAAGGAACTGTTCTTGGGATTTCAATATAGAACTCAATGTTTCTAAATTTGTTATGATAAAATAAATGCCCTAATATTAATCTTCTCAGAAACATTTTAAGAGTATTTCAAGTTAAATAAATAGCCTACAAATTTATACAGAAAGCAAAATAAGACAAAACCAATCCTTCTAATATGTATAGTACAGTATTCTAATAAGTTTATAAAACATATAAATTGCACAATTATTGAACTTTTACAGTAATTGTTTTTATGAACTACAACATTCCCATGAACAAAATAAATTTGTGAAAGAACAAGTCAAAATTTTATTTTTGATTGATGAAGATATTTCAATATTCTACTTAACTGTTTCCATCCCAACATTCATGACACACTTTAAAATTTATGATTATGGATTTATATTACATAATTGTATATTTACAATACCCCCGTCGCAGCAGACCTGCGTACTCAGCGAATTTCCAAATAAGTAGTGTTAATTATGACCAGATAAACCTGTAAACCAAATATCATCACAAGCTCTTAAATAGGGAAATTAAATGTCTATTCTCCTTATGATAAATGTAGGGAAAGAGTATGCAGGTATGCTGCCATGGGGAACACTAAAAGTAGGTTTTTAGCATAAAAAATTATTTCGACCATATGAAGCCATATACTAAGTTTCATCAATATCTGTCCATTGCTAAAGGAGTTTGCCTATTCTCCATATAATTAACATGGAAAAAGAGTATGCAGGTTTGCTGCCATGATAAGCACAAAAACCAAGATTTTTAACCATGAATGGATGAATCTCAACCAAATGAAGCTGAATACTAAGTTTCATCTAAAAACATTGGTTAATAAGTGAAATATTTACACATACTTATTCTCCATAAGATAAACATTGGAGCCTCAAAATACAACGTACTGTCTTTAGACTTTTTAATATCTCGGTAACCAATAGAGATAGAGCAAAGCTTCAAAATACAAAATTGTTTGTTTTTTGAGCTAAATCCAATGGTCAAAATAAAAATTCAAAATTTTAAAATTACATATGAAAAATGCAAAAAAAAAACATTTTTGGGGTACAAAACCCCCCAAAACTACCCCTTCCGATAGGTTGATATTGTCTGGTTTACGAACTCATCCGAACAAACGTAGGATTACACATCTCTACCAAATTTGGTGTCGATCGGACCGTTTTTACGAGAGTTATCGTGCCTAGGGACACATACATATATAAATATATATATAAATATATATATATATATAAATATATATATATACATATATATATATATATATATATACATATATATATATATAAAATTTTTAATGACTATTATTTTTGGTCTCTGGGCACCTAAAAACGAAAAAGTAACATGGTCCCGGGCTTAGGTCTTACCATGAGACCTACGGTAATAGCTTATTCCCTATCGGAAATTCGCTAAAAAAATCCCATATCCCCACACCCCACTTGAAATTAAGGTAAACGCACCAGTAGTGGACACTATAAGGAGAGGAGGGAGTTTGACACAGATTTGCTGGGAAATTTCAATACCTACAATAGTTTTAATGGATCAAGGTGAAGCCTGGTTTAATTTTGTTTTCAAATTATTCAATGAATGTTGTTTCCATCATAAAATAATCTTGTATGAACTGATAAAATAAAGTTATGCACATGTTCCAGTGGTGGACAGTTAAAAAAGTGCATGTACCAGTAGTGGACAGACGATTGTTCCACTGTGGACACCTCATTGAATCTTAACAGTTTTCTACCATTTCGTGTGAAAAATAGGTTGATATGATAATTTGAATAAAGATATTAATATTTCTTAAGCAATAAACCCACGTATTTACAATTTTTCACAGCATTACAGGCCAACGGTTCATAAAATTAATTTTAACACAATACATGAAGTAAACATAAAAAATGATTGGAGAATTTCATTTTATTGCATGTGTTGCTATATTGTTTCTATTCTAACACTTGAGGAAGTATGGTTTAGCAGGAAACTTGCTATCTGTTTTTTTCATGTGTCTTTTTTAGCAAAAATATATTTAAAATGATATAGCTTGCCCAAATAAAATATATTTTGAAGTTATTACGGTAAACAAGTAATAAAATTCTCCAAAACAACCTGAGAGATGTGCAGCTATCACCACAAATGGCACTGTAACATTTATATACACATACATACTCAGAATTTGAACCAAAACCTTAAAATATGATGCGCTATACCACACTGTCCATACTAGTGGATTTTCTTTGATATTTGTGTACCAGTAGTGGACAGTGTTTTATTCTTGCATCTATTCATCCAAACTTCCAAATTATTACTTTAAAGTGATCAAAACCTTTCTGTGATTACATATTTATACAATTTATAAACCTATGTATCTTTAAACCTTACTAAAATTAAGAAATTCCAAACTCACCTCCTTATCAATTTGAATAAGCGTTACCTTTTCAATTGCAAATTTCAGTAGGCCTCAAATAAAAATACTCTTGATCCCTTTAAAATAAAGCATAACTCATAGCCTTTTTTTATAAACAAGAGAAAAAAAATCAAAGATTATGTCAACAAAAAAACAATTCGTTTTAGTTGAAAAATAAGGTAGGCCCTAATTATTACCTTTCAAAGACGAAAGTGTCCACTACTGGCACAGTGTCCACTACTGGTGCGTTTACCTTAGGCAAGGGGTGTTAATTTACAACACTACAAGGCAATACCTATACCTATAATTTACAACACTTTAAAGGATATCTAAGAAAACTCCCAAAATTTTCTATCCAACAATCAAACCTCACATAAATTTGAAACTATGACAATATCACTATAGAGCATTGTTATAAAAGAAACCGGGATGAATATGATTTGACGTCGCATCAAAGGGGTTCAGGAACGTTAGACATAAAAGGCCATGTAACCTACAGTTTGGGGGTGGAATGGAGTTGAGATTGCGTATAACAGCGGTCGGGAGTGGCCTGGGGCGATATTCCCGGTGCTTTGCTCCTCTCGGCCGAGGTTTTCGGGCGTCGTTGTAGCCCAAACGTGAAACAAATTGCAAATAAAAGTCATAGACCCTAAACTGGTAACAGAATAAATTTTGATTTCTCATCACGTAAGAGTGTCGTATTCTTTTGGAACATGTTTTCCTTACATTTCGAGATGTTTTGTAATGCTTCCATTTATAAAATACACAAGATTGAAATACAAACGTGGCATTAGAATGTTAAAGATTTTGAATGCTATCAGAAATGGTTCGTTTGGTATAGGTATACTTACTGCAGTTTTAACACTTCGTAGAAATTTCCATTACAATTTCAAACCATATCACATATACGACTAATTACACCGACTTTGCAAACATTGCATTAATATTTATTGTATCCACACACCTTGTAAGTGATTCGCCTACATACTGGGAGTGGCACAAGGCACTGTTATGGGACCTTCGCTGTTCCTTGCAAAACGTTGAGTCGCAACTTTTAATTTCATATCCAATTTACACCGTTGACTGTGTTTACCGGTAGGTAATTATTTTCCGTAAACGTCGTCCCCCCCTAATCGCTCATCACCCCCCCCCCCCCCGGCACGGAGGGAGTGTCGCCGAGTGTTACACGTAGTTGTAGGTGTCTACGGCACTTGTTCACCAGGCAATTAGCAGCCCTGTGTAGATCGATGGTAGACAACGGTGCAAGGTACAGCGGCCTGACGTGACGTGACAAGCCATTCAATTGTCGCTGTTCCGCCGCCGCCGCCAATTGAAACAGAACATGACGTGAGCGCCGGCACTTGAGGCACAAGTGCGACTGTAGCGCCCACCGCGGCCGATACCGGAGACACAAAGCGGTTACGGGATAGAGGTAATTGTGGGAAACCTCTGGTGGCAGGTGGAGGGTACCTAGGGGAGGTGCAGGAGGGAGGTGATGAACGTTTTTGGTATTTTAATTCTGAATATGAGTTTCACATATCCATAGACATCCATGAAAATATTGCAATGAGCTATATAATAGATTATTTTTTAATAACCAATCGTCAGTTAAAAAGTTTTATTCAAGGGTTCAAGTAACTTACTAATATTAGCCTTAAAACCAAACAATTCGATATTTCAATTACGAAACTCTTTTTGTGTTCTAGAACACTCGATGAACACATACAATTTCCATCCATAATGAACGAATTTCAACCAATTTATCACATCATTACAGGTTCTTATAGTCGTGTATTCACACTAGTCTATACATCAATGTCTAAAGTTTGAACTTTAAAGTTCCGAAGATTACACTATTGCATGCTTGATTACATGATCGCAACTTGATTAAGTATAGTCTAACGGGCAATAAAAATCTAATGGGTATTTAAGTATCTAATTACTGGCTGAGTAGCTTGCCTTTGAATGTGAAGGTTGCCGGTTCGATCCTGAGAAAAGTTAGTGCTTTTTGATGGTCGATACTGGACCCAGTTGACATTGGTCATTGGGCTATTAATTAATGATCCTGACAAATAAACAGCTGATATTTGTCAGTAACAAAGCCACACTTCATCTGATCCATCACAATCATCACACTCACCCCTTCAGTCATTCTCACCTTAAAATACGCACCTCAGACTGAGTGTGTCGGTGTTTCAAATAAAGTCTCTTAATGAACAGAATATTTGCTGCATTTGTCGTGGCCTAGACCCCACAGTTATGGCCGGCTGATGAGACAGGTTATGCAGGATTAAGCCGTGGAGTTGGCATCTTATCAAGTATGGCAACCAGATCCGGTTGCACTACAAGCGAATGACACAAAATGAAATGGTCGGTAAAAGGATAAATGTCAGGAACGCATCAACGACCGTCAACTTGTCATTTACTCCGCGACTTCCTGGTACTGAGATCATCTCGCGTTTTAACAGGTGAACCGGTTAGCGGCGGAAACATTGACCTGATCAAAAACAATTTACGAGACAGCAATATTTAATCAATCAATATTAACCAGAAACGGTTTTTTAGGTTTTGCAGATATAACTACAAATAATTCATCAAAGTACCAAAATCTTAAATATATTTTGAATATCTCATCCAAGGGCTCAAATGATATAATTCAAAATTCAACATATTGTTTCTACAAGCATTGAAGCATACACTACAAAGCATACAAGCATACGATGTACTGTACATGACAAAAGATTACTGCAGTTTTGGACGTCCAAAACAGGAGGTATAGTTTCTCAGCTTAAATATAATTAAGTGATTTAAAGAGTTTATTTTCATGTTTTCGAACATGATAACGAATTAAATCCGTGAAAGAGATCATGAAGAATGACTTTTTATCCGTTTATATTAATCCTATTAGTTGGGTTATTATGTAAATTGATTTCGCCACATAACAATGCTAAAGTTTTATATATAGTATTTGAGGACTCCCAGTTTTTCTCTTTTGATTAATTTTTTCTCTTTTCTGCTTTGATTGCCATCCACTGTTTCTTCATGACTTTTCCGTGCTGAGGAAGCTTCACCTCACGTTCGACACATAAACAGTCGGTGCCGCTCTCCCAGGCCCGGTGCAGGAGTAGAGTAGGGAGTACAGTGTAGCAGCAGTTTATTTGACATATCGGAGTGGCTATATCGATCTAGGATCTCTGACATATTGCCCCTGTACATGTCCACTTTATATGTCCTGTGAATCAATGCAGCCATAAACAGAGAAAGGTGAACACAACATAACCGCGTTGTTATGTCAGGTGGGATGGAAGTAACAGTATTGGCATGTTTATTTCATAGTAAACCTTAAGACAATCACTAGTTAGAGTAATGAATATTGTTATGCTTGCACGACATTCTAGTATGAGAATAGTGTATCTCTTCCGTGAACAACATATTAGTTTGTTTATTATATAAAAATAAGAAATTAAACTGATACCAATCTCAGTTATAATTTCAATTAAACAAAACAGAAATGGTGAGATAAGGAGAATTTTGTTTTGTGATCAACCGATTGTAAAACACCTGTGTTATTTAAGCTCCTAAAACGATCGACTGTTAAATATAACAGTAGGCCTACCGTAGCTTCCACACGCTACAAGATATTAACACGTCATAACATATCCCATCCCTCCAGTACCTATCCTAATAGATGCAGTCATTTGAATGCCCCATCTGGAAAATTTCCATTTTACCGCTAACCCATTACGAGGATCGACCTCTTAACGACATAACTGTCAAAAAAGAAGTGGACGGCACCAATTGAAACGCGACGGATGGGGCGACGCATTCCTCGTTTTTTCGTGTAACAAGCCCTCGGAAGCAAATTACCGTTGGAAACACCGGGGGCGAGTGTCGTATCAATTTGGGTGCGTGTCGAGTCCGGGTTACAAGTCGACACTTTTTGTGTCTCGGACGAGTAGTCTTTACACTGATCACCCTCACTGCATTAGTGCGATGTCTCCCTTTTAATAAAAAATAATCCCGGTCGGCACGCGAGGGCGCTGTCCCGCGTCGGCGTCGGCGTCGCGTTAGCGTCACGTTAGCGTCACGTCAGCCGCTTCCTTCCTACTCCGATAGCCTAACAGGTCGTCCGTCACGTTATCAGGGCTGTTTCACTTAACTACCGCCCGAGGCGGGGCCACAAGGTGCTGATCGCGTGTTGGCTGTATCGGGGGAAATTAAAACAGGGCTGTGTTTATAATTATTATTTCGGTGAATGTTTGTGAGTAATTAAAAAATTATACTTTAACTGAGAAAACTTCAGTATAGACCTACCCTGCATCCCACAACTTCTCGACCAACTACACGAGTTAGAACCGATACAGAACTCACCCAATCAGTTAGCCTGATGAATGGCAAACGCCAAGTTGAAACTCAAACCCCGGAGTCACAACGGAATTAACGTTTCTGACGTACACCCGTACACTAAGTACTCGATTCGGAATCGTAAGTTATCGCATTTTAAAGAGGTATTTAGCCGGGAAACAACATCCGCGAGCGTAATCGATTCTGGTGCGTCTGAGCGGTAAATGGTCTGTCAGTCCGGGGCGCCCGCGGCGGCGGCGGCGGCGGTCCGGGGCCTACGTCGCGGCCGCGGTGGTCCCAAACAATACTGCTCATTACGGCCCGTCGCATTAATAGCGTCCGGCGCTGCTCATCAGCCACTTTAATTGTTTTAAAATTACACGACCCTTTGAATGTTGATTTTCGGAGGCAGTGATGAAATGTTTTGTGCGGCGCGGCGCGCCTCGGGGTCACCGCGACCCGGACCGGTCTTTGTCAATCACGGCGATTGTGTTGTGATTGTGGCAAGTTGCAATCACGATCGATTGCCGATCGATCCCATCCCGCATTACCGAGATTAAATCCGAGGCTCATCATCGCAGGAATGCTTATTGCCAAATACACCATTTGTGTTTTCTCCTGCGGGGTCGCGGCGGTGGTGAAACAGTGAAAACGCCATATGGAAGTTGGATGTTGTTCAAATTACAGACAATCAAATATCAAAATAAAGATTAGTGGCAAGAATCACAGATTTTGTTTTTAAAAAGAAGCAGATAATATAAGATACTAGATTACTTTTCGCGATGCGCCAATGTCAAAGAATAAGAAATGGAAATATTCAGTATAGGAGTGGTAACAGTATACGATCTCCTTCTTCTTATTCTCGTTAACATCGCGCGGTCCAAGGCGCACGGTGAAAAGTCGTATTGTGTGAACGCCCAAGAGTTGGTTTCAACAATCAGGGATTTTAGCGAAAGTTATCCTTTAACAACGAGAGGATTTAGCAAACGCAGCTTAAAAAAAATTCAAGTTCTCCATATAGGGAAGCCCTTATAGATTACCAGGACTTGCTAAACATTATAGCTTATTACCCACCTTCAAGTCCAAGAATAAGTTTTATAATTGGCGTAATTAAATTAAAATGTAAATATAACGTACATATATAATCCAACGGGTTATTTTGTTATTACATATTATTTTATATAAACCACTTTATTTCCCATTTAGAGTTTTTGAAAAATTGCTTTTCGTATTGTTAAATGTTTAAACTATACCGTATTAATATGCAAGCAGTTTTTCACGAAGTTCTTCCAATCCGGTAATGTGATGTGTAGGCCTATGTTATGCGAATAATACTTACACCAAAATGTACTTTTGTACAACTGTTACAAAAGTCCTACTAATTTAGTGTATACAACAAAATTTATAGTCTCGTCCAGTGAACCATCTCCAATGTCTGATTGTTTATGGTTCTAAGATTATGCCTTCAAAATATGTTAATTTTAGAATGCTACAGTCCATTTTATTCTCATGAATACATTAAAAAGAGACTGCGTAACTTGTAAGCTTTTATACTATACCATTATAGTATATTTTGTCACTAGTCCGGAAAGTGGTCGTTATCGGTGGAAGATCGAGTTTCATGTACGAGGCGAAGTCGAGTACTTGAATTCGATCGAGCACCGATATACCACTTTCGGATGAGTTACGAATAGTACTTTTCATGATACCACCTTTAATAAATTTACAGATTGGATAAAAATTAATAAATTTATACTGCCTCTTACGTTGTTATTTGTTTATCTTGTACTTGAACTATTTACAGCTGTTATTAAAACCACTGTCCCGAAAACCACTGTTTCGCGGTCTAGTCCCGAAAGCTTTGTTTATACCAACACGTTTATCCAATTTACCGGGAATCAATTATAGTTTCGATCACAGCTGACCGTTCCGAAAACAACGTTTATCGCAATGGTATGATGAAAAAATAGTTTAATGGCTTTGTTCAACAAATATAATCTTAATAACAATGCAGAGTTTACAGGATAAATATAAGCGTGGCACTTTTTCCAATATAAAATATGACATTAAAAAACTAACAGGTTTAATTTGATCATCGATGAGTGTATACATATCTTTTATAGCAAATGGTGTTCTGAAGCATAATTACTCTATTATCTGTGAGTTCACTTTCGTTGATATAATTACATAAAACTTAATGGAAGTATAAAACTTTTACGACGATTAATGCATTAGTGCAATCTTAATCACCGGTCCAAGAGTAAAGATCAAAACGACACCCGATGAATTATTTTAATGGCGCGTATTTTTTATTGGACGGTCTGCCATTACCAAAGCAGTATCAACTATAATTAACATGTGATTTGCATTTGTACTATCTAGGATAGAGAGTTACAGTCATTAAGTTTAATACTAACATGAACTAATAATAATTACAGAAGGATTGTTGTTTTATAATTACTAAATATTTTTGTTTCGTATTTGTTATGTATATCATACAAATTTATTTAAGTGCATTGTCAGTTTATTTTGACTACTTTATGATTTATTATTACTAGTTGTACCTTGAAAAACGACAAAATATCAAAGGATTCTCTTCATAATGTAAGTGGTCTCAAACGATCTTAAAAACATGTACAAAGCATTGTTATGTAAAAAAACTAATGTTGAACATTCCAAATTTTAAAGAAACGTTCATGTAAATATGCATGTACTTTACAACATAGGTTGGTTTCTTACTAAAGATCATCGTAGATTACAGTCAATATATTATTTATTTGTTATATAAACCAAATATAGGAAAGATTTTCATATAATGTTCTATAGCCTAATTTATAGTTTGCTCAGAAATAGGTTTGAAAATGGATACGATTCGACACCTTGGCATTGATGTCAAACGGGCCGAAATGGGATTGAACAGCTGATTGGCATTCCTGGAAGCAGTGCTGCCACTACAGAGGAGCAATATTACCACAGGGATGCCAACCTAACATAGCCGGCATTCCTAGCCATTAATTACCAACTCCTGAGCATTTACTACTGGCCAGTATTTATTGAAAACACGCCACAGTAAATATCTTGGTAATTAAATTTTATTGAGGTTTTACTCCAGGTATTCCATACACGGTTGTAAAATAAGCAGGAGAAATTCTTATGCTCTCCCACATTTGTTGTTGGTAAAGCTTTTAAGTAATTCTCTGATGAATTCCCATGAATTGTTGTTTCTAAACAATTTTGGACTGTTACTCTGCACGTACGTTTGGATGATACTGTACACAACAATATTTTGAAGTTAAATTAAAAAAATACCGAATTGTATGCTACATTTTGTTGCATAATATAACATTACACGTTGTATATTTTTGTTGAGGAATAGTTATTGATACATAAGAAAAAATAATCGAGTTAAATATAAACATATTTATTAATTTGCTCGTATTGGACAAACATCAGGGTAATGAAACCTAATACAGTAATATGGGGAAAACTATATTATGTTATTAAGCTACATGTAGGCCTATTCTATTTACCACATTACATTTTATAAACCCTTTTTTAATTACGTGTTTAGGTTTTAAATAAATCGTTTTAAATAAAAAGTTTTACGGAAATCGCTGGGACGGAAACTTTTTTTCAATAGTGTCTATCATTTTATTTATTGTATTTTTATACCAAATGACTCATTCCATTCAATGTAATTTTGTTTTACGGAATAAAGAATATTATTATTATTATTATGGTGAGATTCTGTTATTAACGAACTTTCATTGTTAAACGTATCAAGAACTCTGCAATGCTATGTGCTTGATGCCAAAGGAAAATCGTACTTTACAACTTGATAAGTTATAAATGAAAATCGTTTTTAAAAACAGACATTTTTCAAATTGTCTAAATTTTTGCGCCATATCCTTTATAATTCCGTAAATATTGACTTAGGCTAACTGGTATTCCTCTGAATTCCGAAACAACAACGTGTCACAAACCCACTAATCCACGTTTGGGGTTAGGTAAGACCGGGGGAATCTCCCCCAGCCATTAAAGGGTCCATTAGGGTTGTCAATTTCCGAGATGTCCTAGGAAGGAGGTCCCGGGATCGAATAATGAATAGCGTTGTGTCCAGGCAGCTACGTAACGGGGCACGCACGGCACGCATCACGTGAGGCACGCCACTGCCACGCACCCTATTGACACTTTTACGGCTAAATGACATCACGGATCCAGTCTGTATGTGTACCTCCTATTGTCCTCTGACATTATGTGTGCTAAGGGAGTGTCGTTTTGTTGTACGGCTGGAGAAAGAATGGGAGTGGAATTTTAGTGTTCAACTGCTGAAGTAAGCGTGAGAATCTTTCAATAACTTTGTAATGTTAGGATGAAAACTGTAACAGAAGTTAATTTTTCTATTTCTATTCCCTACGTAGTTATCACAGCCCGATTTCTGCAATATTTTATTTTAAATTTAAAATGTAAAATAAACCATGTATCACCACCTGTACTTAAGGGGGTAGCCTACAGTATTCAGTGTTAAGTTTGTAATTACCGCACAGAAAATATATATTTTAGCTGACATAGACGATAATTAAAAAATACAGAAAAAATTCTCTGCAGTTCTACATTCATATTGTTACATACAGTTGGTATTAATTTTTATGTTAAAGTTTTATAGCCCCTACTTAATTTGTAACATGGTTTACGATTTTCTGCATGCTCTATCACGGCAACAATATAGGAATTATGTATGCTAGCTAGCACAACTTATTAAAAATTTCCGAAGTGAAATTTTGAATCTACAGTTAAATAAAACGTAAGAGCTGTTAAAAATAAAATTACTAATTTCAATTTATATAATACTACTTGCACAACGTGTACGTACTCTACAATTTCAAACTTAGATCAAGCACAACCAACCCGTACGCGAATGAAGATACGCCCGTACGCCCAAGAGACGCAACCCTGAATTCACAAACAAATTCAACTCACCCAGAACTCAAAATCGAAGACCGGACTGTAGCCGAGGGACATGAGCGGGTCCCGCCCCGGGGCCGGTGCTCTAAACCGTCTAATCTTCATGGCGACGGCAATGGCAGTGTGACTAACACCAACACCGCGAGGAGGAACGCCCCACCTTGATGAACAGTTGCTAATAAATATTTAACGACCTCTTATCGGGGACGGCTTTTTACTAAATGGATATGAAACACTAGGTTGAAACTGTTTAACTTTTTGTCGCGAAGGCGCAAATGAAATCGGATTCTTTGAAAAGCGGTTAGCGTCTAACCACTAGTCTCTTAAGAGGGTTATTGTTGCGGGTTAAGATTTAATATATATTCATAGGTGATGAAGACGCGGTCGGTAAAAAATTCGGAATGTCTCGCGTTTTGTGGCTGGGGGACAAAAAATTAGGGCAGGCGCTACGGGTTATTAAAGAGGTGTAAGAGGATTAGAACTTATAACTATTATACGCGTTGTGATTATATATTAAAGATTTTTTATTTAAAGTTTTAATGTGTAAAAATTCGTATAGTAAAGATATTTTTGTTAGCAATAGGGCCTACATATATTGTTTTGTTACTTTGATTTCAAACTGAATCTGAATCCCAAAACCTGAATATCACTTGTGTGTGTGTGTGTGTTTTTTTTTTCTTTGTTATGAAAAGTTTGCAAGCTGTAATTAATGATTCGACCTCCTGAGATATAGCTGCATTCAAATTATTTATTTTTCAGTAAGTTGTTAAAATCACTAAAAAAGAACGTTGAATAATAAAAAAATCATCCTACAAGTTATTGTCAACTTATGCCACTGTGCTTCTATATGAACAATTTTATGGGAAGCCTGCGTGTCTCTCATGATAAGCCTTAAGATGTGATACTCATGAACATTGAAACATAGCCTCTATTATGAGGCAACAATTATTTTTACCTCTAATTTCGCATGATATAGCCTACAGTAAACCAAACATTACTGTACTTTTAAAAAGTGCCAAGGCCTTACAAGGATAGTCTTCGATAGGAATTGCGACCTCAGCCATTTTGCTTCTACGAGAAAAGTGCGAGGCATTCCCAAAATGATGGCCCCTTCATTCACCTTGACACATCAAAACTGGGAAGTGTCCCATCAGAGACGCCATTCCCACGTCGTCGCTTTACGGCCTCCAACTGACCTCTGCCCCGCACGACATCACCGGCCGCTGATTTCGGCTCCGGAGATTTAGATCGGCCAAATTGGCGTCACGCCGGATGAATGGTGGGGTTTTCTACGATTTGACAGATTAATTCGCTGGCGACCTTTGTTTTGGCCGATTACGGCAATGTGCTGTCATTATCTCGGCGTGAGCTGTCGCACCTGTCGGCCGGTGGATGGCAGCACCAGCGCCGCGCCGCGCTCGCAGCTCTCACGACCCGGGGCCCACCGTGATCAGTTGATAGTTGATTAGTTTATATACATCTACATCTCGCCGTGGTGGCTTGACACTGTGGCTATCGTCTTATGGGATTTAGAAGTACTAGGATCCCAGTCCTTTAAAGGTAGGGATTATTATCCATCGGGTCATTACATAAGTTAAAAGAATAATTATTGATAACTTCAACATAACTGAAATGAAAAAAAACTAAATTTAAAAGGTAATTGATACCAAGTTAAATTTATCCACAAAATGATACAGGGAAATATTTCTAATTTTATGCCTATCTCAAGATTTAAACAATGTGATTACAAATAATTATTAGAGTTCGAAAGTCATTCAGTTAAACTTCTATCTACATAGAGAGTAAAAATATTTATTTTCCCATAAAGATGTGTAGGATACTTACTTGAAAAAGCTCTTCACTACGATAAACAAAAAACACTGTAACTGCTGGGGCTATATAAGGTACACACTTTATAAAGCGGCTGAAAAGACGATGGTCACTTTTCCAACATAGTTCTGCTTGAAAATAACAATACATTTATGAAATTTATTGGCGATGAGTGAAGAGCAACATAGTTATGCTTTAGGCCTACAATAAGATAAAAGTTATACAATTTGTTGGCGACGAGTAAAGAGATTAGCGACCAGCTCAATCCTGTCAGCCATCAGAATGACGTTAAGTAATTGTTGCAAATTAATCAAACAAGTAATTAGCATGGGAATTACATGGTAAGAAAATTGAGAACAAACTAATAGATCTTTTTAAATAAGAATCTTACGCACTCCGTTTAACTCCTTGCCTCGGTAATCCCTGACCAACTTATATCTAGCCGGATTCCCACGGCTGCAGGTTACCGGTTAGGTTTCCGGTTACTCCGGTGCAGGAAGTCATAAAGTGACGTCATCCGCAGTCATCGCACAGCCTTCGATGCTGTCTCAGCAATATGACGGTATGACCCATGGGAATCTATTCAACCTTTCATGCGCTAATGCATTCATGAATAGATTTACATGCGACGTTATCCCTGACTTGTCCTGTTGGCGACGGCCGATTCTGCAATCGTGTAAAAATGTTGGACTGCGATCAAAGTCTAGTGACAGTGACGCCGAGCGTGGGATATAGAAGGCGATAATCAGAGCCGGGTGTAGAGGAAAACATGTCTGTAAATGCAGTGAATAAATGAGTTCGTTATAATAACAGTCATTTATGGTGAATGTTGAAGTATTTTTCTAATGTTTAAGAGAGGGATTTAAGAATAATACTCGAGTAAGAAATGAAAAAAACTTTGCGGAACTGTGTTTTTTATAAAAATTATGGAAAGCGGTGATTGTTCATGCCACATCGAAGCATTCCGACGGCGCGGCGGGCCCGGGACCCGGACTGGGACTGGGCCGGTCCCATTTGGCTGTCAGTCCGAGTCCCTGCCGTCGTCGTCGTGCCGGCCGGTCACGCAGCCAGGCTACTATATCTTGGAAATTGGTATAATTTATCTAGATTCGGGTGGGCGTAGCACCGCCACTTACGGGCCGTACCGGAGATTTTGTCGTCTGCTAATTGCTAGTTGTGTGATTACGCTCGCACCTGGCCGGCCCGCCATCACCATTACACACGAATTAAACTTTATTGTCTGCCCATTATACCCGTCTTCTTCGACCTTTATTAATTTGCTTTATTATTGGCAGCTTTACATTGGGAGGTGATGACGGGAGTGTATGAATGTGGATCAGGGATGAATACGATTTTATTTTTGCTATAATAATGTTTGATTAAACAATGTAAGAAAAATGTCGCATGATTCTTATGAAAAGATACTGTAAAAGGGGGTTATATCCTAAAGTTTTTAAAGAACTTTAATAGTTATGAAAATAGTGTTGCTGGGTATTTCTTCAATGGCAGTCAGTGAGAATTTTTATTTTTTATAATTATTTTTATTTATCAGAGTTTTAGATTTTTTGTTATAGCGGAGAAGACAATACATAAAACAGTGACGAACGCGCTGATGGGATTTATGTAAAATTAGTAAAACGCCATCCATGAATCCCAACAAATGTACATTTATACTCCGTGTACTTTTACCTCCGGTATAACGTTGTTTGAGTAGGACATACCGTGCAGATGGTGGGGGCGAGGGCTAGGTGGGGCTCGGCCGCGGGCCTGGCAGGGTTGGGGGCGGCGCCGCTGGTCGGCGGCACGGAGTTGGACTCAGGCCTGAAGAACCACGAAGCCACCGACGCCCACTGAAACAACGACACAACCACCTTCACTTAAACTGCCTGCCAGAAACGACCAAACATTTAATATAATTTCGACTTAAATTATACTATACTTTAAACACAAGATGAGGCAACGCTAAATTAGGGGAATGATAATTTCGTTCACCGCAAACTATATATATTACATTATCCAGAATCTTCTAACAATAGCAAGATTGCAGCTCTATATGTTATTGTCCTGGGAACACAAAAGTAAGAGACAGTCTCATATATTTAGTTTAGCTCATGAGACAGCGCCGCATTAACCCAGGGCGACGTAACGACCCAGGTCCAATATAAAAGTTAGATTGGTTTTGGTTCGGAGACATCATTTTTCATGGTTTGTCCCGGCAGCGCTGTTCCCCCCCCCTTCTCCCCCTCTTCTCGACCTAATTTGTGGCACTACGGCACTACAGATAATCAACTTAGATTATCTCCTTCGACGGGGAATCGCCGACCGTAAATAATAACAGGCTAGAGGCGCTTGTTCCGTGAAAAATTCGAGGTTTTCACCTATGTCGCTTAATGACAATGAGGGTTTAATTGCTTTACTGTTTGTTATTTAATTATGTACATTCATTGTCTATCTTTCGTGTAAGAAAAATGTGTTATTTTCATGTCTAAAATCGTGAACTTTAAAAAAACTTAACTTTTTACTTAGTTTGTATTCGCAATGATCGGCGTATTGAAACGTTGGGAGAATCTAAGGGAAAATAAAAAGGATTTGTAAATAATTGATCATGTGCAACAATGTTAACAAGTCAGAAGTACCCTTCACACTAACAATTAATTCACCCAATGCTAAATCAAAATGATAAACTTCAACATCAGGCTGAGAAATTGTAAGAAGTTCCAGGAATCCGAGACGTCATCAGTTGACTTTTAAGTTTATTTCAAAGTCTTCCAATGAAGTTTTATCCAACAATTCTGTAAATTTCACCTTCCGCTGATGTCCTTCAATTTGCTCTTGAGATGTTTTATGAACAATCTTGCATTGGAAAATAAAAAAGCGATTATCAACTATAAACTAGGAGTAACGAAATAATTTTTTTTATTCTTTGAATGAAATACTCAATTCTGCATTATGAAGTCATGTTTAAACGCTTCTTCTATGTAAATAAATTGGCAGTGGTCGTATACCAGTCAAAATGTCAGTGTATGAGTGAAAACACATGAGAACCAACATTAGTCAAATGAAAATCTATGTAGGCCTATTTGATTAACTAATCGTTTATTCTAAATTATGACTCTAGATTATTTAATATCTTCAAACTAATAGCATTATAATATTCTATCATTTTGACGCCATGAGCAGCATACGATTACTGTATACAAACCATATTATCAAGTGCCACTGTGCTAAAAGTTCCACGGCGTGTATTCAAGGTAGTTATATGCCCAGTCGGGTGTTCGCTGTAGGTACTTCACGGCACAAGCCCACCCCCATGCTCTGATGTTTCCACGTGGCTTGGGATTAACATCTGTTGTTCGCGAATATCTCCTTGGTCTGAACTTAGTTGTCAGTTATCAAACGATTTACAGTAATTTAAGAACGTTTGAATCTTTTAGTTGTAGTATAGAAGGTTTAACGGTGGAAGTAATAATGTTAAATACGTATGGGTTAAATTTGCAGAAAGAAGAATTTAAGTTGCTTCAATAGGAGACGATAGGGGATGTGTTCGATGTGTTTTAGAATAATGTTATTGTGATATAGTCTATGTCATGTAATTCGTGAAATCTTTACCGATCAATAGAAACACAAATTGAGATAACAAATCACCTAAATTTTCTTTCTAGCGAGTACGAGGCCCTTGTAATTATATAGTCTGTTTAGTAACCTTTTAAGATACTTTTTCCAAGTGTTATAGTTTGCAGTAATAAACGTACTCAAAACGTCGTCAAAAGTGTACAATTCATAATTATTTTATTTATTTATTGCCCTAATTTTAATCATTCGTCTTCGCAGTACATCGGCGCGGAAGGGTCAGTCAAGAGCAGACTAATCTGTGAGCTAGTCTGGACTGTGTCAGGGCGGTGCGCTCGACCCCTCATGTTTACTTTTAATTATCGCCGGCAAATTGTCCGTATCTAATGTCCGGGACGACACTCGTGTCCGGACAAATTATAGTTATTTTGTCACCGGTAATTCGGCGTGACGCGGCCTATTTCCGCATCCTGTGCCCGACACCTGCACTTAGTGTCATCCGAAGTGAGGTGCGAGCGCGACGCGCGCCGATAAGGAGGACTGGCGCTGTCACGCTGACCCCCGGAACAGGACATCGGCTGAGGGCGGTGCAACTGAATAATAGAAAATATGCACCCCGTGGACCATGTTCACATCTGAAGTGGATATAGGCCAAATTAAATTAGTTGCAGGTATGAAAAGTTTTTCGAGAGCATGGTGTTTTGGTAAAATTATATAATACTGATCACTGTAGGTCAATTTGTAAATAATACTTGATTTGTTTACTGCCGGCTTGATTGGCTGTGACGAATGGCAAACGATAATTTCGACGAGCGCGGACAAATAAATATGATGACAATATTTTTTGTCCTCGTAAGAACAGAACTACGCTTACAAGAGAAAACGTTATTGAGATAAATACTTTATTAGTATAACTGAAATTATGTACAAATTTAACTAAAGTGACACTCAAAAATCAATACCTAACAAAATATGTGATGTCATTAAACGGCTTCATAGCGACAATACATAAATGGAAAACGCACTAGAGCGTAAAATTTCAATAAGGCACACACAGGTGGCTCGGCGCTTATGCAACGATCGACGATTATTTAATCTCTACCGGCCAATAATTGCGACCTGAGGCTCCGCATGCTAAGTAGGCTATCCCGACCGGGCCCTGTGTGGGGGGGGGGGGCAACACAATCTCAAAATCAATTTCCCCGTGGGATCCGCACCGCGGTCATCAGGCAATCGGTTTTGAGACACGTTTCAAAAATCAACTTTCCACCGTAAGGTCGACGCGGGGCCTGCGGCGAGTGACACTTGTCGAATTATGAGCCCCCCCCCCCCCCTCGGACCGGTATCAACGCGGCCTCATCTTTGGCGATTTGTAATTTTTCCCCGGGCGACGCGCGATCGCGGATGACGCCGCGCCTTTTTTGGCGACACTGATTTACCTGGCGACAAATTATAGTAGGCCGAGCGCCCCGGGCTCCAAAAACATCCGGCTGAGCTGGAAAATTATGCTCTTTCCGATGGGACTCATTATTTATACTTTATTATGCCTCATTAGCTCGGAACCGATAGCTCATTTTCTTAGAGTAATTTAGGAGACGTAATATAGACGTACAAACTTCGCCACAAGGTCGCGTATTTGGAAGGCAATTTGGAAACATTTGAAGATTTAGGACCTCTCTCTCTTTCTCGTGTAAGGGGGTACCTGTCTCTTTCTTTTTCTTCTTCCACGTTATTTATATGAATTATGTGATATATATTTCACGATTCATAAACTCATCAAATTATCATTAAGCTTGATTTTAGGCATGGACTGCGAGACTGTAAATGTAATGGAAACGGACTATACGCAGCAAATAAAAAGTGATTTTTATTCAAATAAGTACTCTCTAACATTAAAAGCTAAAATTTTTTTGGAGAGTGGTATACAGACGCTTGGAACCCCCACTAAAGCTGTGACAGGCGCTAACTGAGAGAGACCAACCCACGACACTAAACAAGATATTTCGGTGTTGTTTGTGTGTATACGAGCAGGCGAGCCCCGCACCCGGGTACTGCTGTGGCTCTGGCGACGGAATTAGCACAACTTGCTGCTAGGTAAAGTCCACTGGCGACGACCATGTTCACATTAAATAACCTGAATGAGAGTATAACTGTTTGTAAAAAGTTAATTGGCTGGATTTCCATAGAAGAATGGGTCACGGGGAATGTCTTGGGTGTGAAGACCCTTACGTAGGCTATAGAGTGGCAGCGATGGAAGCTTAAAAATACTCTTATAGTGAAAGATAAATCTATAGAGACTTGATTTAAATAGTTTATGGGCATTAGTCAAGTACTAGCGTTATCGGGATGCAACAAATAATCCAGCGCTACCAAAGATTTAATTTATTATTCAATCTTACCTTATGACTATTGGTTCTTAAGTTTATTTAAGAATTTCTTGATGACAAATTATCGATTGTATTGTGGAATTATGAGTGTCTGTGCATGGTAGTATTTTCCATCGATCTCGAAATCTACCAAGTAGACTTTGCTTAAACTTTTCATTTGAGAGTGTTTTAATCCAAATATAAGTTTTTAAACAGACTCAACAAAAAATTGCAACTTTTTAACACAAGTCATATGGTTTGCCATCAAGGCAACGAAATAACAACGATAGGTAAACAAAAATAAAAGAAGTATTGGGTTTCAAACAGATGTCACCTTTGAAAACTGTATAGTTGTGTAAACTTCAAATCCTGATTACCAAAACATTATAACAAAATGAAATTAAAACCAACTAATAAAGGCTTGGTTAACCCGGTGTACTGATCATAAATGAATGTTGCAGTAAACAAATTGTTCCTCCATCTCATACGCCTACAACACCGTAATAGTTTCCGCCAATCACGTAAAAGCCGCCTGATCGATGTTCGTCCCTTTCGCGTCATAAATTTGTCAAGGTCAATCCCAGCTGTCCGGCGTGATCACTTGATCACTTGATCGCCTGTCCCAACATTATTGGGCGATCTTTTAACGGCGGAGGCGGAGGGGAGAATTGGTCTAGCTATAGGGAGGCGGCATTTATGAAAATGAAACACGAAAATAGTGGGAAAAAAGAAAAAAAACTTTAAGTACAAACCTTATACATTAACCTAAAAGGTACGTTTTTACAAGTAATGGTGATGGTTTATCTGACATACACTGCGGTTTTCTTAAATCTTTGGGAGCACGGTATTTTTAATTGAAAACAAATTTACGGTAAATCCCTCAGTTATCTATAGATAACTGTAGATGTAATCATAGTTTACATTTTAAATCACTCAATACCTTTAGTTTTATAAAACGAAAAGACAAAATTAGTTAAAATATTCTTCCTCACTTGACATTCCGATCTTCATGTCGCTGGCTTATTCGCGCCAGCCGCGGGTGTATCCACTAAATGATGCACAACTATCGACAGAGTTTGACGTCCAGTGCTTATCACCCTTATCAGCCCGGCTGTCACAGGTAGTCAATGGTCTGCCCACTACATGTCCGGCCTGTTTGCTGGTCGAGGCAAACTTTGCACCCTTCCACCTACCCCAAACCGCTCAGGTGTCAAGTGTTACGAATGTCATGTTTGATCACCAGAACTGTATACATGACGTGTTCAAAATTCAAATACAGTTATCTTTTGGTCACCATGTGGTGTTCCTTTAATTTCAACATTCACAATCAGGGTTGCCTTTGATGGTGTGAAATAGCAATGCTTGCAAAAACAAAATCATTGCCTTTGAGTATTCAACTCTTAATGCAATAGGGCATACTAGCGATGGCAATATGGCCCAATAATGTAGCCTAATAACCCGTGTCGTCCCACTAGATCCGAGTCCCACTAGATCCGGACATGAAATTGACAGCAAACTGTCCCGCTAGATCCGCGACAAATATGTGGTCCTAATGAGGAGATTACCGATTCCCACTGGATCCGCGCGGCGGCGAGGGCAACCCTTCTTATTACTATTGCTTGACTGCACTCGGTAGCAACATGCGCTAGAAACCCAGTGTTGTTGTATCGCTTTAAATACAACTCAATATGAATAAATTTCGTTAGCATAACTAATTTGTTCTTAAAATTTCAATTATTTTGATACCAAGTTTGATATCAATCGGTTGATATACAATTATTGACGCAAACAAAACACATTTTCCCTAAGTGAATACATTCCCTAGGGTACAACAATGCCATAGTATCTTAATTCTGTAGTTATTTTCCGATAATCCAGTATAATTTTGTTTTTGGCATTATTTTTTTAAGTTAGACATCATGAAAATAAATAAATTGATGGAAATATCTGGCGTTTTCTTGAGAACATGTCATACATTCTTAAAATGGATTAAATAACTGGACGGACTGACAAATATAGTGCGAAACGAATTGACTACATTTTATTGTATTGTACATAGTGTAAATAGAATAGCAAAAAAAAAAAAATAAAAATAAAAAAATAAAATAAAATAAAATAAAAAAATATAGGCCTATATGAGATAGGCTTTAGGGTGCATAACTTTGCTTGTATAGGCCTACTGTCGAGATATTTGATATATTTGGTCTGATGATTCGTAAACAATCATTGAAATAACAATAGTGCAAGCAATGTGATTACACCCTAAAAGGCCGAGTGCGGTTATCCGTGCGGGTTCATGGCGTCCTTGGGTCTTATACCCCCTGTTGTGAATGTTTGTGCGAGACTATACGACAGGCCTGCCTCATTGAGGTACCATTTTCACAAAGGGGCACGCAATCTCGGGTGATGCTAACAATGAACTTATCGTACTTCTTTAATTTTCCTCATCCCTTATGTTTCTAAGTGTACAAAAATTTAAACAATTTCATGTTCAATTACAGTATCGTCAACTATTTTAAGGTTTATGCCTACCAGTGAAAAAGGAAAGTTTTATTTTACACGACTACTCTGCTGCTGAGCGGTTTTACGAGAAGGCGGGAGGGGTCTAATCACCCTCACGGAGAGCGCGGATCTACCGGGACTCTCCCCCGAGGTAGCGACCGGACTAATTAGGGTTACTTTGGAATTCGGATCTACCGGGACTCGGATCTAGTGGGACTCGGATCTAGTGGGACTGCACCCCTCTTCTAAAAAAGCTAATTAGCGTTGGTTATTAGGTGCTAATTAGCTTTTTTAGAAGAGGTTGGCGGACCTCTTTTGCCTTACTTTGCCCCGTCCACATAGACTATTGATCGTATTAGACAAAGTAAGTTGGTGAGCCGCTACAGTACAAGGTGAAAGGTACTGATAAAAGTCACTGACAAAACGCGGAACCCCCGACATTGCTCTGCCATGGTCCCGAAGTCCGACGAACTAATCACTAAGCCACCGACTCACCCGGTGAATTAGCCCTATATAAAAGAAAATTATTTTTCGTTTTAATACAAACTTTGTATAAAAAAGTTTTATCGTTTAGTCGCTGGCGTTTCAGACTTTGCTTCAAGAGGAAACAGATACAACACACCCGAGATGTTCACAGGATAGGATTAATCCAACACGCGCAAGACACTTAACAAAATACCCCTGGCATGAGGTAAAAAATTCCACATAAGATGTTTTTGTCGATAAATAACACATTAAACAGTTATCGCGTGTGTTGTACAGTAGATTACCTCGGCACGCATTAAGAGACACCGGTCTACTACACGGCGCAAGGGTGTATTTATCCCGATCCGCTCCGCTATTGGCCGGTTCCCGGTTCTCACGCGGACAGAAGGCAGCGCTAGCGGACACGATGCAGATACAGAACTGGTTTAGCGGCGGCACTTCTGACATTTCATTTCACAGAGAATCATGATTAACACGAGAGTGTGGGCGTTTTTGAGGGGGGAGGGGGGAGGGGGCCCGGGGGCCCGCGATGTCACAACTCCACGAAATGTGTTCTCTTGTTTGAGAAGTAGATCCACCGCGCTGACCGGTTTCGAAGCTATTATTTCAGCGGTCGCAGCGGTCGTACCAATCACCGATGGTATCTCCGGCGACGTGTCATTCGGCCGGGGATTAGCGGTGGGTTTGTTTGTTGTAGATGCTATCCCGCTGGATTGCGGAGGGGAATTCGTAGGTTATAGGAAGCGGTGTCACGTCCGCCGAGCAGCGTGACGAGGGGAATCTGGGGATCACGATGTTCGGGGCGGGTATGGAAACTCGGCAATTGGTGTGAACTTAACCGTATATACGGGGAAATGTCTTGGGTGTGGATTAGAAGACCCTTATGCGTACAGAGTAGGCATTTCAAACCACAGAAAGCGGCTGCTAAACGTCTATAAGCCAAACATTAATCCCTTTCATAAAATCCTGAAACGATGGCAAAGTATTCATTTGAAATCTATAAAACTAGATTATTTTAGTACAGAACATCAATTCTCGTGTCACTTTTGTTCACGTTATTTATATGACCGTTTTGAGAAAAGTCCTTCATATCATCAAAAAAATTTTCCACACTCCTAAGCATACTAAAATGCACACGATAAATTTTTGACAATCTTTTGGAACCACTTACAAGTTGTTTAAGACCTGTCCGTTATAAGCTTCCTGGCCCGTCTCCAAAATTTCCCATCAATACGTCGCGCGCCGCAAGTATATAAGAGCTCGTAGACGCTACGTTCCTGTGGGGACTTTATGAGCAGATATTTTATTAGGTGACACCGACTCCATTTTACAAGTTTGTTTATTAATCCCGGTTGTTTATTCAGGTGGCTGTCTGGTTTTATGGGGGATCCCGGATTGACGACCGTTTACAACAGTGTCCCGGCGTCCCGGCCTGGGGCTGATGTTTCTAAAAGGGTTACTGCTGGCTGACATCGATTACTAATTGGGGAAAAAGTCATATTATCTTTATAAATGTGGATTACTTTTTATATGGCAGAGAACATCTTAGTAGGTAATTTTAGATTATACTTTTAAAAATCACAAATTGGAAGTGAAAAGAATTATTACATATCGTGTAAGGGCCAACATTTAATGCGTAAGATATGAACTTCAAGGAAACTATAATTACTTGACAAAATACCGTATTTTTCAGCTGGCTGGTATCAGTGTTTATAGACCAATGGCCTTTGTTTAGTAATATTTAGTGTGTGCAGACAAAACAAGAAGCGAAGCCGTTTGACAGTATACATTATATAAAATTTTGGCATGCAGTCATATTAAGACATTTATGTAGGATTTGGAATAAAAGTTTATGGAAAGAAATTATCAAATAAGGCAAAACGAACACATAGGTTGTATAACCCATCCCATTTTATCATTTGCGTTCTACTCAGGAAAACCCTTGTCCGGTGGGCAGCATAGCACACAGCCTCTGAAGAAATTGAGAGGCAATTAAAAGAAACGTATATATGGCGGGGGGGGGGGGGGACAAGGGGGGCGCAGCGAATTGCTAACCTGGCGCCTGACTTTACAACGTTCATTATGGCTTCATGTTTTATGCATGTCATAACCTTCATTTCGGACTCCTGCGTTACCAAGTGCACATCCATTGGTGGATGTAATTAGAAGAAAACGTAAAGAAAAACTCATCAGCGAGACAAAAACGTTGGCAGACAAACCCGGAACCTTTGACTGTCATTTATACGATAAGCATAGGGTAAAAGAAGAATTAAATTCGGTTTAGAACTAAATTATGGTTTTAAAATACAATAAAATTATACATGTTACTGGTGATGACTATTATATTTAATTAAAAACAAAGGTAATTCATTAGTTTTTTCCATTTAACCTATTTTAAATTGTAACAAAAACTTTTCAGTGCGACATGGTAATAATTATTTCAACGCGTTTGTATTTTACTTAACTGTTGATATAGGCTGAATTTACTTTTTGGCGTTTAACAATGAAGATATAAAAATCAACATGGATATGGAGAATCACGCAACACACTGTAGGGAAATCACACGAGCCTCGGCCTTTTCTCGGCACAAAACAAGCGGTTCCACACAAAACACAGATTTCTCCGCCGTGATGTATTATTACAGCAAGATGATCCTACCCCTACATTTACCCCCCTCCCCTGCTTCTGACATGTCACCCCTTCTTAATGAATATGCGACCTTCCCCCAACCCTTTGCTTCCGTCAGATCATCCCTTTGCATATTTATTAGCGAGCGTCCCCCAAGATCTGGTTACCGCCAAATTTCGGTTCTTCCCCCCTCCCCCCCCATTATACTCGTCCATTGTCTAACGTTCCCTCCCTGCTGTACCCCCTTCCACCCGACCCATTATGGGCTGTTGACAAGTCCGCAAGTTTAGTCCGTCCGGAGTTTGCAACTACTCCATCTCCGGTGAAGTATTTTTATTTAGGCCCTACTGTATTTCACTTGATCACTTCTGCTATTGATTTAGATTTTGTCAACGATTACATTCATATTAAATTATTTTTGTTTTATATAGGTAAGTCATAATCCATGTTTTATTTAGTTGTTAGATAAATGTTTAAGTTTTATTGATGAACAACTTAAGGCTGCAATAAACATATTACCTTTAACTCTCAGTTATACTACAGTTAGTGGACATTTATGTTGTTTTTTATTATAAGTCAAAAAATAACAAATACTATCACAACATCTTTAAAAATCCAAGTTTTAGGACTGAAAATCCCTGAAGAAAATATACGTCGTGATATTATAAATCATAAAAAGGTTTAATCTTACTTTGATCCAATATTTATAATCTTTTCCCTAAAATAACATAAGCAAAAATCAGGTTAAAGAGTACAAAAAATCTAAATAGATAAATCCACGCGAAACTTAATGCAAGAAATCACCAAGATCCAACAAAACAACTATGTTTAAGCGCGAGCAAATGGAGGGTTTTTATGGAGGTGATTATTGTTCCTATGCATTATGCAGTTTTCGTGTAGAACAATAATTTTTCCAACTTCCGTATGCGTGCCCACAAGATTCTATGAAGCCGTAAGCACTAAAGGGACAAATTGTAGTATGTGTATCACAGATGCAATATTAAACATTTTCTATAGATTGATAAGTACTGACCCTACTGATTTAAGGCTTGATTAGTAAATACTATCACGTTTTTTTTTTAACTTTTATATGCTTTATACTTTCAAAAACTTTATTTAAAAAATTTTGTTTAATTTCTCAACACATAACATACTCAGCAAAAATAGTATGTCTATCGACAATGTTTGTCGAATTAAGTATGGTGTAGCCTATGCATATACATATATGTGTAAGAGTTGAGAGCATCAGTGACAGTAAATCACGTATTAAAATCTAAACGAAACAAGTTTACTCTTCTTTAAGAGTAAAAAATGACACAAAAGTTACCTAAATAATTGCTTTTTATTATATACATAAAGAAATTAATACTTCCCTAACCTGTAAATAAATCATGAGCTAAATAAACTGACAGCACATAAACAAACACCTTATTGGGAAAGTAACGCGTTAAGAGACAGTTTGCAATTTAAATGACAACATTTGTCAGGTGTCTGTTCATAAATCAACCTAATTCCGCAATTTATAAGCTCAAAATACCCAAAATGGATGAAACAGTTCAACCCAAGTCATTCGAGCAAAACCGGATAAACAATCCAGATACCACCCTTCATCTTGACTTTCAAAACTTTCGACCGATCTACGGAAACCAAAAGTAAACAAGCGTGGGCCCTCGGCGAGGAGCCAAACTCCGGAAGTGAGGGCGAAGGGCTGACCCTGCGAAAAGGGTGAAGGGCGGCCGACAAACACGAACCCTTTGTTGCTAACATCGCCAATAATGATGAATAATACCCTTTAATTGGTGGGTCAGGCAGGGGATCCGTCAAGGGCTGACAATGCATAGGCTGCAGCCATATTAAAATTCTTAGCGGGCCTTATGTTCTTAACTCTTAGCTATGGAGTTTGCACTGCTTGAGTACTCTTGGCTCTAGATATTAAACTGTCGAACCCCTTTCATTTTTTATGACTTCCCCATCTCTGATACTGACTTCTCTAGTTTATGAGTTAAAATGAACGTGTGTATGAAGTTTAACTTAATATTAATGAATAAAATTAATTACCCCATAACAAATAAAATGAACCACGCAACATCCCTTTGCACGTTGAAATTCAATCAATATAGAAAATTCCTCAACGAATTGGCTTTGCTGACAAAATAAGAGACATATTTAGTGGATGGAACTAATAATTTTTAGGCAATTTGGCATATGTTACTCCCCTTTTCTACGTGGTTCTGTTTTACATATTGTTTTTTAATTGATGTTTGTTATCGGAACAGATTTTTTATATGGTTCTACAAAACCAACCTTTGGTCTGTACAGTTTATGGTTTTATCATCACTTTAAAAGAAATATACATAAAATACCGATTGAAATTTATTATAGCCTATTATGTATTTACAGCGTATAAACAAATCGCTAAGACAACACGAGTTATGAAATTCAATTACAAATAAAATTCTTCCTAAAACTATAGCACTCCGCCCAGCCCTATGTAAATGCCAACAACATGTACCCACTATCAAAGCTTCACGCAATGACAGTGAACTTAAAAATCGGCGGTGGGCAGCCCCGGCGGCGGCGGCGAGGCAGGTGGCCATCAAAAACCATCTGCCAGCGACCAGACATCTGCCCAAACCCGAATCTTCCCGTCAAAAAACGTAATTGCGGTCGTAATGGAACCTTACCGGTCAGCGCGGGGCCAAAATTGGGCTATAGCCTTTTAATAGGCGAAACAGTCGTGGAAAATTGCGCCATAATATCGCAATATATTTAGGCGTGAAATTGACCGCTATCAGTCGTTATCAGACGATGCAAAACGGCGGCTGCGGCCTTTCGGGTACTTTTGTTTAATTGTTGCAGAAATAGCTGATTATGTGGTGTTAAATAGCAGATGTTGGGAAATCGCTTGCAAAATAATTGGATGAAACAAAGCCGCATTTGTTCTAAAGTATTAAGGGATTATACATTCTAGCTATCAAAGTTGAAACATCTGCATTTTTATTTAGAGTAACTGCTGAGTGATTTACTATATTAATTTTTTAACATTAAACAGTGATAAATTTCTTTTACTTCCGATGAAACTTTTTAAATAATAAAAAGTTGGTCATCACATACATAAAACCATTTAAAGAAAATTACTAAATTAAGACTGTAGATATGTAACAAACCAGTCGAGCCGATGATTGTTCATTGCGCTCCGCAGTCATGCATATGCATGCCGCTGATTGAGCTATAAACCTTGGTGACACGGGTTCGATCCGAGGGCGGATTTACGGACAAGCCGGAGACGAGCGGCCAATCACAGCGCGGTTGTGGATGGGTACGGCATTGCGTATGTCAACCGTGCCGTTCAACCGTTCAACCGGAGCGGAGCGGTCTTGAACAAGTTGAACAACAGGTTTGCTGTAGTTGAACTACTGGAGGAATAGTGGTTTAGCTGTTTCATCATGACTGAGATGGGAATAAATATTGCTATGTTTTTAATTAGGGATGTAAACTGTATGATTGCCTTTAAAAACTGTAGAATATAATTGTCCATTTAACTAATAAAACTACAATAAAATATTATGTAAACAATTAAAGTGTTTTTATTTGTCTTATTGTATGTAACCTATATTTATTTTTGTAATATTTAGCCTACAAGTTTAACACACCAAAGGTATCTTTGAGGAAAAATTAAAAGGCCACCATGTTGAAATTCTAAGATATCCCGATTAGGTGTCCTCCTAACCGATAAGTAATAACATAACCGGATCACTGTCATTGTTTAGTAATCGTAAACCTATCCTATATATTAGGTCTACTAATTTTTAATCAACGAAGTTTAGAGTAAATCTGTGTTGTGGCATCATTATTAAATTCTCAGCTCACGTGATATGATAACAAATTAAAAACGCTCAGAATTTAAGTTAAAAAAATTCAAAACATTACATATAAAGTTGAATTATTATTACCTTTTCCGAACGCGCACTTTTTTAGACTGAAAACAAAAGGAGCTACGCCGCAAATAAGTAAGACAAGCACCAATTAAATCTAAACGCCCTCTATTTTACTGGTAGACGCTCGCTTCTAGAATGCGGTAAGTAATGAACACTTCGGCCTTACTCGACAATTGAAGGTTGGGTAAAACTGTACTGGGAGCCGGGCAAGAACTGGCAACAATTATAGTTAGGATCAGCTGTTGTGATGACCCATTGTTTAACACGTGAAGCGACCTGATTGGCTGATGAATTCATCATTGTTGCCACCGCTATACGTAGACAATGTCGTCTCATTCAATGTTAATACTGTGTAACCGCCGACTTGTATATATCAACATTTTTTATGACTTTAAAACGTTGCCATAGTTTACTTTGTTTTTATAATAGCCCTTTACGACAGCGGTTTTTACAAGTGTTGTTTGTTTAATTGACGACTTTTATGTGATATAATAGTTTTCAACATTTAGAATTTAACTAAGTATATATAATTTTTTGACATTAATTTCAAAACAATAAACCGAAACGCGCGCTTTTAATTTAAAAGTGTACTTAAAAACAGTCCAAACAACTTAATCTTCATGACAGAATAAAAAGTGCTGTATGCCTGTAAACATCAATCGTTAAAAATCTTGCATTTGGGATTTTAAATATTTTTATCGTTTTCAATGTATTTTGTGAATACTTTTTGTTATTCAAGAAACGTAAACTTATCTTATAATGAATCTACTAACTGTTTTGAAAACTTATAAATGTACTCTTGAACCTTTTAGAAACGATTAAGGTTTCAATAATTATGTTATTTAGCAAGAGAGGTCTGTCTTGAGTAATTAAAGGGAAGGTTTTATTTTTAAAGCCAAAAACGAGTATTTTTCTGATCAAAAGATTAGGCCTATATATTTTTATAGTTTCTTAAATTTATTCACATATGAAATACCAATCGAAATGCGTTTTTTATGATTCCCAAGTATCAGAATACGTCACGAGGGGAAAGAATAGGCAGTTATCCAACCAAATTAGTGTGTTGCCCAATAGCAGTGTGATCTGTGTGAACCAGGACGTACTTGACGAAAATACGTAATTTTTGAAGGTCTGGTATAAGGATGTCATGGGCCACCGACGGCCAAACACTTTTCCTGGTCACTTTATATTTTTTCTTTATAATTTTAACATAAATTACAAAAATTAACTGTTTCATTGAAGGTCGTAGAAGACCCGGGGCAAATGTTTGAAGAAAACGTCTTAAACGTTTTATTAGAGCTAAGCTTTTCTTACAGTTATTTTTAGATGTGCGTTTGTAAAATAAAAAATAGAAATAATTTTACACTTGTAAAGTTTTTAATATAAATTTTAGGTAAAGGATTTCCGTCACTTCAAAAAAATTTTGTCAATAGTTCGCTGTAACAATTTAGCGACGATTTTTTAAAACCGTACTATTTAATTTCTTGATGCGGATATCTCTTTATTAATTTGTTTTCTCACCACCAAGTTGCCAAGATAACTAAAAGAATTACGACTTAAAATGGAAGTTAATATTTTTAAATCTTGTTTTATTTAAAAACATGCTTTATTTATAATTACAACAAATAATTAAAATATCCTATACTATAATACGAGGAATGTCTGAAGGGATGTGTGTTCCACGATCTCGAAATCTAGCTGTCAGATTTTGCTTAAACTTTGCAATTTAAAGTGTATTGGCCCAAAAATAAGTTTAGAAAAGGCCTCCATCCCAGGAAAAATCGAATTTTGTCAGAATTTAAGTTTAAAAATCGTAATTTTTAACATTGGTCTTATGGGTTGCTATTTTGGTAACGAAATAACAACGAAAGGTATACAAAAATAAAGGAACATTAATATTAAGCAGACTTTTTGAAACAGCTGTTAACTGTGAAGAGTTATAGTTGGTTGTTGGGGGAAATTTAATAGCTCTAATGACACTATATCAAAACTGAATTAAAACCAACGAGCAAGGCTCGGTTAACCTGGTACTGTCATAGTAATATGGCAAAAATGTTATTTACTTTTTTGGCTATTGCAAGTAACATAACTTCATTATAATGCCGCTTATGACACAATTTCATTGAGCAATATTGAACATTAGGGTCCCCAACATGCACTCACATAAATTTACAAAATTACGAAAACTCCTAAATATTTTAAAACAAATTTTGTCACATTAGAACGACTTTTAACTCACAGGGGTTATCTTCATTTTTGAGCTAGTTGCGAAATGTAGGCTAATCCATACGGCTTTTAGACTAAACATTATTTTACATTTCTCTGTTTCGCACGCGCAGTTTCCAAAACCGATTTTCTTGAAACTTTTAGTTGCATACTTACATTAGTACTATCATACCTTAAAGGTAAAAAATGTAAAAATATAACTCTCAGTTATATAGAAAAGTAACTCAAATTTCCTTAATTTTGAGATAAGTTTTGTACTAATACAATGTATTTTAATGATATGTCAGCAGGTGAGCGTTATAGATCTAACCTTAGGCCTATATATTAGACAAGAAAACATATTTTTTAACAACAAATATTTAAAAAAACTGTGCGACACAGAGGACAGTGGAGGCATGTTTTCAGAGTTTGACAGATGTGAAGATGACTCTTAATTTGTTTAGAAAAAAATAATATATTATTAATTTGAATTTTTTCTTTTTTCTGATTGATGGAGTATACCAATTGTTCTAATAATTGATAACCTTACATTAATAACCACTGCAATAGAATCATAACTACAAATATATTCTACAGAAAACAATAATTTACATCTTGATTTATACAGTAGGCCTATTTTAAAATGAAGGCCTTTACAGACTAGGCTTACTTTATACGGTAAACATATCCACAACTAATATAAAAATTTTACTGTAAACTTTAAACCTATTCTAAAATAAACATAAGTAAGCACAAAAGTGAGTGTAACAAGACGCCCATTACAGGCAGCAATTTGAGGGCCCGCGTGGCCCGGCGAGGCGGGGCCCCTGACCCAGCGGCAAGTGCACTTCTGTAGTCGGCCATTAATGGCCGTCATTAATATCCTTTAATTACGTAATAGATTAATAAATCAGCATATCATTATTTATATGGGGCGCCGGCGGCGGCGGTTTGACGCTGAGCTGTTTGTTTATAACTACGTTATCGAATTAATAAATCACAACTAGCGGTTGACCTTTCAAACGCTGAGATTCAGGTGCAAGTTTTTATTTCTTTCCCTCGATCTGTTGTTTTTTAACCTCGACTAAGTTTTAAAAAGACCAATTGAAAACATTTCAGAAATAATAAAATATTTATATTTTGATTTATTTTGAAATATGCATAAATGAAAATTCTTGTTGAGTCAACCATTATGTTTGATTAAATAAGCGCCAAATGGATCATTTGTTTAATTTTAACTTCTTCAACAACTTTTTGGACTTTCCAACCAAACTAATTTATTGAATTAAATAGTGGAGTAGTTAAACTAACGAAGTTTTAGTTGAACAAACAAAATTCTTATAGTTAAAATGATTTAACCAAATAATTTTGTTGTTGAATTCAACCAAACATGTTTCTCTGTGTGATATTTGTTATCAATAAAACATATTTTCAGTCAACAAATAAGACAGCTTACTAAAACAATATTGTTTTAATTGTCTTGAGTAATGAGGTAGAGAGGTTATCTTTTAATAACAAAGCAGGCTTTACCATGTTCACTATTTTACAAATGAACGATATTTGTAATTGAGATAGTAGGCTACAATATGCCCATAAAGTATTTTATAATTTATAACGTTTATTAGATTTGTTCAAACTTTAAAATATTTTATAGAAACATAACGATACATCATTGCAACTTATTAGTTTAGGTGTAAACTATTTTCTTATAAATAAGCTAACCGTAATGGAAATAATGTAAAAAGTACATTTTGTTAATATCAAGTAATCACAGTATTTAAGTCAATTTTGATATCAAGGCAATTCATTCTATTATTTATTTTAACCAGTCATTTAAACACTTCATGTAGTATGCAGGTCGAGGAGCGGCGACGACATCGAGTGAGCGGTGGCCGCGGCCGGTGTTTGGCGGCGCAGCAGCTGATTCTCCCGCCAAAAGTGCCGCTTCCCCGCGCTATCGATCCCACCTCAGCGCAGACACAGAGACGTCCATCTAACCTACTGCCTTGGCCTCAGTGACTCACTCCAACAATCGATAACATATCTTACTACAACTTGGGAGAACGCGGCTAAACTTAGGCCTAACAATAATGTGCATATTATACAACATACCATATAAAAAATATAGAAATCAAATACAGCATATCTCTGACCAAAACTCTAGAACATTTTGATAACCAATGGCTTTAAGAAACAAATATGTTTTAAGTGAAAATAGTTTCCTTTTTTAAAGGCTTAAGTGCTATGGTTCTCTTCTATCATTCGACGACTAGCTGTAGGCTAAGTTAAACACGATAGTGCCTCACTAAATGTGCTAGAATGATGAACATGGAAACGTTGTAATTATTAAATAATTTTTCTGTCATGAAAAACAAGCATTATAATACTATAACATATATTAAATAAAAAGGTAGCTGCGAATGATGACAAACCATACCAAAGTCAATGCTTTGAGATATGTTTTTAGTCTCCAATTGCATATATTATTGTATTAACTGATTGATTAAGGATATAATAAATTATTACACATGAAAGCTAAGAAAACCGGTATAATCAACAATAGGCATAGTGATTGAATGTTTGGAAGTAACAATGTTCTAAATGTGATTACCAATATAATTTGAATAAAAGCCCATAGTTAATAAATAGCTACAGTATTTAAAAAATGGAATATGAAAATCGTTTATAAAAATCTTCATAAATTCTGCACGAAAAGGATACAAGTTTTGGCCCCAAACTATAAGTTTAAATATATTTCTTAACATTTTTAAATTGGCTAATTAATCTTCTTAGGCCTAAGCCACTACGGCCTAAATGATCCTTATTCTCAATTTATTACACATGCCAAGAATTTCAAGAATTTGTGGTTATGGGCTAAACACATAGGCCCTACTCAATTGTTAATACATATAAGTCTTTATACATAAATTCTAAAAAACATTATATTTCATTTAAATATAATCATTTTTCTGTTCCATCGTTTGAGGCTTCCTCCGCACCATGAACTGTCATTTTTTTGCTGATAATTGTATTAGCATTTGCAAACACACTTTTAATAGACAATAATAAGTTTTCGCCATTATATTGACCGTTCCCACGTAGCGGAATTTGACTAATAAATTGGTCATTTAACGGAGCAGCCACTAACGTCAAAAATGATCTACTCCAGCAGTGAATAAGCAAACATGAATTACCCAGGAATGCACACATTTGCATATCGTTGCACAAATTGGTTCGCCGGCAACGCAAAATTACAGCTTGAAATTAGCCGACTTGTTTGATCAAACACCACCTTGACACATGTTTAACTAATCGGCGAACATGGCCGAGTACAGCCGAACATTGCCGAGCGGGGCCGAGTCTTGCCGAAGGGTGTAATGTAATTATGGCTTACCGCGTGGTAGGTAATGTTGGTATTAGAGGCATGTCTGCTATTTTGGCATTTCAATGTTGTATATATTCGAGATTACCAAATACAAAGCTCAATGGCCTCTAGTAAAATCCTTAGGTGGTGATAAAATAGAAAAAAAATCTTGTCATTTTTACGACGAGGTAAAAAGTAGGACAATTTAGATGTATTTATAAAAATAAAGAAATTGAGGCAACGCTAACATATTATACATTTCATATAATTTAAGAAAGTTTTGTGATGTTGCAGTATCACAACTCAGCCTATATTATATCACAATTTAACATATCAAACAAACGCATACAGTAGGCTTAAGTTACGATACAACTTAATTGGTTTAAGTCATCATTTTATAGTGGATATAATAGAGAAATACATCTATCCCCAGAAGAAATCAATTGAAGTAAATCCCCAAGAATAGATTCTAAATATTATTTTCCATGCGAAAAATTTTGCAAACTAAAATTCTTATTAGTTTCTGGTATTTTATTTTTAAGAATGAAGCCTAAATAAGATTGATTAATTCATTGATCTTTATTCATTTAAGTTGTTATCTCATGGAGTGTATATCTTGTTATTGCTGTCATGTAGTTACTGGAATGTTATTAAAATAAATTAAAATTTCCATTTGCCTTTTTTAGATTTTATAATCACGTAAATGATTCCAAAAGATTTAAACGCGGGGTAAATTCATTTAGGGAGACTTCTGAGAACAGTCAAGGTATTGAAATGACTACCAAAAAGTTTGTATGAACATTATGTAGTAAAGTGGACTAAAAAAATACAAAGTTGGATAATCCTGATGAACCGATCTCCGCGAACTACCGCAAATTCTCCCTTTCCGCCCGGAGATCACCTTGACACGGTATTTAATTAATCGCCGATTAAAAGACAGTTCGGTTCTCACGTCGGGTTAAGGCTAACCGGTTAATGGTTAATGACATATTTCGCGTAGTGATGTTGGCAGTACCATGTAATTATAGCGGAAAGGTTGGTATATGCCTTCCGCCGCGCCGGACGGTAATCGACGGATTAAGAAATTCCCTTCCCATTCTCATCTGGCCGCCGCCATTAAATCTAATGGCCCATTGGTGCGCTAATCGCAAAACAAGATATCAGACGACTACGCGACTGTTTGGAAAAGGAGTGGACGCGCACTCGGCTATTTAATTATATTATAATGAACACAGTCGCCGGTATTTACGATCAGCAGTTTCCCCGCGGGGCGGTAACTTGTTTTTAATATATAAGGCTATTGTGGTCGAGTTATGTTAAATGTGCGACGTTAATTTGGTATTCTACTTTTGATTGAGGGTTGACTCGTTTAGCTCATGCGGTTTTTCGTATATGCTGTGACAGTAATGCCATACAACCGCGTTATTAGTGAGTTTTAAACCGTTAAAGGTATATGTGGTTTATTGTAGATGTGTTGGTGCTCTATTTAGTAATGTCTATTTGAATTAATTATCCTTTTTGATTCCTACGCATGAAAATTTACTGCGATTCTTCTAACATAAATTTGATGTTTTAATGAAACCGGTTTATAAATAATAATTAACAACACATTCTAAATAAACATTATTAGACGGCAAATAGTAATTTCTGTGAAAACTTATAGCTCTTAGGTATAGACAACTTCTTTTTATTTATTTAATTTAATACAGCTTTATTTGTTTCATAATCACTGGTCTAGTAAAAATTAATTTTAGAACGAAAAATGCAGGTTATTTTTCTCACAATACCTTACAAGTGATTTTCCTGTTGGACCATTAAATGTTAATACTGTACCACAATAATTTAGTTGATGCGTTTCTCCCGTAATCGGAATATGTTATAATTGTAATCCCCGGGTTATCGGTACAAATTGGCCGGTTTCCCCGGCCCCGGTGCCGCGTTATCGACATGGGAGAGATGGACGAGATGTGTATCTGTTTCCCAGGCCGGGTTCCCAGGAGGACTTCCGTCGGCCGGCCCAGATCCGCGCCGCCGCCGGACATCGGGCTCCGGGCTGCGGTAGTACCATCACCATGTACTCTAGAAACCTGCTACGGGACGAGCTCAGCAGTACAGATTTATTTGGTTAGTCTTGTAACTTAAGGGGGCGCTCTCCCTAAAGACAAAGTGAGAAAACCGAGGTATACGCGGGAACAAATTAGTGAGTATATCACTCAATGTATGGCAATGATAAGGTTTCTTATTAAAGGCAATAAAATGATCTACAGACCGGCAAAAATTGATATTTAAAAGCACATATAGCTTTTAAACTACATTTTATCTTAATAAAATGTTAAAAAAACTAATATTCAACTATAATTTTAAAGAAAACAGAGTCCTATAAAAAAGTAATTTTGCGTGTCAGTAATTTTGTCCTTAAACAAATCATAAGTATTTACTTAACATCTTAAACAATTATCTTGAATCCGTTTGTTACTGCGAAAACGTTTGCGAGCGTTCTTCGTGGCCACTCGCCCGTAGGCTATAAAACCATAGGGACACAACGTTATGAGATTTTAAGGTGAGAGTTAGGACATCAGGTTTGTTGAAAAAATTTCTTAATAATAACTTTGTTTACATGAATCTTTGGTAAGAAAACTATTGCGTAGGCCTAATACAATTTGAGCATATCGAAATCAAAACCTACCACGAAATTTAGGTAAATATAGTATTTTTTCAACCATGTAAGGTAAAATGAGAAACAGAATTATGGCTATAAAACCATAGGGACACAACGTTATGAGATTTTAAGGTGAGAGTTAGGACATCAGGTTTGTTGAAAAAATTTCTTAATAATAACTTTGTTTACATGAATCTTTGGTAAGAAAACTATTGCGTAGGCCTAATACAATTTGAGCATATCGAAATCAAAACCTACCACGAAAGTTAGGTAAATATAGTATTTTTTCAACCATGTAAGGTAAAATGAGAAACAGATTTTAAGCAAAAGTTTGAAAAAAATTATTCATGCGAATCAGACAAATAAATTGGTCAGGATAATTTTTCCTTCCTAGTTCATACTTTTTGCTTGAAAAAAAAAAAACATGCACCTCCTACGCTTAATAACAATATAGTTAACAATTCTCGTTTACCGACTTAATGTAGCTCCATAGGCTATACGCTGAAAGTAATTATAGCTCAAACCCAAATACTCAAGCACAGGTTCTTTATTTTGACAGCGAAATCTGCTAAAATAAACGAAAACAAAAATTAAACGGCGAACACGCAAGGCAACTTGATATCAGGTTACCGGTGGCTTTTTCTGGGCGGTTCTGATATAAAACTGATAGGCGCATGTCTGGAGGGCAGCTAGCTAATGCGATCATACGCTCCCGGGTGGCCCATGCAAGACCTAGCCTTGGACGTGGAGGCTACCCGGAGTACAACCTGTCCGCCTAGAGCTGGGCTAGCCAACCCTGCGAAGCGCACCCACGGACAATGGGGCTGAGCGATGGTTACGTGCCTGATTGGAACTGCAAAAAAATTGACACCCGATACATCTTGGGGAATACGTTTTTGCTCTATATTTCATGACTTGCAAAAACTGTGTTTTTGTAAAGAACGATCTAATTTTATATTTTATTTGTTTTTCTTTTCTATGCTTGATTTTTATAGTATCTCCATTGATTTGGTTTTACTGATGGACTATTTTTTATTCAGAAATATATTTTTGCAAATCTTCTATATATTAAATTTGTCAAATACCAATCACTCACGTGTTAGAGAATCTCCTTAACTATGGGTTAGAGAGGGTTGAAATTTGGCATGGACGTTCCTATTCGTCTTCGCTCGAAAATGTTCACTAAGAATCCGTTTCCTTCAAAATTTAAAAATTTCTATCTATTGTTCTATCTATAATGTTATGGCCAATTATTAATACAAATAAAAAAAACTACGAATCTGACAAACTATGGGACCTAAAATATTACAAATTTGCAATGGGCACTCGTCTTTGCTCGCAGGTGCTCACTAAGAATATAATGTCATCCTTGTGGCCAATTTAAATAAAATACGAATAAAGGAAAAAACGTGTCTAAAAAATTATAGAGCCTATGGAGTTGAAATTTGAGTAATCCCTTTGCTTTTAGATGCTCAGGGTTTTGCAAATACTGTATAGTTTTTTTCTAGTTCTTTTAGGGCTCCGCCCCACAGGACTTCAAAATTACACTAGGGCATACGGGGTTGAAATTTTAAAAGTATAGGCCTACGTTCCTCTTTGTTTCAGGAACTCACTACGGTTTTACAAATATAGTTTTTGAAGTCCTTCAGGGCTCCGCAACACAGGACTTAATAATGTCAATAGGGCCTGCGGGGAGTCGGAATTTGACATGTTTTTTCCTCTTTGATCTTAGATGCTTACTAAGAAAAGGTTTTTCAAAATCTTTCAAAGCTCCGCTCACACTACTTCAATATGTTTCAGGATAATTCTTGAAGAAAATTTCGTTGTTCTTCAAAGAGAATTTATTTAATACATGCACGGGCAAAGCCGATGGCAATAGCTAGTTATTAATAACGACAATTTTTACTTTGTAAATGTAAAAGTTATAAATTTCCAAATTCTATGTAGCTTCTATATGTATAATTCTTTGTAGCTGGGTTTTATACGCAGCAAAGTTTTTAGTTTCATGGTGAATAATTGTATTTCTAAGCTTAAAGGAAAATGTATACATCAAACGGATAAACTAAAATCTATAACAACTAGAAATCCTGCACACTGTAATATTTGCGACAAACCTATCCTCACCAAGGAGCAAGGAAACCATATGGGCCTAGACGTTCTGTTGAAAGGTACCATCTTCAATAAATATGATTACTCAAAACATGTTTTAGAATATTAAACAACCCTAAACATAACTCTTCGCATTACATACAAAGAACTTTCTGTAACTATTGAAATTTTCATTCGCGTTCTCTCCGTTTCAATAACCACTTATTACTATCTTAAAAATAATAATTTGTCTTTATTTAATCACCACTGGGTTTCTTCATAACAAAACGTGCAATTAAGGAATGTATAAAACTCAAACTTGCGATCAAATATAAAGTTCTAACATTGACAAAGTGTTCTTAAAATTTCGTTTAGCTCTAAAAATATATAAATGTTCACAAATATAATGTATGTTAGTACTATTATGTGTATTTTTAAGGGATCTTTCTTGAATATGACAAAATTTTATCGTGAATAAAACGTTTAGAAATAAATTTCAAACTCTGCCTCTACGAACCTCACTGACAGTTTACATTATGGTCGTCTAAACATTTGACACATGATAACCTCCGCATGTTATGCATGAGGGGAAGTTTAAGGGGGTACTGCCCCAAAGTTTTGATTTGGGGGAGGGGGGCTGGTGTCCCAAACTTGCCCGCTTAGCTTTCAGTTGATAAACTCTATGTTGATAGACCGACTACGGTACCTTAATTCTGTTTAGCTTCGGGCATTATTTACAAACCTTCCAACTGATCACCATTTACACCCTTTCGACTTGGGTGCATTGTGTTGACCAGTCCTTAAAAGATAATAACAATTGCATATCCTATTTGTGCGCAATATTTGAAATAAAATAATATTTAAAACTTATCCAAGCATTCGATTAACTTAATAAGGACAACATTTTAAGTTAATACAAAAATAATTCAATGGTTGACGAATAAAAAATAAAAAGAATACTACGGACACCATATGTGTATTGTTACTGACTTTATGTCAACATTTACTAAATGAATGCTAATCGTACAAAATATAAGATGCTATAAGGGGGAAAACATAAATATGAGTAAATTTAATAATTTTCTCAATATATTAAGTACTAAGCAACCTTTGGTATAATCAACAATCGTTAAGATACTTTATACAATTATCAAACGTTAACAATAGAAGCAATGTTCTGATTTGTGTTTTCCTTTTTAATTTTAAACGATTTTATAAGCTGCCTCACTAAAACGAGCAAGGAATAAAAACAAACAATAAAACTAGAAACCAAATTGGAACTTTTTAGACCTATAGACGTTAAAATTAAACCTACTTAAATTTAAAGATTAAAGAAATTAATCTTTATGTTTTGTTGAATTTTAGCTTAAATTTAATTTATGTGTAATTAATTCACATTAATTGATTTAATTGTCCACATTGCCTTAATTATAAAATATTTTTTTCTTTCTAATTAAATATTGCCTTATTTGTAGTTGAGTTTGAGTCTTAGTTTTATTATTCGTTCAAGAAATAAACTTCTGTATATTACTAAATTATATAAACAAATAACAACATTCGTTTAAATTAAACATATTGTTTGCAATTTTAACAGCCTTATCGTTGCCTTTAATAACGTTAGCATCAGCTAAAGATATTTCTTTACTAAAACTTTATAAAGTTCTGCTAACATTAGCCCGTTTACTTAAATATTCCCTTATCATAGTTCTAAGTTTGGTGATGCCTGTCATTTTGTTTATATAGTGGAGACAGTAGACTAATGCTAAAAATTAGCGAATTTCAATAATTAATTGTCTGCTCATCAGAGTACATACAAAGCTAAACTGATGCGCAAAAGCTATTGAAATCACTCAAATACGCAAAAAATGAATGTGTGCATTATAATAGGCCATTAAGGGCTATTTTATGTCATAAAATAAACCAACTGATTTGTAGTCTCAGAAAGGATGTTATATTATGAGACGTTCTTGTGGGGTTGGTCAAGTTACAAAATTGCAAAAATATAGGATTTGTAAAGGTACATTAGGACACAGTCTATTAAAATAAAAATTAATATACATAAGATGGAAATGCATACATAGTATTTTGTATCTGTTGAATGATTGGAAGGTTGCATGGTTAACGCTGTAATAAACATTTGAACTAATGTGACTATTTAAAACTTACTTATTTTTACTATGGTTTTATCAACACTATTTACTGTTTAATAATAGAACTTGGATGTGATTTAATTTAGGCCTAATCAGTAAGAGGTAATAATAATAACTATATCGTAGCGGTAGTTCTACCGTTTATCCTATACGGAGCCATTCGTCAACTTGGTGTCATTCACGGTAAATCCAAGTATAGAGCCAACGTTTTAGAGTAGGCCTAATCGATAGGCCTAAGCCATTTTTTTGTTTTTGTTCATATGACTTTTTAAATATAGACAATGTTTATAAATTTTTAATGTTTATAAAATAGGATTTTCTTGTGTAGTTTAGTAATTAAACTGAAAATTTTCGTTTGCCTTCTGAAAGTTTTCTCTCTCTTTAGTTTAAACTTAAACTTGAGTTAAAAAGTATGTTTAATATTGTTTTACACTATTAGGCTAAACGTGTTTATGGGAAAACGAACCTAAAGGATTTACATGAAATGTACAAAATGTAGGCTAATTTGCAAAGGTAACAGACAATTTAGATTTTACTCAGAGTTAAAAAAAAAACTTTAGCAGTGGCATGGTTGGATAAATAGCTAAATCTTAATTAGGATAAGTATTAATCAACTAGCCTATCCTACAGTTTAAAAATATTCAAAGTGTTTTTGCGAATGTTCCAAATATCAAAACTTTTATCCGGACTATTCGTTAGGTTAGGGTTAGACTGAACGGACCACACAATGTATTAGACTATGTTTTATTTGTGTTTTTTAATTATGTTTAAGATAGTTATTTATAATCTGTATTATCTCGAAACTGTAAATTCATTTTACTTTCTCCCCCTATACCATAGTATATGGAGAAAGTATTGTTTTCGTCAAAATTTTCGAATTTGAGTTGTTGGTGGATTTATCCATTTTGGTTCCCCCTGAGTCCAAAAAAGTGGTTTTCGGAGTGATGTCTGTGTGTGTGTGTGTGTGTGTGTGTGTGTGTGTGTGTGTGTGTGTGTGTGTGTGTGTGTGTGTGTGTGTGTGTGTGTGTGTGTGTGTGTGTGTGTGTGTGTGTGTGTGTGTGTGTGTGTGTGTGTGTCAGGATGTATACAGAGCTAGAGAATGCCCCAACGGTCCGATTTTGGTGAAATTTGGTACGTAGGTCCAAACCCACGATAATTCCAGGCGTTTTTTCATTTTTTTGAATTTTTGATTTTTAAGGGTAGTTTACCCCCAAAAACCCTCAAAAATCGTCAAAAATCAAAATTTCTCAAAAACGGCTCTAACGATTTTGATTAAATTTTTTTGGTTTATTAAGCTTAAAATGGTGAATAAAATGACACCACCCGCATCTTCGAGAAAATGCGCGTTCAAAAGTTATGGAATAAAAAGTGTTTCAAAAATCAATTTTTTGAATTTTCAAAATAGCTGTTGTCTTGAAATAAATTTTACTTATCACCATTAAATCAAGCTCAAAAAACTAAATAATCCAGTGTTTTAAATTATTGCTCTACGTCAAGTGGTTGCGGAGAAAATTCAATTTTTCGTTTAGCGGTAAACGCAGTACGTTGTTACAAGTCACAGACGCGCGTAGGGTCAAACGAGCGCTGCTCAGCCGGTAGCTATCCGACTGAGTCATCAAGACATTAATGTTTGAAGCTTTTAACATCTTTTTTATATTGTTGGGAGAAAGTATGTGTCAGTTAACTGATACCGTTTATTTTGTATACTATGGCACAATGGATTCTGAAATCGGCGTCACGCAAATGCCCCCCAGGATAATGTGACGATTTATATCATTTTATTTGAAAATGTACGTGTAAATGTTTCTGAAATGGAAATTGTTTGATTTGATTTTTATTTGACTAAAAATATTTTTAACCCAAAAAAGAAACCCAAAACAGAATCAGTCAAATTGTAAAATTTAAGGTATAGTATTCATATGAGCATGAGTTACTCGATATGTTAAGGTTTTCTGTGTTTGGAATTGGAAAAGGTTATTTCTTGCACACAGTAGCTATAATATTCGTGATTTATATTATACGTGAAAAAAAATTAAATTAACGGAGGATGGGTATAGGCTATCACTTCATACACAGAGATGATTTAAATTTTCTCCTTACATTACTGTATTGCAAAACTATAGACGAGAAAAATATTCATTTTTGCTGACACAATAACCTTTTCCTAAACTCACCACAGAGGTGGCTGTACAGTTTCGTTGTACACAAACATTGTAGGCCTATACACAGCTATAACGCTGGACCACAGAGATCGCGTACATATTCGACAAGATCGTCGGCGATTATAAAGTGATTAGTATAAGTAGAAAGTAATAAGTCTTGTACGAGCAGGTCGGCCGATTTTATCGGTAAACCGGCCGTATCTGGAGAGCCACTGCCATTATAATAAACAAGACTAGTTATTGCACCGGCCTTCTTGATCGCGATTATTTATATAGAGCATTGTTCCGATCTCGGATTCAATGAATTGCCACCAGATCGCGTTGATTTCGGTGGACGTCAGAGCTTGTTCGTTATTTTATCCGAGATGCTGCCTGCAACTGTGTTGCTGAATGTGATTATCTGGGAATGACTAATACTAAAGGGGTCATAAGAAACATATTGATTTAGAAAAGTATTTTTTTATAAAGTAAATAAATATTTTGTCTAATTAATGTTTCTAATGGAATATTAGTTATGATATAGGCTTTTACAGTACTATATTTTTAGTAATATTTTTATTTGATTATATTTACGTTGTGGGTGCATTTAGACTATAATAGTTTATTTTGAATGCTTGGATTAATAGCTTTTTATTGGTCACTTTCAACTTCCAAATTTGGTAATGACAAGTTTTTGGGAAATATATAGGAAAAATTATCATGTTGTGAGATGATTAGTGATTTGTTTGTCCGGTCTATCATGCATACTTCTTTACAAATAAGTTTAAAATCACTTATAAAATTATTTCATGTTTAGTAAGCCTAATATTTATTTGATTTGTTAATACGGTAATTTTGTATATGGCTATCATTTTTAGTTAACGCACTTGCTTACGGGGCGATAGGCAAGAGTAGGCCTACTTTCAGAGTTAGTATAACAAATATATAATCTTGTATAACACTATCAGACATTGTGGACTCACATTGAGCGGGCCCGGGTTCCTGGCGGACGGCTTCCCCTGCGGCGACATGGGAAACAGGTAGTCGGGTAGTTTACCATTCATATCCGAGAGTTTCCCCGAGTTATCGCCAGAGTTCCTCCTCGCCATTTCCCTCCTCCGTTGCTGCGATCTCAGCAGGTCCATCTCCATCTCGAGGTGTCGCATTTCCGCTTCCGCAGTTTCCGGTCTCCTCGGAGCCATTTCCGGATGCCTGCCGAGGAGCTGGTTCAAGTCTTTATTAAAGTGGAAATTGTTTCCCCAGTTGAACTTGTCGAAGCTGAGCATCGCCGAGTCCCGCTTGTCCGAATCCCCTTTCTCGTTTTTCACCCTCTCGATGGTGAGCTCGTCTTTGTAGCGCCCCCCCGGCTCGAACACGGCCGGCGGCTTGTGTCCCTCGGGGGGAGGCGGGCCCAGGAACGAGGGGACGTTCGTCTGCATTAGAAGCATCGAACATCCGAAAACGATGTGTTCATTTTCTAAATTCTTGTTAAAACCTTTAACCGGGATAGTTACTAAATATTACTAGAATACATATTTCTTCCGAAGGGTTCAAATATATCACAGAGTTTTAAGTTCGAACAGTTACCATTATTTCACACAATCACTGTATAACCACGAGTTCACAATCACTAAATAGTACCTACTATGTTTATGTGGAACATTCCTTGAAACCTATCATGTTTACGTTTGCGAATGCGGGGAGTTTTGCAAAGATATCACTTTATATATAACGGTTAGGTACGACTGATAACAACTGTCACACCTCAGCACAACACCACCAGATCACATCGAACCGACACTTCATGGACTACTGCAGCTGCAGCTCCGCCGCCAACGCCGAGACGTTGAGACTCCGCGATGACATTTTGCACTAGATTAGAATCGGAATCGTAAACCGGGCGAGACGGAGCAATGCGTCCGTAAATTGGTAAAGAAAAAAACTGACGTATTGAAGGTGAGATAGATGATGAGTGACGCCGCGTCCGATAGGTAGCAGCACAGTCGTTCTCGCTCGTCCCCTCTCTCTCTCTCGCACCCCCCTCCATCACGCCGAGCCGCGCGGACAAAACAACAACGCTGAACCCTTGCCTCTATTTGATCACCCCTTATTTGGAACCAAAGAAACCGTCTGAGACGCTTGAGACTCGTCTTTTTGTTTTGCTTCGTTTGTGTTTTGTTTGGTTTTCGTCGGCGCTCCTGACTGACCTGTGCGGCGCTATACCGGTTCTGAGGTGCCGGCACGGTCACAACATGGCAAGGATACAAAAAATATGTGAGATTATATGGTCATAGTTGACAGTTTATTTATAACTGCATAAACCTATAAATATATATCTTCGGTGTTAAGGAAGTTATAATTAAAATTACCTAGTAACATGAACTGACCACTGTAGACACCAATATAAGGAAGGAATTTGGATGGATATTAGGACATGCACGGTAAGAACTATCATTTTTAATATAATTACTATTTATTACTGTAGTCTATGTATCGTTTAAGTTGAATTATTGCTTGATTCTATGTGGGTATATGTTTTGTGCCCTGAAGGTGCATAACAATCCTAACATACCACCCAGTTAAAACAACAAAATTAAAATAATTTGTAATAAAATTAATTGAAGAACCCCCTGAAATCCAGCTCGTTAAGAAAAATACACCCGCGTGTCGTGACTAAATTGACGACAATTATACCGTTCCAATCACTACCAATTAAAATTAATTACCAATCTCGACACAAGGACGGCCCGCATGCGTGTCCAATCATTTTAATTAGGGGACACAACGAATAGCTAGCGACAGACCCAAGAATACCCACGAATCGGCCGCAAAAAGTGTAAAGCAATAGTCGATACCTTGTTTGGGAAGGTGAGCAAAGTGCGGGATGAGATGAAGGGGGGAGGGGGACGGGTCAATGTGTCAAACGGCTTGAGAGCGCGGGGGAGGGGAAGTGTCACAGCGGAGGGGAAGTAGGGGAAGCTTACCACCTCCATGACGGACGCCTGTGATTGGTCGAGGCCGCGCAGGCGCAGCGCTGTGTCCCCCCTCACTGGCGGGCTGACGCGCCCCTCTCCTGCAACACACAAACGGTCTGGAATAGCACGGTGCAACAACAAAACCACTTTATCATACACTACACACAACGACGCCGACACTGACGACGCGACTTGACACGCGGCCACGGACTGTCGGCAGTTGCACCAAACACAAACATCATGTCACCGGATATGAATCTAAATTATTAAACAATAAAATAAAACTTTATCATGAACGACTATGTGATAGGTTTGTGAAAATTTAATTTCATTTTTATCATGGGAATATTGTTAAATTTCCAACAATAGTATTGCTAATTGAATATATTTTCTAATGCCGGTTTTTAATTCGACTCTAGCTAGTCTAAAATTTGTAGCTAAACAATTAGTTTTATCAGATTCCAGAATCTTTACAAAGCTTAATTTTTTGTATCGCAATCCTGAATTTTCCTGATGACATAACAGAATGTGTAAAGCAATAGGGCATATTGGCGGAGCGGCGGACCCCCATCGTGCCGTAGGCGAGTCTATAATATATTGTCCATATGAAATTGAGCTTCAACAATTGTATAGGCCTATTTCGTATCAAGTAGTCTAACAAGTGTATAGTACGTCTATAACGTAGAAAATACATTTAACTATAAACATACATAGGCATCGAACTATTTTGCAGAGAAACTAGTTCTTATTTAAGAAAGTCCAAGTAAACATACATCAGCGATGCAAGCTCAGTAAAAAGCAACAGCCACACCAAATGAGAGACTATTATATGGTGATAAAACCGAAACGATGAAAAGAACGTTTCAGAATGGAGGGATCGACTCTATACACAGCTCCCTCCATAATTAACTGCTCAGACAACAGGCTGGCCTAAATCTGGCGGGAAACAAATCATGTGTTCAACAATGAAACCACATGTTTGTGTCAAAGGGCGAACTAAACTAACAGCTGTTTTGCGTCTATTGTTGAGCACAGGTGTTCGATGTACTTCCGGATTGTATACCACAGAGTTATATAGGGCCTACATTTGAAATTTTTCCATTTTGATACAATTTAAGAATTCTGATATAACCGATTACAAGGGCAATCGCGGTTAAAATAATTTTAGTGGGCTGTTGGACTAGATTTATACTATACCTAACTATTTATCCATTCATTAAAAAAGTACTAAGGAAGTAACAATCTGGTAAATGGCAATCGTTATAAAAATTGTACAATTATACTGTATAGATAAATGAATATAGACCCTACTAATGTTATTTATTAAAGTTATATTGGCATGACCTTATAATTATACATTTTATAATTATAAACATCGTGTCACTAAATGTACAATATTTATTCCTATTATTATGTATCTAGCAGATGCATGATAAACATCTTCATATATTGCGAATTTCAAAGAGATTGTGTAACCTATATGCAAAACAAAATATGACGCAATTAAAATCATGTGAACAACTCAGGAAAACCCGATCAATAATGATTATTGTTCACCACTATTATTCCATTCAACAACTTCCTTCGTGATTCTACAGGATTTACGACTAATTGATCACAAGCGATGGGCCCATCATGCACTGTATAGGCTGATCATACCTTGCGCATGTATGATATGAGCGGCGTGTTGTGAAAGTCTCGTTCGCACGAGGACGAAGGACGAGTGGAAGGTTGTCCTTAATTAAAGGACACGGATCAGGGGTCCTACTAATATGTCCTGGGTCGTCCTCAGGCACAAGGTCACACATGAGAATAATGGCGCACGCGAAACATCACTTGACACGTGCTCTTGTGCATACTTAAACTGTGTAAACACAATATAAAATATGACACACATAAATTCTATCATCAGTTCGGTATTTCAAATGTGCTCATTTATGTTATTTTAAATGCTGATTATACTAACCACTAAGCCACCAATTTAATATAGGCTACTGTAGTTTACCTACTGTAAGAGGAAGATCCTCAGTTCAGTTATTGGACCACATAAAATGGGTAACGTGAATGCCTATAGTCTACAACCTTTGGGTCACAGGTTTAAATCTTGGAAATTTCAAATACAAACATGTCATATTATACATAGAAAGGTCTATTTATTTCAAATATAATGGGTGTTGAAAACAGAATTTAGTTATCTTCATTCGTTTCAAAACGGCGTCTATTTTTGTAGCAAAAAAAAAAAATAAAAATAAAAATTTACGGAATACCCTGTAATTCATTTATTATTTGTCATAAATGAATTCTAATTCAAAATTCCCATTTGAAACAAGCTATAAGATTTGCTATGATAGCCTATGTCACAAGACCACATTTATTAAAAAATTAAAATTTCCAAAATTTAATATTTAGGAAAATGTTTACATAAACATAACTCAAAATTTTTAAATGTTGACGCATGTCCTTTGTATATAGGTATAATATTAAAGCTCTCGGACTGTACATAGCTTTGTATAGTTTTCGATGCCGTATCTCTTATTGTTTTATAGTAATAAAGTAAAAATAGCATTTTCCCATACAACTTGCATGTTATTTTAATGATATAGCAACAATGGAAGGACTACCATACTATCATGTCCTGGTTAATTAACATGCAAGTCACATGGGGAAATTACACAAATATAATTTCAAGATTGTAGGACAAACTGTTGATCCGTAATCGATTTGAGACTAGCCTATACATGAAACACCCGGTTGGTAAAGAAGGAAATACTGTATCATTTGTGATATAAGACTTAAGTAGGGACTTTTTTTTAGAATTTAATACATTTGTTTGCCCGTTTTAGAAACCACCAGGAATCAAGCCTATAAATTTAAAATATTCTTATTTTGTCATTGGTATTTCTTTAATTAATAAATATAGTTTTTTCCAACCGCATTCAATTTGCGGGTTTTTTAGCCATTTTTTAAAGTTTTTTTAACTGCCAATTTAAATTATATACCGTTTACTGTACCTCGAATCTTTTACTATTGATATCTATAGGTAGGTTAAATTGGTTTAGAACCAATAGTCTATGAATTCTTCAGTTATGTATTCTTGGGTATTACTTTGTGAAATTATAAGAGGAATACTGCGGATTGTATTGAGTGTTTAGAAAATCCTAAGCCAAAATAAATTACTAAAGATAATTAACCCCAGGAGAATATTTTTATTCCATCGTTGCAAATATAAAACTGTTAAATAAGTTATAAAAAGAAAATTAGTGTTGTTATATACGAGGAATACTGTATTACTATTGCTTTTGAATGTTTAGACTACATACACTACCTATAAAGATTTTTAGACCCCAAAAGGAGAATTTTTGTGGTAGGCTTAAATTTTAATCTACTAATAAAGTTTAAAAAGTGAAATAAATTTGGGTTGGTAGGAAATTGTATAGCTATGGGGCTGTAAAATTAAAAACCAAGTTTTATTTATCACAGTTAAATTTCGACAGAAGAGACCTATACTAAACATTTATGGTGAAATAATTATTTACTCTTCTATTGTGTTACCATCAAAATATTAGAAAAATCAAGGACAACTTAGCAATAGACAAGCTGCCTTTAAATCGTCACAATAGACCAAGCCATACAAAATAAGGGGTATAAGATAACCCAACGGATAACCTTATGATAAGAATACGGAATCATCGAGTCAAGCGCCCATTCACTCAAAACAAATTGTTATAAATGTCGAATAACAGGAGATGATGCAATGTGTCTGATTAAATATAACAATTCAGGAGAATGGAGTTTAGCCTTCAAACATTTAATGCCTAGTCGTTAGGCGAATATAAAACAAAACAATAAGGTGCACTGAAACTTCGGTGTTCTCCAATTAAACGCTATTTTACAGAACAGAGATTGTAAGAGGGAGTAAGATTCATTAAGATATAAACTTCTACATGACAACACTTTTACATAGGTTTCTACATACAGTATTAGTAGACTATTTGATTCTTTTAATCGGAAATATTGTGATGTTAAAATATTTTTTAAAAAGGTTCAACTTAAAGACATTTTGTCAGATAACTGCTAAAGAAAGTGACCTATTATAGCCTATTTTAATAATTGCTGTTTCCAACTAAGAAATTATATAGTAGGCTATACTCTGTAAATCTTTAAACTTATTTTAAAAAGGTAGGCTACTCGCAGCAAACAGTTAATCTGTTTACAATGTGTGTTATGATGCTGAACATTGCGAAAGGCTATGACAAATTTGCAAATGAATTTGTGGATACATGTTGTTATTTATTTTTCTTATTAATAACAAATGAATAGTCAATTAAATTTAACGTTACAATCAGGGCATCTACTAAACAGGACTGATTGAAACTAAAATGAGAGTTTATATAACGGTCGATACAACTTTTGATAAAGAAACATTTATACGGAAAATATTGTGAATTCTTCTTGATAAAGGCCTGTGAATTATTTTAAAATTTCACATGCATACTATGGAGTTAACCAACTTAGAAGCTAACGTAGTTATATAGTAAAACTCGACCGTTCTTCTGTAATGCTTTATGTTTCGTTTATAAGATTTGGGGATTTAGGTTTGAAACTGACTGCGTTTTAAATGTTGTGCCAATAATTGTCATGAGCTAATAAAAAGAGCAAAAGCTAATTTGAATTGACTCATTGCAACAATCTACTAGTATAAATACGTACTGTAATGATGGTATACAATAGATTAACAAGCGAAAGGGTTACACAGATAATGCATACGTCGATTAAAGACGAATAACGTAATGTTAGCCTATATAAGAATTTAAACTATGTTTACAATGAGGTACAACCTCGAAGAAAATATTAAAAACCACATGATAACATGATTTTAAAGTTATCCATGAGCAAATGTATACGAAACGCAAGAGGGACTCTATTATTAAACATTACGAAAAATGTCTTAATGCGTATAGAAAGCAATTTATCAGAGGGCTTGGACAGGAAAGACATCAGCAGCATAATGAGGTCAATTCGACAATGATAACGAGGTGATAAAATTCTTGGTAACGGAGTCGAGTCGCCTAAACTTTGTCCCGGTGATAACCAGCGTTGCGTCGTCATTGGGGTCCAACATGATACTTCAACTGTAACAACACACATTGCTGTGCTAGCAGTGAAACATATTTTTCACGGGGATATGATTTTTCTCTATCTTCTTTCCTTATCATCAGTCAAAATAGTTAATTTTTAAAATATATCCATTCATTGCACTAAAGAAGGAACGTTTTACGTAGACACAATCGTGCAGCTAGTATAGCATTCTGTAGCAGGAAAGACGGTCAGAAATTTACTGCTGTAAGTTATTGAACATCTTTCTAATAACGTTACTTACTACAAACTTTGTACTTTGTATTTACTTACGTAAACGTTGAATTATATAGAGAGTCCTAGCTGACTTTTCTGTGAATTGGCTTCGTCCGCAACGGTTTACTCAATTGGCTATGCCAACCCTATAGACATTTTTCCCCAGGTGAGCTCGTTCGCTACGCTCACGCGTCTCTACCCTATAATATGCTATATAGTTTTTATTACCAACCTTCCCTTAGTACTTGAAATAATAACAGTTCAAGTGAGCTCTTCGCTTTGCTCACTCGTCGTCATATTTAGCTCATTCGCTATGCTCACTCGCCTGAAGTTTATTATTACCAATCTCCCCTCAATACTTTAAATGAGAACAGCCATTTATAAATTTATATTCCTGGGTTCATCAATAAAGTGTTGAATTCATAAGAATAAAATTGTAACTTTAAAGACGTGCGGGGCGGAGCCCTAATAAGGTTATAGGAGGGTATCGTCAATATTTCTGGAGTTTCCACCTAAAAAGCTTTTAATCAAGTACAGCATATGGTTGTGGGGGTTTTGAATTCTGGAAAACCTTAAACAACTTGTGTTACATCCCTCACTCAAAACCCAACTTCCAACTTAAAGTGATTTGGTGGGAAAACTATAAAAGATGGAGCAAAACCTCAAATACAAAAGTTGTAGATAATTTAATTCCTTACAAAAGATTTTCATAAAATTTTGGATGAGATATACATTCTTAATTGAGGCCGTAGACTCCAAAAATTAAAGAAGGTGCAAACTTGGACAGCCACCACGCGGCATTTTTTAATGTCCCATTTTTTAACGGTTTATATGAGGTTTATACATCGTCACTTTTTCTGGAGTTTTCACGTTAAGAGCTTCATCGAATGGTTGTAGGAGGTTTGACTTCTGGGAATGCTTAAAAAACATGTATTACATCCGACATTCAAATCCAACTTCTATTTATATACCGGGGTCACAAAGTTTTGCCCTGATAAAGAAACCGAATAATATGACAACAAATGATGGTAGGATAATGTTTTATTTTAAGTGAAAACAAGTGACTTCTTAAGTTTTTACACGTATGAACAAAGTCAAAACACCTCTATGTAGAACCAACAGAACTGTAAATGTTGAATGAAACAGATTTTATAGTAAAGTTGCAAAATAAAGACATATGTTGTACTTTTACAAGACTTTTCTTTGGCATTTAAGACCTACATTTTTTTTGCGGTACCGTAATTTCTCTGTATTTTGACAAAAAAGTTTTTTGTCATTTTACAAAAGAAATTTTTGGCAACCAGTTTGCCAAAATGTTTTTAAGTAACTGTACAAAATTCAACCTTGTAAAATCACAAAAAAAGGATTTTGTACGATTATAAAAAAAGATTTAGTACATTTACAAATTTTCTTGTAATAACACAGCATTTTTCTTGTAAAATTACTAAAAGTATATTTGTAAAAATACAAAAGAAACATTTGTAGTTTTACCAATTTATTTCTTGCCTTTCTACAAATTTAAATTTTGTGATTTTCCAAGAAAAGATTTTGTCTAATTGCGGGAAGTTTTTGTACAAAATCCTTTTTTGTGTTTTTACAAGGTTGAATGTTGCACAGTTACTTAAAAAAATTTTGGCAAACTAGTTGCAAAAAATTTTTTTTTGTAAACGTACAAAAAACTTTTTACAGTGTACGCAGCGGGTTACTTTTAAATCTTCTAGGCAACTTTTTAGTTCCTCCCAGCTTTGTTTTACTTTTCCTCACACACTGCCTCTTTTGCAAAAATTTGCATATGACCTCTTGATACCTTTTACATGAAGTGCACGTCTTCATAATGTTCAAATAAGTCTTTCTTTCGGACAGTAAAATGTTAGTGAGTTTCGTGGATCCATATAGAACACACTGTCACTTCTCTTGCTGACTCGTCATTCCTGATATTGTTTTTGTAGTTAATTTTATGTAAACTGCATTTTTCTCAATCAGCTTAGTGTAGGTGTTACGAAATTAATTGAAAACATAACCTAATGAAATTCGCTTGAAAACAAGAAGTGCAAGTTGCGTGTGGTTCTAAAGCCGCGTTTACACTGGAGTTGCAGACACGTGTTGGCAACAAAAATTTGCCGATTTTTGTTGCGTAGATGAAAACTGCTCTAATTTTGTCTGCAACATTTCAAGTTGCAGACAGATTTGGGGTGTTGGCAACTAAAATTTTGTTTTCCACTGAGAGTCGGTAAAGATGAAAGAATTGCAACAAATGTTGGCAACAAGTGTTGTCGACAAAGGTTGCAGTGACAAATTACGGTGCAACAAAAGTTGCAGACATCCCCTCAGCCCCCCGCTCCACCTGCCATCAGTACCACGTGACTGACTGTCCTGGCGCTGGTGATGCCGCATTCAGCATAGCTCAACATAGTGTAGTAAAATTAGTCGGGAAAAATGAAATAATTTTTTGAGAGCCAATTTCTTTTGAAATGTGTTCTATGGCATCCCCCGACCTTCCTCCGAAAAGTCCCCAGAAATCCCATGTAGGGATCACGCTTAAAAATGAGGTGCGTTGGCCCATGAGTTACATTAAAATTTGATATTAAGCATACTAAATTTAAATACATTCCAGAAGGTGTATATATATATAATTAAAGGTCTTAAAATGTAGAATACAATGCCATAAACCCGACCTCAATATAACCGTCGGGAGTAAAATGGCAGGCGTTCAAAGTTTAGAATAAAATAATACTATCAAAACTTTGAAATGCAATAACTTCCGACATATTTGACCTTTTGATGTCTGGTTTTCGGCTATGTACTCTCCTTACTAAGACCTTTAAATTTATGTGTAGCATGGCTATGGACTAAGAAAATCTTTTTTCTAAACTTCCCCTTTGGGACGTTCATGCAGAGGATGGTTCAAGGGTAATATGATAGACACATGATAAGCTATCCGCATTTTCAAAGGTAATTGGAAAAGCAAACGTTTGCCACAAACCGCACCTCAAAAGGTCAAGTATTTAAAAAATTATTACATTTTAAGCGTTAAAATTTAATTACTATACCTATTCAAAGTTTGACAGGCTGCCGTTTTCGACTCAGGAAACCTTTTGAGATGGGGTTTGCGGCATTAAATTCTACTACTTAAGGGCTTTAATGTGATGTACATAAACCCATTGATCGACGAAAGATTTATTTCTGACTACACGTGGGCCATCCCATCATTTTAGGCATGTTGCCCATCACTGGGGATTTCAGGGGACTTCTCTGGGGGAGGTCAGGGGATGGCATAAAACACACTTCAGCAAAAATGTTTATGTCCAAATTTTTTAAAATTTTCCAGCCATATTTTGGCTTAATATTACTACACTACTATGCTTATACAGTTCAATGGCTATACGCTAGTGTCGTTTGTATGCCGTGTGCCAGTTGAGTATTGAAACTTGAGTTGTTATTGTCTGAGTATTGAAACTGTCCCTAGTTGTAGTTAATATGGATTGGTCAAGGGATCAAATTGTATAATTAATTGAGCTATATCAAGAAAGGCCCGTTCTGTGGAACCCAACGTTGCCTGAATACAAAGACAAGAAAAAAAAAAATACTGTTTAGAGTGAAATACAGTAGCTGAATCATTTAACTTCAACAAAGCAGTGATGAACTTGACTGACTGGACGAGTGTTGCCTTTCTGTTGCCGATAAAAGTTGCAGTGGAACAAGTGACAATGTATATTGTTTGCAACAAAAAGTCGACAACAAAATGTTGCAGACAAAAAATTGCAGACAAATGTCTGCAACTCCAGTGTAAACGCGGCTTAATGGTTTCCGTACAGCAAAGATATTAAATCTGGGCAAGCATTAATGGACACACGGTATAGATAACAACGTTTGTCCTTAGAAATAAAATTAAGATAGGGTTTTGAATCGTATTCAAAAAAGTGCAAGCTGAATCAACAAGATTCTAATTAATGACAGTGAGCTTATGCCGATACTGGATATGCTGAAAAAGAAATTTTTTACTACACGTAAAATAATTGATGATGGGATTCGTTAATGGAATAGGACTCAGACGACGCGAAAAAAATATCAGCATGACTTATGATCAACCCAAACAAGATGTGTCTACGAGGTCGGTTGTATGAGCCAGATTCTAAGACAAGAATGCAGACACGGCTACCCGTTACCTTGCCACAAATGTGATCGACCAAAATCGGATAGGCCTACCTTAGCGAGTTGAGCCATCCAGACTCTGAAGACGAGAACCCCTTAGGTTGTATTAGGCCGATCGCGTGTGTGGAATGTGTCACCATAGACCGATGCCGTGTGTGGAATGTGATCGACCTAGATCTGATGGATCTACCGCCGGTAGGTGAACCAGACTAAATAGCTAACAACCCCATAGATGCCACCATAGACCGATGCCGTGTGTGGAATGTGATCGACCTAGATCTGATGGATCTACCGCCGGTAGGTGAACCAGACTAAATAGCTAACAACCCCATAGATGCCACCATAGACCGATCCCATGTGTGGAATTCGATCGACCCAGATATGATAGCTCTACCACCGGTAGGTGAACCAGACTAAATAGCTAACAACCCCATAGATGCCACCATAGACCGATCCCATGTGTGGAATTCGATCGACCCAGATATGATAGCTCTACCACCGGTAGGTGAACCAGACTAAATAGCTAACAACCCCATAGATGCCACCATAGACCGATCCCGTGTGTGGAATTCGATCGACCCAGATCTGATAGTTCTACCACCGGTAGGTGAACCAGACTAAATAGCTAACAACCCCATAGATGCCACCATAGACCGATCCCGTGTGTGGAATGTGATTGATCCAAATCTGATGGGTCTACCGCGGGCATTTGAGCCAGACTACGTAGCCATAACAACCCCATAGACGCCACCATAGACCGATTACGTAACCTAGATCTGATCGATCTATACCGCCGGTAGGAGAGCCAGACTAAATAGCTAACATCCCCGTAGCCGCCACCATAGACCGATCCCGTGTGTGGAATGTGATCGACCTAGATCTGATGGATCTACCGCGGGCAGGTGAGCCAGACTCTGTAGGCGAGAACAATCGGTGTTACAGGTTTAGCTGCATAAATAACACCGCCCGAAGCTCCCCCTCCCCCCCCCCCTCGCTCACGGGGCCGACTCACAATTATTAAACTGTGCGATTGAATTTTCACACTTGATCCCCAACATCACGCCTACTGATCGTGGATTCATAATAGAATCTAGCAGTTGAAACTTGATTGTATTGGCCCCTATTGTTGCCGTTGGAACTTCCTATAAGCGGTGGTAAGTTTAGGCCTATACTGCTGGTTATTGACCCAGGTCTAGATTCTTCTGTTGTTGTTTTATTTGTTTATCAGTCTGCTTTCAGTCTACTTTTCATTCTTGTTACATTTGTTAATGAAATCTTCTGTTTAATTTAATGTTAGGGCCTACAATGTTTTCAAGGTAACATACAATTACTATATTAGACCAGTCCTGTTTTCTAAAAAGTAAAACTTCCATAAGGAAAACCATTTTTTTGTGTAGGCCTATAATTTTTTTAGCAAAAATGTGTATGTCAAGGATTATACTGTATTTGTTTTATAGAACCATAATTACTTTGCTTTCATAATTACCATCTTGACAATATGTCAATTAATCCACACCTTTTTTCAATCGGCAAAATGTAAAAAAATTTAATTTTAACTGTTTTTTTCACAGAAATTTTTAATTATTTACGATATATAAATGTATATAGGAACAAACATTTGTTTTATTTTAGCCTTAAAGGTTGCAGAATCACAACGAGGCAATAGAACCCTTAATTAATGAAGTAGGCCTAACATGGTTTAGATTTGTAACTGGAATATTAGGCTATTGCATGACTTAAACAAAAAGAAGTTGGCCGAATAAGCTTCTTTAGCTAATGCACCACAAAATCGTGTACACTTGGGCCTACTCAAGCGATTAAGATAAAAATTCAAAAGGATGACCGAAAAACCTAAAATTTACGAACTATCGCAGCATGCCTTATTCCAATTAATTGTTCCCACTTGTTGAAGGAAAGACTTATTAATTAGGCAGATCTTTTAAAACCCAGTTTAAACCAATTTTAAGTACAGTAATAAAATTTAAAACAACAATTTAAAACATATTTTTAGTTGAAAGACATTCACTCTTAGGAAAGTTTATAATATTATCTGGGTTAATGAGCGGTTTCGTACTTTCGTACCTACATGAGAGAAATGGATTGTAGGCTATAACAGAAACCTTCTAATATACTCGTATTTTGTCTTGTAAGCGTGATCGCATACTCACCGGCGGCCGATGTGGCGGCGCCAGTACCCGCCGCGGCAGCGTGGTGTCGCCACTGCTGCACCACTGTAGTCTCCATGCTGTGTCGCGTGCCGCCACCGCTGTGACGCTGCGACTGTCGCGTGCTCGCACCTACTGCCGACTGTCGCGACGCTGTCGCCGCCGCCGCGACGCCGCGGTGACGCTCCACGCGCACGCGCGCGCGACACAGGACACAGGTGACCGCGCCCCGCCCCCTCCCCTGTCGCAAAATGGCGCCCGCCCGCCCGCCCGCCCGCGACATTCTATTGATATTTCCGAATACACTCTTGAACTCTTCCCGACCCTGGCCGGCCAGGGGGGGGATGCGACACCGACCCTGGATTCTTTGACGCAGGGCGGGTGGTGGGAGTGGGGGCGGTGTAGGCTTTGACGCTAAAGGCTTATTTTTGGACGCAGAGATATAAATAATTAATATATATTTTTAACACGGGATATTGTACCTATGGGCCTAAAAATTCACATTTTTTGTACCCGGTAATAGGAAAGAAATTTTATTTTTCCATATAGGTCTTAACTGTCGCCAAATGAGGGGGGTTGGCAGGGTAATGCAATGCATATAACATAAAAACAACTTTTACAACACTTGCTATTTACGCTTATGTAGCTGAACAAACTTTTTTTACAACGGTACGTCTTTTGAGAGATACCGGTAAGAAGGTAAAATCCCCGCATGTCGTTGTTATATAGGCCTAGATAGAGCATTCTCGTATTTTACAAATGTAGAAAATACATGGTAACAAATTAATTATGTGCTTTTAATAAAACAATGAAATCATTTAATTGCAGCCGAGTTATGCGTAACAGTTTAGAAAAATTTAAATTGAAAGTAGGCTTATAAAATTAAAATAAAAAACCCTGAAGGAGAACAACCTACATTGGTAAACCATACAGCGTTATTATTTTGCGTTTACTAATCTGTAGACTACTCGGACAATGTACTTTCACACTTAGGTGGTTTCCATAATATGCCCTATATTTATAAAACATGTTATTTTAAATATACCTTATATACTTAATTCAAACTAACATTGGCCAAACAATGCCCAACTTGTAAAGCGGCCTTATTCATATAGGCCCTACTGTAATTTATTTGGGTATACCTTTCCTTCAATGAGCTTTATTAATTTACAGTAGAACTGTGATAATTAAAATAAATTTCTAATTTACAGACTGCTGTTCACTTCCCGTACCTTTACATCGTGATCACCTAGAGTATCAGTAGCATGTTTAGGCCTAGTGTTTATTTTAACATTAAATGAAGGACTTTGTCCATAATGGTTCAAAAAATATTTATTTTGGGGATTATTTATTTTTCCATTATATACGGTAGCCTGCTTATGACTAGGACTTTTACTGATTTTATTTTTTACATATTTCTACTAGTTTGTAGAAGTCTCAATTTAAAATAATTATTCAAACTTTAAATTACCATGCACAACATGTGTATTAAGATTTTTGGGTCCAGCCCTGACAAACCCAAATAAAATAAATTCTAAAATTTTTATGATTTAAAATTAAACAACTATTTTATTTCCATAACCTTTTTTTACAAGGAACACTTTTACAACCCCATCGATGACGTCGGCCGAACTCTGTTGTACTCATAATGACAACAAAGCCGATGTACGTTCATTGTTATTGTTACAGTTCTCTTACATGACACAAGTTTTACTAACCCACATCCCGCGAGGGGAGGGGGGCATTGATCCTTCACCCCTACTCACCCCTCATTCTCTCTCTCTCTTCCACACCCCTACATTGTCATTCCGACCCTGCCGTCAGTTCCTGGCAGCGTCGTTCAAAGAGGGAGAAACAATAAGGAGCTAGGTGTTATGCGTTATATTAGGTCTATACATGTTTAAAGTCCCCTAATTAGAACATTAACTTAGAAGTATTAGATAAGAAGATTTATTCATGACTGGAAGAACAGCCCAAAAATCGTTTTAACAAATACTGGACACTCTGGGGAAACAATTTAATCAATTAATTCTACTTAAGTTATTAATTGCACGTTGGAGTGGAGAGGGTGCTTTGTTGTTCCATATACAAGCTTCATTGAAACGTACAAAATCTGAAATTCGTTACATTTCATAGACTACTAAACCTGCTGTTCTATCAAAAACATAATGAAAATTAGAAAAATGATTAAAATAATTTTTGTCATTTTTTATCTCTTTTTTACACTTTGTGAAAACTTGTAAAATCATTGTAGATTTTTAAAACATTCTATAAAACTAAAATCTTAGCAAGGATATTAACTAAAATTCATCCAAATATGCTAAAACTGTAACCGGAATGTTAGTTAATTCAGTAGTACAGTATGTCTTAATTTGTCAATGAGGCTCTTATTGGGTGATTTTTATGAGACAGCTTGATTCCATTTTTAATTAGTCTACATTAAAATAATGGGTTTTATTTGAACGTCTCATAATTTTTTGTTGAAAAAATTTAGATATAGGTGATCTAAGTTTTTATTTTATTCATTCATTATTATTTTAGTACTTTAAATTATGCTTATCACACCATCGCTCGTGACTTGTACATTAACAATCGCATTGGTCTTGACACTGGAATCTCATCAACTATAAAAGACCAGTAGTTAACTACCCTGTCAATTAACTAAAGTATAAGTTATGAGTCTATAAAACTCTTTATTAAACCCAGAGAAATTGCATACATTAACCAACTGCCATCACTGGTCAAATGTGAACCAGAATTTACGGTATCATTAACAACTCAATCAAAGAAAATAATGTGATTAGCATCATCAGGTTTTAGTTGGAGTAGGGACCAAAACGACGTATAGCTGGGACATAACTGCGGACGTAACCCCACTAACTGATGAGAGGTTATAATTAGTGAACAGATGAATATTAAACCTGTAAATGACGAACAGTTTTGTAGAACGGTAGAGCCTATAGAGGTAGAGTTGTAAAACGGTAGAGTTCTGGATACAGCTGAGATTTAATATTAATGAATTGGTAGCCTACTATAATAAAACCTATAAGGATAACTTCTTCCCAGCAGACCAAAATATGGTGCATGGTGATCAATAGTAAAACCCACAAAGCTAAATATTAAATAAAGCCATTTTAAAGGCATATATGATCTGAAAAAAACCCGTCATTGATAGACCAAAAATATTTTCTTTAAGCACAATAAATTATATGCCAACATTTATAAGTGCTGTGTTTAATGCACTTTTATACATATATAATGTAGAACACATATACATAGCGCTAAAACTGACAATATTCAGACAGGAGTAAAAGGAGATCAGCTACATTAAAAAAGTCTTGTGCCTATTTAGCATGTAGTAAATTACATGTGGCCTAATTAACTGGTCTATTTGCATGTGAGAAAACAAACAAAAATCTTGTGTTAGTAAAATAGCCTACTATTAAATATCCCCTACTTAAGTATTAATAATGATATTTATTATGATATTATAGTGTGTACCTAAGTACACTAGTATTTCAATAATATTTTTACACCCCTAAAACATTCCATGCATTGCATAGGTGAAACCAATTTTTTTTTAATTATTGACCGTAATGATCAAATTGTCATTATATAGCCTCATGGCATTTTTAGTTATTTTTCAGATGCGCCTATACTTAATAAGGAATAGTCTAACAAATACAGTAATAGAAAGCTAAAAAAAATAAGGCTACTGTGTTAAATTTTTAGACCTTAAATTTGAAAAATTAAAACTGGGATGGTTATGATTTTTAAAAATGCCTTCTATACAAGTTATAGTGTTAAAAAAGCATGCACGCAATAGGAGAGAGGATGTGGTAGTTGGTGTTATTTGTAAAGTGCACCGCACTATGCATTATGTAGGTATATGATACTGATAAACTAAAAGTTATTATAACCTAAATTTGATCCACTGTTTGAATCTGATGGGAATTAATCACGATTCAAATTTAGAGATGGGGAAGGTTTGAAAAGCCGTATTTTAATAATTGTAGTCTAATACTACACTGACATCAACAAACGTTATTACTCTGTACAATGAAATTAGGCCTATAAGATTCAAAATACGCCTAAAAATACTTCACTGAAAATGTTAATTAGCTTACTGAAGTGTACAGCATTTTTTTTAACAGGTGTTAAATTTTATATACATTTGTTTATTACAAAGATGCGTATCTCAATTTTAATGTATTCTGAGGTTTTATAATGTATGAAAAATCTAAACAACAAACCCAATGCAATAAATAAGTTATTAGGTTAGTAGGTAATAAATGAACAATTATTGCAATTCTAATTTTGAAGTTATATTAAATTATTAAACAATAATATAGGATAATAACCACAAACTAAATATATTAAAATAATGCGCATGATTTATCACAATTTATTAAAATAACCATGTAGGCTTAGCCTTTATAGGCCTACAGTATACGGTAGTCTGTTATTGAGGATTTAGTAAAAAAAAAATTTTGCATGTAGGCCTATGCACTGAAGCCGACGAAGAAGGAAAAGTATTCAATATTTTTAAAGTAAATGGTGGTTAATTTTTTTAGGAAGTAACTGACCATTGTTTTTGTTGTACACCTATAACATAAAGGGCATCAGGGTATAGCCTAAGTTACACACTGTACCGTGTTAGGTCTAAGAAATACATAACGAAGGCAATATTAGAATGTGCATATATAGGTTTTGGATTGTGTGTATGTTTTTGTGTTGCTTTCTTATTTGCATTGATTTAAAAAAAAAACAGGGACTATAGGGAGATGAACCTTTCCAATCGGCAAACTCAAATGTCGATAGTCCTAGAAATTGATTTTCTATTGTTTTGCATGTGCTTTCATCCAAATAAAACTGTACCGGCGATTAGAATTATTTCTGAAAATTATTGTTTGCAATTGATTATTTTCAATAGGTAGGGCCTACTTAAAATAATTATAGACTACTGTACCTATTAAATTAGGCTGTACAGTATAAGCTTTGACGAAATTTATTTTTAGGCTTACGTGTGAGTAGGCATTTATTATTCAAATTATTTCTCGTGCAATATTATAGAACTATATTTCAAATATTTTTTTGTCCTCGAAGCTATTTAGAATTAGTTTAATTTATATGCGCATCACTCATTCTCTATGCTAACAATAACTTCTAAGTCAAAAACCCTTTTTAAATAAAAAAAGTTATTTTCAAAAACGTCTTGAATTTACAACATTAAGTTTTTATAAACTTAAGTTTTTTTTATAAACTTAAGTTTTTTTATAAATTTAAGTTTTTTAATAAACTTAAGTTTTTATCAAAGGGAAAGGAATGTATGCTACTCTTCAATGTTTGCTGATTTGGTGAGCGAAAACAAAATTAAAATATTATGCATGTGATGAAAGAACATAACCTAAAAGTTACTGGGTATTGAAGACATTATTGGCTACTCACCGATTCCCATCTCTCCATAAAACTCATTCCGATCCTTAGCCACCATCCAAGGATTTTCTCTCTCCTCTTTTTTCGAGTTCATCCACAGTCGTCGGCTAACTCTGGAGACACAATCACCACCTCACCATGTCACATCCAAAACAACTAAGTCAACTTCACACAACGTGCAGAATACAGTGGTGGTACAGTCACAAAACCAAAACAACCGCAAACTTGGGCCAAAGTTAGTAAACTTCGCGCGCCGTCACTGCGTTGCTCCCCTCTCTCTCTGTCGCGCGTCCGCACTGTTCGGAGGACAGTCGCATACTGAAATTGTCGCCCTACGGAACATCTGTCCCCCCTCCCCCGCCTGTGACTGGGACCCTCCCCTCCCCTCCTCGTAGGCCGCAGAATGTCACCGAGCCAACCAAACGTAGGGGGCGTTCTTTACTATTGTCACCGTCACCACGCCGCTGGCTACAGGCGCTTTACCGGCACCGGCACCGGCTTGGCCCCTCCCCCTCTCTAGCACTCAACATTGGAATTCTTCGTACTTGTTGGTGACGTAATGGATAAACCTAATCATGAAAGCCATCATTTTGTTTCAAGAATAACGTCTTTAGTTTTTATGCTTGATTATTTGTTTAATCGTGACACATCAGGTACATTAAATTTGTCAAGGTAGACTACTTCTCTTCTCAGTCATAGACCAAAGCTTGTTGGATGGCCATTGGTATCTGAGAAATAGGAGAATAATCAGGAACTAGAGATCGCCCTCTGGCCGAAATTCGACTAAAAATACAGTTGATCTTGAGCCAATTAGTTTTAATTTTTTTTTATAATTGAAACAGCTAGCATTTGTTATTACAACAGCTGCCTCATGATTCAATCAATTATCCTTCTCCCATAAGATTAACATTGAAACTTTGAAAGCCTGTAGGTCATAGCCCTGGGGGTAGGTGGGAATTATAACGCGATTCTGCTCATCTACAGCACAATACCTTTCTGACGGTATGCGCAGATTTCTCCTGCGATGCACACAAGCTGAGAAAAAAAGGAGGAAATGAAACATGCTTGCCTATTAATATCAGGAATTATTCATTTCACATCCAAGTTTAACTATACATTAACCTCCAAAACACATCAGTGTTCCGTTTAAGAACACAGGCGTCTTGTATTTTGTGAGTAGGCCTAAATTTGTCCTGTACTGTATATCAATATTGTCTAATAATTGAGAAAATACATTTTAATATGGTTTTAATACAACTATTCCGTTTCAATGATCATAACAGAAATTTCATGTTTATAGAGTTATGCAGAGCAGAGCAGAGTATGACCATGAAGAGTTTTTAAAAGTTTAAAGGGATTGTAAAGGGGGGAGGGATGAAGGGGCTGTATAAGGCGACTTTGTAAAAGTATTTACAACCACCGAGGTTATGAAAGAAATAACCCGTGTTAGCCTATGTGAATATGACAGCGCTGGAGCGGTATTTATATGGGACTAATTATTCTATAATAAATGTTTAAGTCTTTTATCAGAACAAGATTATAGCCACCACTACTGCCTTCTTCTCCCACAAAGGATCAAGTTTGAACACAAATGGACCATAAAAAAGTCTATGACTAAAGTAGGCCTACCCTTAAAAATGTAGGCCTACCGATGTCCACAAAGTCTTGTCCTGATTTCATAGCTTTGCTGTACGGATACCATTATAGCCAAACGCATCTTACATTTCTTATTTTAAAGAAAATTTAATCTAGTTTTTTTCTCATTAATTTGGTAATAAACATAAAACACACATCAGTTGATTGACAACAATGCAGTTGACTTAACACCCTAACAAATCGTCATGGCCCGACTAAATTACCACATCATTCACCATACACTTGACCTCTTTGGATTTCTTTATGTTCTCTGATTTGTCAAGTAGGTATTTGGATTAGGCCATTCTTCCAAGTTTAGAAACTCTAAAAGACAAAATAATAAATGCAATGATGTCCATTACTCAGGAATTGTTAACTGAAACCGAAAAATGGTTTTTAATAAAAAAACCTAACTAAAAAAGTCGCCTATACAAGACTTTCAGGTAACCCAAGGCGCACACATAGACGTGGATTGAGTATATTTGAATAGCTGTAAAAACTTAAAAAAATACTGGTTAAAACTGAAAATAAAACTTTATCTTAGCACCAATTGTTTTCATACTATTCGACTTCTTTATCAGGGCAAGACTTTATGCCCTGATACTTAATGTGTAGAAATGTAAACAAATTAGGATTTGCTATTATCTAGAGTAGGTAGGCCTACTTCAACAGGTTGTAAGTCAATAAAACTCCAAGAGGATTCTATTTATTTGTTTGATTTCAAAACCTCTCAACCATAAGAAAGTAAAAATTTACAACTTTTTTTATATTAAAAACGGCACTGCGATGACTCATCAGCAAAATAATTGTGTCGAATTTATACATACATCACATTAATATTATTACTTAGTCTTAGATTTACAAAATTTTAACCATTCTGGTGGAGATATTTATTTATACTAAACAAAAGACCTACAGTTCTCGTAAGCAATATAAATTTGCAGAAAGTTTATAAAGATAAATTAATAAGATCTTTATTTGGTGAGCGGCTTTCAAATTTACCTTCTTTGATTTTCAATACAACTCCGTTCAATAAACCAGAATTATTTATATTTTCAGTATGAAAATGATTTATTTGTAACATGCTAAATATTGTTTCTGCCATTTATTAGTGCTTTATAACTTTTTGTTTTTACTTACAATGGCAGGGCATTATGCATAAGGGAACCAAAGAACGAGAATGCTTCTTTTTCCGTTTCAGTTCTAAGCCTCGGCAAAAGTATTTTATAGGCATATGGATTTTTTTTGTTTTAATTCATGGAGCCTTAGTAAGAAAAGGATCAATCCTTACTGTCAATACAATAATAGATTACAATGGGTTAAACAAATGAGTGGAAGCCACACTGTCGACTATCAATTTGGCTATTATAGAAGCTACACTGTCGACCTATGACTTTGATAAAAAATTACAGACTCCATAACATCTTAAAATTGTATTCAATGATGCAGCTGAGATTTGGTGTTGATAAAACAAAACATATAGGTTTTATTACCGAATTTTTAAGAAGGATACAACTAATTAAACCAATCGTTTATTGGATTACACCTTAATTATTTAACTACATTTCAAAAAATTGGTTGAACATTTAGCCATTATGTACGGCCAACAGAAGTACTTCTTGTAGTCGGGATTCAGTTCAGTGTTTAAGTCTAGTACATGAGTAGCCTATTATGTGAAACATGGGAAATCTAAAAGCAAATGGGTAGGATTCCCAATGTATTTTAAAACAAAAATAAACCCAAGCCGATAACATAATCTATAACATTTTTATATTTTTATTCTTGCAAAGGTTTTTGTGATGGCGTTGCAAACAAATAAATACACCTACTCACTTTCCCATTTATAGGCTAATAGAAGCGTTGAAAAAAGTAACATTGAAATTCTACTGTGATATTATGATAACTGTGTGGGTTATATGTGTAGGTTTGATTGGTTAGGGTGAAGTGCCTGGTAAGTGTTTGCTCTTTTATATATAGGGAAAAAACGATTGTCGAAAAGTTTTCTTAAAATTGTTTTATCTTGTTACATAATGAGGGATGACATGTTTACTCATCATAAAAATGAAATAATTTAATAAAAAAATTAGTAAACAAAATAATATAAAGATGGTTAAACACTACTCTTTGCAGTCAAAGTAAAACAGATGCTGTAATAACAACTTTAAATTCCAACGACTTCGACAGATAACGTAAAATACAAAATAAGATATAAAGAGTATAAAATAGTTATAATATTAAAACAGATAAGTCAACGAATGCCTCTGGTTTAGATAAGCGGAATAAATCATGATGTAAAATACCAGCAAAAGTTGTATGTTAATAGTAAACGTGTTATAACGCTCGTGAATATTAAGGCGCAGGATAGGCAATATAGGTACAGCCTCAAACTCGCATTGGCCATCTCTACCCCTGTCACTAGTCTAACTTTGAATTTTTTTAGTTGATGTAATGGGATATGCATTTATATTGACAAAAACTCTACCAATTTTCGATGATGGGTTTTATACCTTCAAATCACTTATGAAAACCATATAGCTATAACATTTTCAATGGTAAGCCCTTCTATAATTTTCAATTTCTATAAGGCGTAGGCCTATGTCGTATCTTTAGATTTTCTATAAACTTGGACTTATCGGTCATTTACAAGCATTAAATAATCTTTATATCCTCAAAGTAGTCATTTCCGAGACCTAAATTTATCATCACATATTGATAAGTGACTTTATCTCTTAAAATGTTTAAGAAAGTATGATATCAGTCCCATAATTTTTGTGAATGGGCAATTAACCAACATAAATAGAAACAAAAAACGCCTACTGCCACAAAACTCATATTTCTAATAGTTGTCAACATTCCAGAAGATAAGCTAGAATCTTCCACTGATGGTTGTGGACTCGAAGTGCCAAGTCAGTTATTTATATGCGAGGGTAACATTTGTTTATCATTAATAGCTACTATTTGATAACACAGATCAATGACGCGTCAGCATTCTGTCACGCAATATTATAACGTTTTTACATGGCAGCTGACGAATCATTTAGTTTATTTGGAAATAGTTCAGAATCCTCCTTTATACTGTAAAATTATTTTTTATAAAAAGTCATACTAAACTGATCATTTATACCAATAAATACTAATAAGACTACAAAACTAAAACTACGAGTACAGTAAATTTCAAGCCACTAGCAAATATTATAAATAATTCAAATTAAATTAATGGCTCATTTTACATAGAGATAAAATTTACTTTACGAAAAGATTGTTCAACGGAATTTTTACAAACTTTGTTTCTGTAAGGCAAACAAATAGTGTGGTGAAATTAAGCAAAAATATATAATTCATGGTTATAGCCCCTGAGCTGTGAGAATTAACGTAAAGCAATCACGTAAAGCAATAACGTAACCAGCAATGATTTTGGTAAGTAATTTAGTCTTACCAAAATCTATCTCCAAAATTAGAAAATTTTTGGATAGCCAATTATTGCTAAAATGTGTTACAATTAGTGCTAAGGCGAGACAGGTCATACCCTGACCTATCTCAAAGGTTTCCTGAAATCCCCAATGGGGAAAACGATTAAAAATTATGAGATGGCCCACTATAGTCAGACAATAAATCTTATGTTGGCTGATTAGCTTTTTGGATATCAAATTGTTATGCAAAAAACAATTTCTCTTAACTATTAAACTTGTCACAAACTCTAAAAATGCCAACACAACTGTCTAAAAATGTTTTGAGTCCAAAATGGCAGCCTGTAAAACCTGAAATAAAAATGAATTTTAATCTAAACGCTTTACATTACAAAAATATTTGAAACACTTGACCTTTTGAGGCCCCAGTTTTGCTTCAAACGTTTGTTATTGCAATCAACTTGAATTATGAAGATATAGCTTTACAAATGATTATTGTACTGTTCTTGAGCCACCCTCTTCTTGGACGTCTAAAAGAGGAAGTCCCGAAAAATTTTTTAAAGTCTATAGCCATGATGTACATAACTTACAATGTCTTAGTAAAGTAGGCCTACATAGCCATCAAATCAAACCTCATTTTTTTTAAAAATATGTTGAAAGTGAACATAAGCATAGATTAAGCATACTCCTCAAGGGGTATGCTCCTACTCCAAGGGGTATACTCCTCTCCCTTGGGGAGTAGGCCTATGCTTAATCTATGACATAAGGTAAACACTTCAAAGTTTTGATCCTATTAATTTCATCGTATTTTGAACTTCGTTCGTTTTCCTCCTGATGACCACTCCGCGACCACCATATTGAGACAGAGTTTTTGGCCTTATTCTACCATTTAAGACTTTAATTTGATTGTTTTGAAAATTTTGCATCCCTCCCTTTAATTTCAGCGAATTTCTCTATAGAATAGGGCCTACGAATTTTTATTTAAAACATCCTCTGGGACGGCCCCCTAAGGATGTCATTATAGAGAAACCTTCTTCGGCATTTGTCACATCATACATTTTTTTAAACGTCTTTACATTTGGAGTAATAATCCACAATCCCGAAACAAAAGGTTGAGTGTTAAAAAGGTACAATATTGCATTTTGAAGTTTTAGACTACCAATAGGAATTTAATAGAAGTTTGTTTGTCTTCCATTTCCGTCTCGTTCATCCATTTAAAGTCTAATTTGCGGCATTGGACTCTGATAAGTGAAATCTTTAATTTGATGTTCATAACAATTCTGTTTATATTTAAGATTTTTTTCTGATTCTTGGTCAGCCATCACAGCTGACATGATGAAAATGCTGGATTACTTCAAAGGACAATTTGTGTTTTGTTACTATAACTTCACAAATGCTATTTATTTATCTTTTAACAAACAAAACAAACATTAAAGTGGGCTGAAAGGACTTTTTTACACATGCACAAACCTTCTGAGATGTATTGAAATTAACAGATATAGGGGTCTAACATTTTTAACATTTTTTAAAAAGTTTTTTGTTATTGTCAAATAAAATTTTATTGTAACTGGCCTAACCCTCTAATTTTTTTAATGGTCTCCGTTAGGGATTTCATGGGACTTTCTGATATTTTTCATTTTCCCTATAAACCCCATAATACATCAAGCCTCCGTTTCAGTCAATCTGCTATTGGCAAAATGTAAGTTTGTATCCTGCAAACAATACCTGGACGCAAGTGATCAACAGCATCACGAAAGGCAGATCCGTGCTAAATCATACGAAATCTGTAGATAAACTGCACAGAAACAGCAGTGTTGTATGCAGTTCCTGGATTTGGTCATTCGGTTCACTTCTTCTTTGGCAATGCAATTATCAAGAGCAGGAATACAGTACCGGTAATGAGAAAATATCAAAGTAATGGCTGACCCACTTATAGATTTGCAACATCGTAGGTAGGATGGATCTGTAGGCAGCAACCTCCTCAAATACTTATTGAAAAAGATCAGTGACGGACATTAGATCAGACTCACTATTTTCAAGATTAACGCCCAGTCTCTTAAAAGAGTTTGCCACTTTTTGAGAGTGATTCCTAAGTTGCACGTACACGTATCGTCCTTTAAAAAATATTGGGTGGTGCAACATATAGAAATGTGCACCATATCTCAATGGCCACAATTCTATTCTCTAACCTTAAATGATGTCAAGGGTGCCTTTATTATTGAGTCACTAAGGAAGTGTTGCGAAATGCTACGGCACTAGGTGTCTATTATAGGAGGACAAGTCGGAGGAGGGATTTCATTACAAAAGCGTAGTGTTATTCTCCCTATCTCTCGAAGAAAGTCTCTGTGTCGTGTGGTGTCCTTTTGTTACATGATGTCCCTGAGTCCCCATGCATCATTGAGTGATCTGCTGAAGGTTTATATGATTCTCCCATGAGATGAATCTGCCAGGATAATTAATATGGTGGTTTGATTTTTTTATTTTTTTTTTATTTTTAATTTTTTAATTGCTCAAATATTCTTTTTAGTGAGTTTTGCAAGAAGAGTCGGCGGATTGCAGGATGTTCATCCAAGTAATAAGTTCTCCATAGATCACTGGGCATGGCATTGGTGACTATTAAATTTTAACATTAAATTTTATTTTACAATATGAAATTGTTTGTTTTTTTACATCCTTTATTTTAAATTATACATTTATTTGATTGTAAATTCATAACTACAGATAATATTTTACTGAGCAGCCGTTTCATTTCGGGATGTGTTTCGATTAAACGACTATAGGAACTTCTTGTCCTCTTCTCCTAGTGTCATTTATCTCCGAGTAAAGTTCCTTGGCGTAGAGAGTCGGAGGAGGACTCAGCAGTTCGTCGTGATAATTCGAGGCCCATTTGTCTTATCGAGATTTTTGTTTAAAGCTCATGATATCTTATCTCAGGGTCTTCTTCCAAGGAAGAGGTTGAGTAGTGTAAAAGTAAGGCTTTTAAAACAGTTCAAGGTCACCTGAGGTATGACGTCATCGATGACGTCATCGAGGTCAATGACCTCATCGATGACGTCATCGATTGCATCATCGATGACGTCATCACCAATGACGTCACTTCCATGACGTCACACCCATGACGTCACAGAAATGACGTGCTGATGACGTCATCACCCCTTACGTCATCAAGATGACGTCATCGATGTCACAAAGGTCAAGGTCACGCTGAAACCTAAAATTTTTTGGAACTTTTGCTGTTTCTCGCACTACGCTCCGAGTTTCAGTCAGGTTACCGTGACCTTGACGACTTGGAGCGAATTTGCGATGAGAAACAGCAAAAGTGCTGAGGAAACTTGAAGTTTGCAACGTGACTCTGCCTAAACCATCATGTGACACCGCTCGGGTGACCTTGAACTGTTCCAAAAGCCTTACTTTAACCATTACTGCAACCGCGATGTGCACCCTACGACAGACACCGAGCGACTGACTGTCCGGCCCTGCGCACTCTAGGTATATGGGAAGTGGTGGGGGGAATTTGTGATGACCATGGGAAAGTTAAAAATGCCAAGTCAGGTAGCACTGTTTCGGTGCTACCTTAAATTTACATGTTAAAGTGTGATGACCTTGAGGTTGACTGTAAATTTGGGACTTAGGATTGTTTTTAAAGATGTATCTAAAGAATCTTCAGATTTGAGTCAACACTTAGAAAAATTTACTCTTAGTAAAACTGTTTAATGTGTATTTGCCAGAGTTTAAGTGTGGTGACCTTGAAATACCCGAAATTGTCAGGAATTGGAGTAGCAACCGCGATGCACACCCTACGACAGTCACAGAGCGACTGACTGTCCGGCCCCGCGCACTCTAGGTATATGGGAAGTGGTGGGGGAAACTGCGATGACCTCGGGAAACTTGAAAATGTCAAGCCAGGTAGCACCGTTTTGGTGCTACCTTAAATTTACATGTTAAAGTGTGATGACCTTGAGTAAAAACATAGAAATACTACAAGTTGATACCGTCCCAGAGTTAAAGTGTGGTGACCTTGAGTGAAAACACTGAAATACTATAAGTTGAAATCACCCCAGAGTTAAAGTGTGATGACCTTGAGTGAAAACACAGAAATACTACAAGTCGATCCCGTCCCAGCGTTAAAGTGTGGTGACCTTGAGTCAAAACACAGAAATACTACAAGTCGATCCCGCCCCAGAGTTAAAGTGTGACGACCTTGAGTCAAAACACTGAAATACTTTAAGTCAAAATCATCCCAGAGTTAAAGTGTGATGACCTTGAGTCAAAACACAGAAATAATACAAGTTGCTGCAGTCTCAGAGTTAAAGTTTGGTGACCTTGAGTTAAAATACTGAAGTACTACAAGTCGATATTGCCCCAGATTTAAAGTGTGATGACCTTGAGTCAAAACATAGAAATACTACAAGTTGATACCACCCCAAAGTTAAAGTGAAGTGACCTAGATTCAAAACTTTTAAAAATACTTACATATAGAGAGTTGGAGAACAGCAGAGTTAAAGTGTGATAACCTTGAGTGAAAACACTGAAATACCACAAGTCGATATTGTCCCAGAGTTAAAGTGAAGTGACCTAGATTCAAAACTTTTAAAAATACTTACATATAGAGAGTTGGAGAACAGCAGAGTTAAAGTGTGGTGACCTTGAGTGAAAACACTGAAATACCACAAGTCGATATTGTCCCAGAGTTAAAGTGAAGTGACCTAGATTCAAAACTTGTAAAAATACTTACATATAGAGAGTTGGAGAACAGCGAGACGCACCGCATGGAAGCCGGAGACATACTGGCCGAGCGGTGTTGTGCAGCCTAGGGACTCAGTTGTGGTGGGGGTATAGCCAACACTTAGAGTAGAAGTGTTGTGGGTGACCTTGACCCACTTGAACCCCCCCCCCCGGCGAAAAGTTTGGCGAGCCCCCCCCCCGAACTTTTTTTTCGAAAAAAATTTTTGACCTTGACCAAAAAGTTTTTTGCTCCGGACGAGAAGTGACCCCCCCGAACTTTTTTTCGAAAAAATTTTTGACCTTGACCAAAAAGTTTTTTGCTCCGGACGAGAAGTGACCCCCCCCCCCCGAACTTTTTTTTTCGAAAAAATTTTTGACCTTGACCAAAAAGTTTTTTGCTCCGGACGAGAAGTGACCCCCCCCCCACCCCCTCCCACACCCTCCCACACCCCTGATATCCTGGGCGTGACCACCCCGGTGGGGATATAAGGCGGCCCGGCCACAGCCGGCTCGCAGCCCGTCCCCGCGCGTTGAGCTACCTAAAGGTTTGAGCAAACACTTAGAAATATTTACTCTTCGTACGATTAGAAGTAAAGTTTTCATCTCAACAGAAGTACCCCCAGGTTTGAACCAACACTTAGAAAAATTTACTCATGGTACAACAGTTTTATGTTTTTGCCAAATAAGTGTAAGTGTGGTAAATTGAACTGGCTAAAATGTTATAATTTGCTAAGTTTTTATTGTTGTACATGACCCCCCCGAGAATAAATCCTAAACTTTAACTTAACACCGTAGAGCAGAGTGCCGACACCAGTGTGCACCCCACGACAGTCGCAGAGCGACTGATCGTACGGCTCCGGGTGCCCTAGGTATAAGGAAAGTGGTGGGGGGAATTGCGATGACCTTGGGGACTTTAACAATTGTGACTATATGTAAAATTTAGTTTTTCATTATTTCAACCTAAGGTCTTGGCTTTTCGCGTTTCAGAGTGTATTAAAGCGATTTAGCTATTAATTGTAAAATTGATTTCTTAAAAGATAGTCATTTTTACGCTGGGTGTTGATAAATTTGTTAGAGTCCCGATTGCCCATACAAAACCAAACTTTTTTATTGTTCAATATTTCAGTCTGGGACTTCGGATTTACATGTTTCAGCGTATTTTAGAGTGTTTAAGCTTATCTTAAAAATTTGAAAAACTTTTAACATTTTATACTAAAATTTGCGAGTTGACTGATAGAATATTTCTATGTCAGGAGTGACTATAGGTAAAATTTAAGTTTTCGTTATTTCAACCTAAGGTCTTGGCTTTTCGCGTTTCAGAGTGTATTAAAGCAATCTAGCTATTAATTGTAAAATTGATTTCTTAAAAGATAGTTATTTTTACGCTGGGTGTTGATAAATTTGTTAGAGTCCCGATTGTCCATACAAAACCAAACTTTTTTATTATTCAATATTTCAGTCTGGGGCTTCGGATTTACATGTTTCAGCGTATTTTAGAGTGTTTAAGCTTATCTTAAAAATTTGAAAAACTTTTAACATTTTATACTAAAATTTGCGAGTTGACTGATAGAATATTTCTATGTCAGGAGTGGATATAAGTAAAATTTAAGTTTTCGTTATTTCAACCTAATGTCTTGGCTTTTCGCGTTTCAGAGTGTATTAAAGTGATCTAGCTATTAATTGTAAAATTGATTTCTTAAAAGATAGTCATTTTTACGCTGGGTGTTGATAAATTTGTTAGAGTCCCGATTGCCCATACAAAACCAAACTTTTTTATTATTCAATATATCAGTCTGGGATTTCGGATTTACACGTTTCAGCGTATTTTAGAGTGTTTAAGCTTATCTTAAAAATTTGAAAAACTTTTAACATTTTTTACTAAAATTTGCGAGTTGACTTATAGAATATTTCTGTCAGGAGTGACTATAGGTAAAATTTAAGTTTTCGTTATTTCAACCTAAGGTCTTGGCTTTTCGCGTTTCAGAGTGTATTAAAGCGATCTAGCTATTAATTGTAAAATTGATTTCTTAAAAGATAGTCATTTTTACGCTGGGTGTTGGTAAATTTGTTGGAGTCCCGATTGCCCATACAAAACCAAACTTTTTTATTATTCAATATTTCAGTCTGGGACTTCGGATTTACATGTTTCAGCGTATTTTAGAGTGTTTAAGCTTATCTTAAAAATTTGAAAAACTTTTAACATTTTATACTAAAATTTGCGAGTTGACTGATAGAATATTTCTATGTCAGGAGTGACTATAGGTAAAATTTAAGTTTTCGTTATTTCAACCTAAGGTCTTGGCTTTTCGCGTTTCAGAGTGTATTAAAGCAATCTAGCTATTAATTGTAAAATTGATTTCTTAAAAGATAGTCATTTTTACGCTGGGTGTTGATAAATTTGTTAGAGTCCCGATTGTCCATACTAAACATAACTTTTTTATTATTCAATATTTCAGTCTGGGGCTTCGGATTTACATGTTTCAGCGTATTTTAGAGTGTTAAAGCTTATCTTAAAAGTTTGAAAAACTTTTAACATTTTTTACTAAAATTTGCGAGTTGACTTATAGAATATTTCTGTCAGGAGTGACTATAGGTAAAATTTAAGTTTTCGTTATTTCAACCTAAGGTCTTGGCTTTTCGCGTTTCAGAGTGTATTAAAGCGATCTAGCTATTAATTGAAAAATTGATTTCTTAAAAGATAGTCATTTTTACGCTGGGTGTTGGTAAATTTGTTAGAGTCCCGATTGTCCATACAAAACCAAACTTTTTTATTATTCAATATTTCAGTCTGGGGCTTCGGATTTACATGTTTCAGCGTATTTTAGAGTGTTTAAGCTTATCTTAAAAATTTGAAAAACTTTTAACATTTTTTACTAAAATTTGCGAGTTGACTGATAGAATATTTCTGTCAGGAGTGACTATAGGTAAAATTTAAGTTTTCGTTATTTCAACCTAAGGTCTTGGCTTTTCGCGTTTCAGAGTGTATTAAAGCGATCTAGCTATTAATTGTAAAATTGATTTCTTAAAAGATAGTCATTTTTACGCTGGGTGTTGGTAAATTTGTTAGAGTCCCGATTGCCCATACAAAACCAAACTTTTTTATTATTCAATATATCAGTCTGGGATTTCGGATTTACACGTTTCAGCGTATTTTAGAGTGTTTAAGCTTATCTTAAAAGTTTAAAAAACTTTTAACATTTTTTACTAAAATTTGCGAGTTGACTTATAGAATATTTCTGTCAGGAGTGACTATAGGTAAAATTTAAGTTTTCGTTATTTCAACCTAAGGTCTTGGCTTTTCGCGTTTCAGAGTGTATTAAAGCGATCTAGCTATTAATTGAAAAATTGATTTCTTAAAAGATAGTCATTTTTACGCTGGGTGTTGGTAAATTTGTTAGAGTCCCGATTGCCCATACAAAACCAAACTTTTTTATTATTCAATATATCAGTCTGGGATTTCGGATTTACATGTTTCAGCGTATTTTAGAGTGTTTAAGCTTATCTTAAAAATTTGAAAAACTTTAACATCTTTTACTAAAATTTGCGAGTTGACTGATAGAATATTTATGTCAGGAGTGACTATAGGTAAAATTTAAGTTTTCGTTATTTCAACCTAAGGTCTTGGCTTTTCGCGTTTCAGAGTGTATTAAAGCGATCTAGCTATTAATTGTAAAATTGATTTCTTAAAAGATAGTCATTTTTACGCTGGGTGTTGGTAAATTTGTTAGAGTCCCGATTGTCCATACAAAACCAAACTTTTTTATTATTCAATATTTCAGTCTGGGGCTTCGGATTTACATGTTTCAGCATATTTTAGAGTGTTTAAGCTTATCATAAAAATTTGAAAAACTTTTAACATTTTTTACTAAAATTTGCGAGTTGACTGATAGAATATTTCTGTCAGGAGTGACTATAGGTAAAATTTAAGTTTTCGTTATTTCAACCTAAGGTCTTGGCTTTTCGCGTTTCAGAGTGTATTAAAGCGATCTAGCTATTAATTGTAAAATTGATTTCTTAAAAGATAGTCATTTTTACGCTGGGTGTTGGTAAATTTGTTAGAGTCCCGATTGTCCATACAAAACCAAACTTTTTTATTATTCAATATTTCAGTCTGGGGCTTCGGATTTACATGTTTCAGCGTATTTTAGAGTGTTAAAGCTTATCTTAAAAATTTGAAAAACTTTTAACATTTTTTACTAAAATTTGCGAGTTGACTGATAGAATATTTCTATGTCAGGAGTGGATATAAGTAAAATTTAAGTTTTCGTTATTTCAACCTAAGGTCTTAGCTTTTCGCGTTTCAGAGTGTATTAAAGCGATCTAGCTATTAATTGTAAAATTGATTTCTTAAAAGATAGTCATTTTTACGCTGGGTGTTGGTAAATTTGTTAGAGTCCAGGTTGCCCATACAAAACCAAACTTTTTTATTATTCAATATTTCAGTCTGGGACTTCGGATTTACATGTTTCAGCGTATTTTAGAGTGTTTAAGCTTATCTTAAAAATTTGAAAAACTTAAACATTTTATACTAAAATTTGCGAGTTGACTGATAGAATATTTCTATGTCAGGAGTGGCTATAGGTAAAATTTAAGTTTTCGTTATTTCAACCTTACGTCTTGGCTTTTTGCCTTTTAGAGTGTATTAAAGCGATTTAACTATTAATTGAAAAATTGATTTTTTAAAAGATAGTCGATTATTGCGGGGTGTTGTAAAATTCGACAGTCTCGAGTGCCCATACAATACCAAATTTCTTATTATTCAATATTTCAGTCTGGGGTTTCGGATTTACATGTTTCAGCGTGTCTTAGAGTGTTTAAGACGATTTTAAAAATTTGTAAAACTTTAACAATTTTCACTAAAATTTGCCAGTTTACTGATAGAATACTTCTCTAAGTCCCGAGTGACTATAGGTATAATTTAATTTTTTGTTATTTCAACCTAAGGTCTTGGCTTTTTACGTTTCAGAGTGTTTTAAAGCGATTTAACTATTATTTGTATAATTGATTTCTTGAAAGATAACCACTTTTACGCTAAGTTTCTTTTATAATAGTTCATATAGGTCTTAAGATTAGTGGTTAGGGTATTTTTAGCTTCAAACCTTCTTTTATTACATTAACTGGTCCACGTGGGTTATAAAAATATTAGATGTACACCTCTTAGCGTTACCCAGAAAATACCACGGGGAGGTGGATGTACGTCATTTTCCACACATTCACACACACACACACACACACACACACACACACACACACACACACACACACACACACACACACACACACACACACACACACACACACACACACACACACACACACATGGTTTACGGGTCTTTTAGTCAACCGCGCCAGTGACCTTCACTCACCCCAGACTTTTCAAAGGAGTAGCTAAAGTAATAGCTTTAACTTCTCAATCTAATAAGTTCCACATTCACACATACACTCATACAGTTTATTCATTAAGAACAATTTTTACAATATTTATAAAATTATGAGAGGTCAATATGTTATTTAATGAAGATTCATAATGCATACCATAACTATGCATAACCTCTTTAGCTTTATTTAAGATATTTATACTGTTTGGCACAGGATATCTTGAAAAACTTGGTACAAAACCATCTTTCTTAGCTCTCTTTAGCGCTCTTTTATATCGTCTTCTTTCTGTACGAATGCACTTATACTCCATTACTCCATACTTTTCATAGTATGTGTCTTTTTCCAATACACAAAAGATATGTTTTAAATCCATATTATCAGGTATAACAGCAACTTTAGGTATTTGATTAATTAACGTTTCAATTAGTTTTTGATTATTTGCCAACACTTTATGTAAAGAGTGAGTCAACTCAAGGTTTTCTTTTTTAATTCTATATTCTCCATACTTGCGAATTGATGGGAGGATTTCTTCGAACACCCAATCTTGAAAGCGTTTAGCTAATCTCATCTTAGACGATAAAATTAAGGAATATAAACCTGGTTCATTGATGAATGTGGTACTTTTTTGAAAGTTAGAGGGTAGCACTGAACTAGTTCCATCTATATCCTTAAATAACTTTTTATATTTTTCTTTAACTAGATCATTTATTGCTTTCCGTGGTCTTTTGTATTCTAGAATCTCTGATATATCATTAGCCTTAAACCATGGATTGTTTTCACGATCAAATAAGACAGCTACAGGTTTATTATCAAACATGTAACACTGCAGTGCAGACATGCTAAAGTAATTTGTTATCTATTTAATTTAAATATTAATTGAATATTAAAATTATCATACACCTTTTAAATATCCGAAAAAACCGGAGTTGTGAAAAAGATGTTCACTCGGCAAAAGTTCGCCAAATAATGAAAGACATGGTTAAACGAGCTGCTTTTATACCCAACGGAGAATGGAGAAAAACCTTCTGCGCATGCGCAGTAGAGGAATACTAAAGGACATACACAATTGTACATTACATTTAAAACTTTTCTTGTAAAAAAAAAAAACAAATATATATCAGAATTATATACCAACACAATATGCTTTATGTTTTACTAACATATTTTAAAAACATATTACATATTAAAAAACACTATTAAATAGGACCTTAAAGGTAGCATCAAAACGATGCTACCCTTTCTGCCAAAAGAGGGTTACTTTATCACTTTTAAGGTTAAAACTAATGTTTGGTTAAGAATTTAGACACGCATATATATATATATGCTAGTTCTGACTAAAAAAAAAAAAAAAAAACGGTACATAAAATAGTTGCTTAAAAAACTTGTAGATATATTTTACAAGGTGGCACCTTTAGGTAGCACCATTTATATGGGTTAAGCCCAAGTTTAACTACTAAGTCACCTTTAAGGTGAAAACTAGTTTGTTAAGAATTTAAATACATAATAATATATCTAGTAGTTTGACCTAAAATCTATTCTTTAAAGTGTTGTTTAAATTTTTGAAACAAAACTTTATGTATAAAAAATAGCACATCAAGAGTAGCACCAAAATGGTGCTACCTTAAAATAGCAACATTAATGTGGGTTTAAAGCGAAATGGAAGTTACAAAATAACCTTAAGGTTTTATTAGGAATTTACATATATAAACATATTGGGTTGTTTGACCTTAAAAATCATTTAAACGTGTTTAAAAACCTAAATCAAAATTTTATTTATAAAATTAGTACATCAAAGGTAGCACAAAAACGAGACTACCTTTAAGTAGCAACATTTTTATGGGTTAAGCTTAATTAGAACTTTTCAATTTAGTGTTAAAAGTGAAAACCACAATTGTGTTTAATATATATAAACATAATTGGTAGATTGATATGAACACAGTATAAACGCTTATAATGTTGTTTAAAACTTAAAGCAAGATTTTATGTATAAATATACTACTTCAAAGGTAGCACCAAAACGGTGCTACCTTTAGATAAAAACATTTAAGCCTAAATAGAAATTCAATAATCACCCAAAAACCGCTTTAATAAACTCTGAAACCCGAAAAGTCAGACCTTAGGTTGAAATATAAAAACTTAAATTTTACCTATATCCACTCGGGATAGTCACTCCTGACTGAAATAATCTATCGGTCAACTCGCAAATTTTAGTATAAAATGTTAAAAGTTTTTCAAATTTTTAAGATAAGCTTAAACACTCTAAAATACGCTGAAACATGTAAATCCGAAGCCCAAAACTGAAATATTGAATAATAAAAAAGTTTGGTTTTGTATGGACAATCGGGACTCTAACAAATTTATCAACACCCAGCGTAAAAATGACTATCTTTTAAGAAATCAATTTTACAATTAATAGCTAGATCGCTTTAATACACTCTGAAACGCGAAAAGCGAAGACCTTAGGTTGAAATAACGAAAACTTAAATTTTACCTATATCCACTCCTGACATAGAAATATTCTATCAGTCAACTCGCAAATTTTAGTATAAAATGTTAAAAGTTTTTCAAATTTTTAAGATAAGCTTAAACACTCTAAAATACGCTGAAACATGTAAATCCGAAGCCCCAGACTGAAATATTGAATAATAAAAAAGTTTGGTTTTGTATGGACAATCGGGACTCTAACAAATTTACCAACACCCAGCGTAAAAATGACTATCTTTTAAGAAATCAATTTTACAATTAATAGCTAGATCGCTTTAATACACTCTGAAACGCGAAAAGCCAAGACCTTAGGTTGAAATAACGAAAACTTAAATTTTACCTATAGTCACTCCTGACAGAAATATTCTATCAGTCAACTCGCAAATTTTAGTAAAAAATGTTAAAGTTTTTCAAATTTTTAAGATAAGCTTAAACACTCTAAAATACGCTGAAACATGTAAATCCGAAATCCCAGACTGATATATTGAATAATAAAAAAGTTTGGTTTTGTATGGGCAATCGGGACTCTAACAAACTTACCAACACCCAGCGTAAAAATGACTATCTTTTAAGAAATCAATTTTTCAATTAATAGCTAGATCGCTTTAATACACTCTGAAACGCGAAAAGCCAAGGCCTTAGGTTGAAATAACGAAAACTTAAATTTTACCTATAGTCACTCCTGACAGAAATATTCTATAAGTCAACTCGCAAATTTTAGTAAAAAATGTTAAAAGTTTTTCAAATTTTTAAGATAAGCTTAAACACTCTAAAATACGCTGAAACGTGTAAATCCGAAATCCCAGACTGATATATTGAATAATAAAAAAGTTTGGTTTTGTATGGGCAATCGGGACTCTAACAAATTTACCAACACCCAGCGTAAAAATGACTATCTTTTAAGAAATCAATTTTTCAATTAATAGCTAGATCGCTTTAATACACTCTGAAACGCGAAAAGCCAAGACCTTAGGTTGAAATAACGAAAACTTAAATTTTACCTATAGTCACTCCTGACAGAAATATTCTATAAGTCAACTCGCAAATTTTAGTAAAAAATGTTAAAAGTTTTTCAAATTTTTAAGATAAGCTTAAACACTCTAAAATACGCTGAAACATGTAAATCCGAAGCCCCAGACTGAAATATTGAATAATAAAAAAGTTTGGTTTTGTATGGACAATCGGGACTCTAACAAATTTACCAACACCCAGCGTAAAAATGACTATCTTTTAAGAAATCAATTTTTCAATTAATAGCTAGATCGCTTTAATACACTCTGAAACGCGAAAAGCCAAGACCTTAGGTTGAAATAACGAAAACTTAAATTTTACCTATAGTCACTCCTGACAGAAATATTCTATCAGTCAACTCGCAAATTTTAGTAAAAAATGTTAAAGTTTTTCAAATTTTTAAGATAAGCTTAAACACTCTAAAATACGCTGAAACATGTAAATCCGAAGCCCCAGACTGAAATATTGAATAATAAAAAAGTTTGGTTTTGTATGGACAATCGGGACTCTAACAAATTTATCAACACCCAGCGTAAAAATGACTATCTTTTAAGAAATCAATTTTACAATTAATAGCTAGATTGCTTTAATACACTCTGAAACGCGAAAAGCCAAGACCTTAGGTTGAAATAACGAAAACTTAATTTTTACCTATAGTCACTCCTGACATAGAAATATTCTATCAGTCAACTCGCAAATTTTAGTATAAAATGTTAAAAGTTTTTCAAATTTTTAAGATAAGCTTAAACACTCTAAAATACGCTGAAACATGTAAATCCGAAGTCCCAGACTGAAATATTGAATAATAAAAAAGTTTGGTTTTGTATGGGCAATCGGGACTCCAACAAATTTACCAACACCCAGCGTAAAAATGACTATCTTTTAAGAAATCAATTTTACAATTAATAGCTAGATCGCTTTAATACACTCTGAAACGCAAAAAGCCAAGACCTTAGGTTGAAATAACGAAAACTTAAATTTTACCTATAGTCACTCCTGACAGAAATATTCTATAAGTCAACTCGCAAATTTTAGTAAAAAATGTTAAAAGTTTTTCAAATTTTTAAGATAAGCTTAAACACTCTAAAATACGCTGAAACATGTAAATCCGAAGCCCCAGACTGAAATATTGAATAATAAAAAAGTTTGGTTTTGTATGGACAATCGGGACTCTAACAAATTTACCAACACCCAGCGTAAAAATGACTATCTTTTAAGAAATCAATTTTACAATTAATAGCTAGATCGCTTTAATACACTCTGAAACGCGAAAAGCCAAGACCTTAGGTTGAAATAACGAAAACTTAAATTTTACCTATAGTCACTCCTGACAGAAATATTCTATAAGTCAACTCGCAAATTTTAGTAAAAAATGTTAAAAGTTTTTCAAATTTTTAAGATAAGCTTAAACACTCTAAAATACGCTGAAACATGTAAATCCGAAGCCCCAGACTGAAATATTGAATAATAAAAAAGTTTGGTTTTGTATGGACAATCGGGACTCTAACAAATTTACCAACACCCAGCGTAAAAATGACTATCTTTTAAGAAATCAATTTTACAATTAATAGCTAGATCGCTTTAATACACTCTGAAACGCGAAAAGCCAAGACCTTAGGTTGAAATAACGAAAACTTAAATTTTACCTATAGTCACTCCTGACATAGAAATATTCTATCAGTCAACTCGCAAATTTTAGTATAAAATGTTAAAAGTTTTTCAAATTTTTAAGATAAGCTTAAACACTCTAAAATACGCTGAAACATGTAAATCCGAAGTCCCAGACTGAAATATTGAATAATAAAAAAGTTTGGTTTTGTATGGGCAATCGGGACTCCAACAAATTTACCAACACCCAGCGTAAAAATGACTATCTTTTAAGAAATCAATTTTACAATTAATAGCTAGATCGCTTTAATACACTCTGAAACGCGAAAAGCCAAGACCTTAGGTTGAAATAACGAAAACTTAAATTTTACCTATAGTCACTCCTGACAGAAATATTCTATAAGTCAACTCGCAAATTTTAGTAAAAAATGTTAAAAGTTTTTCAAATTTTTAAGATAAGCTTAAACACTCTAAAATACGCTGAAACATGTAAATCCGAAGTCCCAGACTGAAATATTGAATAATAAAAAAGTTTGGTTTTGTATGGGCAATCGGGACTCCAACAAATTTACCAACACCCAGCGTAAAAATGACTATCTTTTAAGAAATCAATTTTACAATTAATAGCTAGATCGCTTTAATACACTCTGAAACGCGAAAAGCCAAGACCTTAGGTTGAAATAACGAAAACTTAAATTTTACCTATAGTCACTCCTGACAGAAATATTCTATAAGTCAACTCGCAAATTTTAGTAAAAAATGTTAAAAGTTTTTCAAATTTTTAAGATAAGCTTAAACACTCTAAAATACGCTGAAACATGTAAATCCGAAGCCCCAGACTGAAATATTGAATAATAAAAAAGTTTGGTTTTGTATGGACAATCGGGACTCTAACAAATTTACCAACACCCAGCGTAAAAATGACTATCTTTTAAGAAATCAATTTTACAATTAATAGCTAGATCGCTTTAATACACTCTGAAACGCGAAAAGCCAAGACCTTAGGTTGAAATAACGAAAACTTAAATTTTACCTATAGTCACTCCTGACATAGAAATATTCTATCAGTCAACTCGCAAATTTTAGTATAAAATGTTAAAAGTTTTTCAAATTTTTAAGATAAGCTTAAACACTCTAAAATACGCTGAAACATGTAAATCCGAAGTCCCAGACTGAAATATTGAATAATAAAAAAGTTTGGTTTTGTATGGGCAATCGGGACTCCAACAAATTTACCAACACCCAGCGTAAAAATGACTATCTTTTAAGAAATCAATTTTACAATTAATAGCTAGATCGCTTTAATACACTCTGAAACGCGAAAAGCCAAGACCTTAGGTTGAAATAACGAAAACTTAAATTTTACCTATAGTCACTCCTGACAGAAATATTCTATAAGTCAACTCGCAAATTTTAGTAAAAAATGTTAAAAGTTTTTCAAATTTTTAAGATAAGCTTAAACACTCTAAAATACGCTGAAACATGTAAATCCGAAGTCCCAGACTGAAATATTGAATAATAAAAAAGTTTGGTTTTGTATGGGCAATCGGGACTCCAACAAATTTACCAACACCCAGCGTAAAAATGACTATCTTTTAAGAAATCAATTTTACAATTAATAGCTAGATCGCTTTAATACACTCTGAAACGCGAAAAGCCAAGACCTTAGGTTGAAATAACGAAAACTTAAATTTTACCTATAGTCACTCCTGACAGAAATATTCTATAAGTCAACTCGCAAATTTTAGTAAAAAATGTTAAAAGTTTTTCAAATTTTTAAGATAAGCTTAAACACTCTAAAATACGCTGAAACATGTAAATCCGAAGCCCCAGACTGAAATATTGAATAATAAAAAAGTTTGGTTTTGTATGGACAATCGGGACTCTAACAAATTTACCAACAACCAGCGTAAAAATGACTATCTTTTAAGAAATCAATTTTACAATTAATAGCTAGATCGCTTTAATACACTCTGAAACGCGAAAAGCCAAGACCTTAGGTTGAAATAACGAAAACTTAAATTTTACCTATAGTCACTCCTGACAGAAATATTCTATCAGTCAACTCGCAAATTTTAGTAAAAAATGTTAAAGTTTTTCAAATTTTTAAGATAAGCTTAAACACTCTAAAATACGCTGAAACGTGTAAATCCGAAATCCCAGACTGATATATTGAATAATAAAAAAGTTTGGTTTTGTTTGGGCAATCGGGACTCTAACAAATTTACCAACACCCAGCGTAAAAATGACTATCTTTTAAGAAATCAATTTTTCAATTAATAGCTAGATCGCTTTAATACACTCTGAAACGCGAAAAGCCAAGACCTTAGGTTGAAATAACGAAAACTTAAATTTTACCTATAGTCACTCCTGACAGAAATATTCTATAAGTCAACTCGCAAATTTTAGTAAAAAATGTTAAAAGTTTTTCAAATTTTTAAGATAAGCTTAAACACTCTAAAATACGCTGAAACATGTAAATCCGAAGCCCCAGACTGAAATATTGAATAATAAAAAAGTTTGGTTTTGTATGGACAATCGGGACTCTAACAAATTTATCAACACCCAGCGTAAAAATAACTATCTTTTAAGAAATCAATTTTACAATTAATAGCTAGATTGCTTTAATACACTCTGAAACGCGAAAAGCCAAGACCTTAGGTTGAAATAACGAAAACTTAAATTTTACCTATAGGCACTCCTGACATAGAAATATTCTATCAGTCAACTCGCAAATTTTAGTATAAAATGTTAAAAGTTTTTCAAATTTTTAAGATAAGCTTAAACACTCTAAAATACGCTGAAACATGTAAATCCGAAGTCCCAGACTGAAATATTGAATAATAAAAAAGTTTGGTTTTGTATGGGCAATCGGGACTCCAACAAATTTACCAACACCCAGCGTAAAAATGACTATCTTTTAAGAAATCAATTTTACAATTAATAGCTAGATCGCTTTAATACACTCTGAAACGCGAAAAGCCAAGACCTTAGGTTGAAATAACGAAAACTTAAATTTTACCTATAGTCACTCCTGACAGAAATATTCTATCAGTCAACTCGCAAATGTTAGTATAAAAATGTTAAAGTTTTTCAAATTTTTAAGATAAGCTTAAACACTCTAAAATACGCTGAAACATATAAATCCGAAATCCCAGACTGAAATATTGAATAATAAGAAAGTTTGGTTTTGTATGGGTAATCGGGACTCTAACAAATTTACCAACACCCAGCGTAAAAATGACTATCTTTTAAGAAATCAATTTTACAATTAATAGCTAAATCGCTTTAATACACTCTGAAACGCGAAAAGCCAAGACCTTAGGTTGAAATAATGAAAAACTAAATTTTACATATAGTCACAATTGTTAAAGTCCCCAAGGTCATCGCAATTCCCCCCACCACTTTCCTTATACCTAGGGCACCCGGAGCCGTACGATCAGTCGCTCTGCGACTGTCGTGGGGTGCACACTGGTGTCGGCACTCTGCTCTACGGTGTTAAGTTAAAGTTTAGGATTTATCATGTACAACAATAAAAACTTAGCAAATTATAACATTTTAGCCAGTTCAATTTACCACACTTACACTTATTTGGCAAAAACATAAAACTGTTGTACCATGAGTAAATTTTTCTAAGTGTTGGTTCAAACCTGGGGGTACTTCTGTTGAGATGAAAACTTTAACTCTAATCGTACGAAGAGTAAATATTTCTAAGTGTTTGCTCAAACCTTTAGGTAGCTCAACGCGCGGGGACGGGCTGCGAGCCGGCTGTGGCCGGGCCGCCTTATATCCCCACCGGGGTGGTCACGCCCAGGATATCAGGGGTGTGGGAGGGGGTGGGGGGGGGGTCACTTCTCGTCCGGAGCAAAAAACTTTTTGGTCAAGGTCAAAAATTTTTTCGAAAAAAAAAGTTCGGGGGGGGGGGGTCACTTCTCGTCCGGAGCAAAAAACTTTTTGGTCAAGGTCAAAAATTTTTTCGAAAAAAAGTTCGGGGGGGGGGTCACTTCTCGTCCGGAGCAAAAAACTTTTTGGTCAAGGTCAAAAAATTTTTCGAAAAAAATTTCGGGGGGGGGGTCACTTCTCGTCCGGAGCAAAAAACTTTTTGGTCAAGGTCAAAAATTTTTTTCGAAAAAAAAAGTTCGGGGGGGGGGGGCTCGCCAAACTTTTCGCCGGGGGGGGGGGTTCAAGTGGGTCAAGGTCACCCACAACACTTCTACTCTAAGTGTTGGCTATACCCCCACCACAACTGAGTCCCTAGGCTGCACAACACCGCTCGGCCAGTATGTCTCCGGCTTCCATGCGGTGCGTCTCGCTGTTCTCCAACTCTCTATATGTAAGTATTTTTACAAGTTTTGAATCTAGGTCACTTCACTTTAACTCTGGGACAATATCGACTTGTGGTATTTCAGTGTTTTCACTCAAGGTCACCACACTTTAACTCTGCTGTTCTCCAACTCTCTATATGTAAGTATTTTTAAAAGTTTTGAATCTAGGTCACTTCACTTTAACTCTGGGACAATATCGACTTGTGGTATTTCAGTGTTTTCACTCAAGGTTATCACACTTTAACTCTGAGACTGCATCAACTTGTATTATTTATGTGTTTTGACTCAAGGTTACCACACTTTAACTTTGGGGTGGTATCAACTTGTAGTATTTCTATGTTTTGACTCAAGGTCATCACACTTTAAATCTGGGGCAATATCGACTTGTAGTACTTCAGTATTTTAACTCAAGGTCACCAAACTTTAACTCTGAGACTGCAGCAACTTGTATTATTTCTGTGTTTTGACTCAAGGTCATCACACTTTAACTCTGGGATGATTTTGACTTAAAGTATTTCAGTGTTTTGACTCAAGGTCGTCACACTTTAACTCTGGGGCGGGATCGACTTGTAGTATTTCTGTGTTTTCACTCAAGGTCATCACACTTTAACTCTGGGGTGATTTCAACTTATAGTATTTCAGTGTTTTCACTCAAGGTCACCACACTTTAACTCTGGGACGGTATCAACTTGTAGTATTTCTATGTTTTTACTCAAGGTCATCACACTTTAACATGTAAATTTAAGGTAGCACCAAAACGGTGCTACCTGGCTTGACATTTTCAAGTTTCCCGAGGTCATCGCAGTTTCCCCCACCACTTCCCATATACCTAGAGTGCGCGGGGCCGGACAGTCAGTCGCTCTGTGACTGTCGTAGGGTGTGCATCGCGGTTGCTACTCCAATTCCTGACAATTTCGGGTATTTCAAGGTCACCACACTTAAACTCTGGCAAATACACATTAAACAGTTTTACTAAGAGTAAATTTTTCTAAGTGTTGACTCAAATCTGAAGATTCTTTAGATACATCTTTAAAAACAATCCTAAGTCCCAAATTTACAGTCAACCTCAAGGTCATCACACTTTAACATGTAAATTTAAGGTAGCACCGAAACAGTGCTACCTGACTTGGCATTTTTAACTTTCCCATGGTCATCACAAATTCCCCCCACCACTTCCCATATACCTAGAGTGCGCAGGGCCGGACAGTCAGTCGCTCGGTGTCTGTCGTAGGGTGCACATCGCGGTTGCAGTAATGGTTAAAGTAAGGCTTTTGGAACAGTTCAAGGTCACCCGAGCGGTGTCACATGATGGTTTAGGCAGAGTCACGTTGCAAAACTTCAAGTTTCCTCAGCACTTTTGCTGTTTCTCATCGCAAATTCGCTCCAAGTCGTCAAGGTCACGGTAACCTGACTGAAACTCGGAGCGTAGTGCGAGAAACAGCAAAAGTGCCAAAAAATTTTAGGTTTCAGCGTGACCTTGACCTTTGTGACATCGATGACGTCATCTTGATGACGTAAGGGGTGATGACGTCATCAGCACGTCATTTCTGTGACGTCATGGGTGTGACGTCATGGAAGTGACGTCATTGGTGATGACGTCATCGATGATGCAATCGATGACGTCATCGATGAGGTCATTGACCTCGATGACGTCATCGATGACGTCATACCTCAGGTGACCTTGAACTGTTTTAAAAGCCTTACTTTTACACTACTACATAATCCTTGAGTCTTGCAGGAAGAGCCAGCGGTTGGTTTGGATGTTTCGAGGCCCGGTCCGCCGTCGCCTCGTCCCTGAATGTCGCGGCAGGCGTCGGCGGGTCGCGGGCGATGTTCCGTCCGAGGGCCATCTCGGCGGTTTTATGAAGACGTACGCCGAGACAAAGCTTTACGAGGGTGACAGAGCGTCCGCCAGCCGTTTATCGCTTATTAAAAGCCGCCTGTGACACCGACTTTTATGACAAAACCAAACTGTCAGTCATAAAAGGAACGTTTGAGATGCCAGATTACTGCGGCCTGTTCACAGGGAGGCCCCGAGTGGCGCCGGCAAGGCTGCGTTTAAATCAAGAGGCAGTTATTTACACCTGTTGATGAAATGTCAGTTGCATAAGTTACCGGCGTACCTAATATTTATTTATTTATTTTTTTTATTTCTTAGACTTATATATGTGGTAAATTGAGAAATTATGCTTGAATTATATAGTACATTTCCTTTTTCGCGAAATGCCAAAGCCTCAATTAACTATTAACGATTCCGATCATTATACATTCTATATGCATGTATATAATCTCTTTATATACATTTTATAACCATTTAATAAAGGATTGTTTATTTAGTGATCTAGTGTCATCAATAACGTCGGATAACAAGGTTTGAAAAACCTTGTTCTTGTCTCTTATTTTATTTTTCGAGCCACCGATAAGTTGTCGCCTCTTGACTGGTCTAGTGGGCTTTTCGTGTACGATTATTTGTAGACACTACACAGAAGAGAATTTAATGATAAGGAAGAAATTCTGTATGTATGATTACGATTACCTCTTGTGTACTCACTGATTACTTCTTCTGCAGGCCTATACCTCTTCTCAAAGTCACTGTTGTTGAGATAAGTGAAATTAAAGTTATGAGTTTAATAATTCTACCTAGGCCTAGCTTATGTTGGGCTCAAATTCCTCTTACATAGTACTTTAGTAAAAATAATTAATAAGCATAAAACCACAATGTTTTATAAGCAGAACACATGAAGAGCATTCATAAACTTTGTAAATAACGCTTTATGATGAGCTTGAGGTTTAACTTATTCTTGTATCATGCTTCTAGTTTGATTTACTTAAGTTACACGAATATTTTACATTCGTACAGTATGTGAAATAAGTTTCCGTACAATTTTTTTAGATGGTGCAATTTGAATATATCGCTAATTTTCAACTGCCAAGAATTCAAGTCTTGCAGCCTATAAGAATTATATAAAGGGATCAGCCCGGTCGGAGAGGCCCGCTTGTGAACAGGCCGAACCCGCAGCAAGAATTTCACACCGGAGTGTCATCAGCCCCCCCCCCCCCCCGGCTCATCGGTGATAAAATCCGCCTCGGACTTTATGACAGCCGGACAGGCGGCGCTTTTAACTCCACTGATGTGTCTTTTGTCCCCTCGTCCTTTGTCCCGGGTCTAATGTCGCTCCGAGAGGATTAAACTCCAAATCCTCCCGCTGCCGAACTGACGCTGTCATGCATGGGCGTGGCGATCTTGCATATAAACATATCTTGGAGACAGGTACAAGTGCTGGGAATATTGGATCCAACTAGGAGCTATTATGTGATATAAAGTTAAAACTCATAATTGATTTCCAGGAAGACTTTTTACAGCTCTGGTTGCAACCAAAAGAATATTTAATAATGTTTAGTATACAATAAAAGTCAAGTTCTATGCATTTTTAGGAAATTAATTGCATCTTTACTTTAGAAAGTAAAAATTTAGGCCTAATGGTGTTCATGCGATGTCATAACCTCTGATTGTATTATGTTCCATGATATAGCCTATCTTGAAAATAAACAAATACATATACAGGGTGTCTTTAAAGTCCACCACCAAGCTTCATAATATGACTAATTGGGTCAAAATAAGCAAAAAAGTTCCTGTGAAGGTATGTCCTAAAATGCATATTTACCCAGATATCCGCCATTTTGTTTTTTCCACTTAATAATTTTTATTTCGGTGACGGATTGTCCTAGAAACTTCATATTTGGCATGGATCTTTATAGTACGGATTTCCATTTGCACAATAAAAATTATTTTTTCCGATGCATATTTTCAAAATGGCGGCCATTTAAAATTTTTAAACTCAAATATCTCAAAAACGGTAAAATTTTTTAAAATGTTACAAAACACAAAAAAGTTGAAAAATAAAATTATCTAAACAGTGATACCAAGTTTGTAAGGATCAAACAACAAATAACGGAGTTATTGTGGTTTTTCTGCAGAAAAACACTGATTTTGCACTATGATTAATGCCAATTTAGGTTATTTTAAGAGAAAAATCTCAATAACTCAGTTATTTGTTGGCGGATACTTACAAACTTGGTTTTGTTGTTTAAATAATTCAATTTGTCAACTTTTGTGTCTTTTGTAATATTTTTATAAAATTTACCGTTTTTGAGATATTTGAGTTTAAAAATTTAAAATGGCCGCCATTTTGAAAATATGCATCGGAAAAAAATCATTTTTATTGTGGAAGTGGGAATTAGTACTATAAAGATCCATGCCAAATATGAAGTTTCTAGGACAATCCGTCACCGAAATAAAAATTATTAAGTGGAAAAAACAAAATGGCGGATATCTGGGTAAATATGCATTTTAGGACATACCTTCACAGGAACTTTTTTGCTTATTTTGACCCAATTAGTGATATTATGAAGTTTGGTGGTGGACTTTAAAGACACCCTGTATAAACGAATCAGAAATGATTTTTTTTCACGCAAACCCTAGATTTATATTTATGTGTAGTCAAATTATAGGCCCTAAACTTACATTTAGCCCACGAAAAAACTTCTTTATCTTTTGCATAATAAGATATTATCTTATTCTTTCTTAATTCTACAAGGGTTTCGTCTCTAACATCCCTTAACAGATCCACCTGCTTAACAGATTTTTAAGAGTGAGGAGTCATTTTAAAGCTTATGATCTAGAGCCTGTGCGAATGATCATAAGGTCGTTTCGTTTCGGGCTTCGGCTTCGCCCCCCTAGCTTTTATTTTTAGAGGGCGCTTTAAATGTTGAACATCTTTCGTTGTAAGATTTTGAAATGTGAATTGTAACTTAACATCTAACTTATGATAATTTTTAATCATATTGTAGGCAAAAACCGTTTGCTTGTATCTGCATAATCACCATAAATATTGTTAAAACATATACTTTTTTATATTTTAATATGAAAATTTTCTCCTTCATAGTTTAATGTTTAAAGTCATATATAATTCCTTCGAATTGTACTGTAGGTGAGTTTCTCACAAACAGAAAGAAATATATATCAAAATGCGCAATTTGCGCTTGGGCCCAAGTAAAACCAATTACAGTTTAAGTGTTGTATAGCCTAAGTAATGAATGTGTAATTGGTCATATTAATTAGGGACCTTAGATCAACGAGCTTAGATGGTAACGTCTATCAAACAACTAATTAATTGATCTATTTTGCGAATAAAAAATTCACTTCAAAAGAAATATATGAATTGAAAGAGAATCCCCCAGAGACAGGTTGGACTCCCTGCGGACAAGTCGGCCGTCGAGGTGGTGGGGGACGGGGACGGGTGAACTCTTGGTTTTTGGTGTGTGAAGGTCCCTCTACCGTGGAGGTGTCCACCTCTGTGGAAAATGAATGCCGTGTATTAGTCCCTCTGAACCGCGAAGCCACGGTCCGGTGACGGCTTTCACAGGACGTCGACGTCGCTGCCGTGGCCGCCCTGTACCCGGCCGGGATAGCCATCGCCGCGCCGTCGCATCCCTGTATTGTGTGGTAATCACCACCTCCCTGCGTATCTCGCATCTACAACGTTTGTCACTCTGTTCGCCGGATCGTCTTTCCTCTCCAAGATATTGTGGAACAACTGTACACAAGACGGATTTGAATAGCAGGATAATTTGAATATCAGTCCAGCATGTAATCCGGATAGGGCAGGGGAGACTGAAGTTTAGCGAATGGATTTATTTTAAACATTGTCAGTAATAAACGTTCATTGTGGATATGCTTAATACAAATAATCTACACACGACGACGACAGTTTGATTGTATGACTTCATGGAAATTCAAACTTCAGTTATAAACAAATCTTTATTTTCTGAACAATACCTCATATTACAAGGTTTACACTTAAAAAAAAAAAAAAAAAAAAAAAAAACAATACAAATAACAAGGCTGACCTCAAAGTAAATATATATATATATATATATATATATATATAAAAATACCGGTTCAGAAAAATAAGGTCCCTAAGATGTCCGTTCAGGGATTCCTTTACAATACAAATAAATTTTTTTCTAGACTAGAGTTCAGATGCTACTATTAAAGAAATCAAAGTTTTGTGAATAAGAAAGTTCATGACAATAATAGAACATAAGATCTTGTGCTCCTTTGTTATAAGTTATCGTCTAAAACTGATTATTATATTAAAACTGACTATCTACACAGATAACAAAGAATAGAAACTGCCACATTAAATCCAAGTGTTTAACTACATAATCCTATTAGCTGGATGAAATAAAAGTAAAATATGACTTTAGTATAAAATAAACTTATTTTGGCCCTGGGGATTTATTTGTCACTATAAATCTAGAATTTAATTGTAATAGATGAAAATTGAAACTACTATACTATGTTTGAAATAAAGAAACACATATTAAACTTAAGTGACCTCCATAGATACTCCACAATAAAAGCATGATCATTATCATACATTCAATTTGAAATCCACTGTATTTGCTCTACCTACTCAACGAACACACCTATACATAAGGTAATGAAGAATTTTAAAAAATCTTTATAAAAATCTAGAGAAGTAAATTCCACATTATGCATCACAGAAAACGCAACCTAGAATGATCACTTGACTCAAGAACTAGATCCGACACACAGTGAAAGATTGCACTTGTGACTGCTACCGCATGTAACGGTACCTGACATTCATTCGGTACACGGACACTCAGGGCTGACACAGAGAGCGTGTCGGCAGTAATCGATTAGTAGTGAAGTGAGTCGAGCATTGTGGCGGGCAAATGTCCTGGACACGGGACAGGCACCGGCCTCGTATGAGGACTACAGAGTGACTGGCTAAACGACGCGACGGTGGCGGACAAGAGTGAGACACGACATGTAGCCTAAACATGTACAGTAGTGGAGTGAGTCGAGCATTGTGGCGGGCAAATGTCTTGGACACGGGACAGACAAGGCCTCGTATGAGGACTACAGAGTGACTGGCTAAACGACGCGACGGTGGCGGACAAGAGTGAGACACGACATGTAGCCTAAGGCTTCTTTCAGATCAGTGCGGTCCGGCGCCGCACCGGACCGGACGAAAAAGTTTTGACTGTTGATCCTAATGGGAGAATTCATACGCACTAGTATGAACGCTCCCATTTAGGACCAACAGTCAAAACATTTTCGTCCGGTCCGGTGCGGCGCCGGACCGCACTGATCTGAAAGAAGCCTAAACATGTACAGTAGTGGAGTGAGTCGAGCATTGTGGCGGGCAAATGTCTTGGACACGGGACAGGCACCGGCCTCGTATGAGGACTACAGAGTGACTGGCTAAACGACGCGACGGTGGCGGACAAGAGTGAGACACGACATGTAGCCTAAATATGTACAGTAGTAGAGTGAGTCGAGCATTGTGGCGGGCAAATGTCTTAGACACGGGACAGACCTGGCCTCGTATGAGGACTACAGAGTGACTGGCTAAACGACGCGACAGCGGCGGAAAAGTGTGACACATGTAGCCTAAACATGTACAAGAGTGGAGTGAGTCGAGCATTGTGGCGGGCAAATGTCTTGGACACGGGACAGACCCGGCCTCGTATGACGACTACAGAGTGACTGGCTAAACGACGCGACGGTGACGGACAAGAGTGATACACGACATGTAGCCTAAACATGTACAGTAGTGGAGTGAGTCGAGCATTGTGGCGGGCAAATGTCCTGGACACGGGACAGACCCTGCCTCGTATGAGGACTACAGCGTGACTGGCTAAACGACGCGACGGTGGCGGACAAGAGTGAGACACGACATGTAGCCTAAACATGTACAGTAGTGGAGTGAGTCGAGCATTGTGGCGGGCAAATGTCTTGGACTCGGGACAGACCCGGCCTCGTATGAGGACTACAGAGTGACTGGCTAAACGACGCGACGGTGGCGGACAAGAGTGAGACACGACATGTAGCCTAAACATGTACAGTAGTGGAGTGAGTCGAGCATTGTGGCGGGCAAATGTCCTGGACACGGGACAGACACTGCCTCGTATGAGGACTACAGAGTGACTGGCTAAACGACGTGACGGTGGCGGACAAGAGTGAGACACGACATGTAGCCTAAACATGTACAGTAGTGGAGTGAGTCGAGCATTGTGGCGGGCAAATGTCTTGGACACGGGACAGACCCGGCCTCGTATGAGGACTACAGAGTGACTGGCTAAACGACGCGACGGTGACGGACAAGAGTGATACACGACATGTAGCCTAAACATGTACAGTAGTGGAGTGAGTCGAGCATTGTGGCGGGCAAATGTCCTGGACACGGGACAGACACTGCCTCGTATGAGGACTACAGAGTGACTGGCTAAACGACGTGACGGTGGCGGACAAGAGTGAGACACGACATGTAGCCTAAACATGTACAGTAGTGGAGTGAGTCGAGCATTGTGGCGGGCAAATGTCTTGGACACGGGACAGGCACCGGCCTCGTATGAGGACTACAGAGTGACTGGCTAAACGACGCGACGGTGACGGACAAGAGTGAGACACGACATGTAGCCTAAACATGTACAGTAGTGGAGTGAGTCGAGCATTGTGGCGGGCAAATGTCTTGGACACGGGACAGACCCGGCCTCGTATGAGGACTACAGAGTGACTGGCTAAACGACGCGACGGTGGCGGACAAGAGTGAGACACGACATGTAGCCTAAACATGTACAGTAGTGGAGTGAGTCGAGCATTGTGGCGGGCAAATGTCTTGGACACGGGACAGACCCGGCCTCGTATGAGGACTACAGAGTGACTGGCTAAACGACGCGACGGTGGCGGACAAGAGTGAGACACGACATGTAGCCTAAACATGTACAGTAGTGGAGTGAGTCGAGCATTGTGGCGGGCAAATGTCCTGGACACGGGACAGACCTGGCCTCGTATGAGGACTACAGAGTGACTGGCTAAACGACGCGACGGTGGCGGACAAGAGTGAGACACGACATGTAGCCTAAACATGTACAGTAGTGGAGTGAGTCGAGCATTGTGGCGGGCAAATGTCCTGGACACGGGACAGGCACCGGCCTCGTATGAGGACTACAGAGTGAATGGCTAAACGACGCGACGGCGGCGGACAAGAGTGAGACACGACATGTAGCCTAAATATGTACAGTAGTGGAGTGAGTCAAGCATTGTGGCGGGCAAATGTCTTGGACACGGGACAGACCCTGCCTCGTATGAGGACTACAGAGTGACTGGCTAAACGACGCGATGGTGACGGACAAGAGTGAGACACGACATGTAGCCTAAACATGTACATTAGTGGAGTGAGTCGAGCATTGTGGCGGGCAAATGTCCTGGACACGGGCCAGACCCTGCCTCGTATGAGGACTACAGAGTGACTGGCTAAACGACGCGACGGTGACGGACAAGAGTGAGACACGACATGTAGCCTAAACATGTACAGTAGTGGAGTGAGTCGAGCATTGTGGCGGGCAAATGTCCTGGACACGGGACAGACCCGGCCTCGTATGAGGACTACAGAGTGACTGGCTAAACGACTCGACGGTGGCGGACAAGAGTGAGACACGACATGTAGCCTAAACATGTACAGTAGTGGAGTGAGTCGAGCATTGTGGCGGGCAAATGTCCTGGACAAGGGACAGACCCGGCCTCGTATGAGGACTACAGAGTGACTGGCTAAACGACGAGACGGTGACGGACAAGAGTGAGACACGACATGTAGCCTAAACATGTACAGTAGTGGAGTGAGTCGAGCATTGTGGCGGGCAAATGTCCTGGACACGGGACAGACCCGGCCTCGTATGAGGACTACAGAGTGACTGGCTAAACGACGCGACGGTGGCGGACAAGAGTGAGACACGACATGTAGCCTAAACATGTACAGTAGTGGAGTGAGTCGAGCATTGTGGCGGGCAAATGTCTTGGACACGGGACAGACCCGGCCTCGTATGAGGACTACAGAGTGACTGGCTAAACGACGCGACGGTGGCGGACAAGAGTGAGACACGACATGTAGCCTAAACATGTACAGTAGTGGAGTGAGTCGAGCATTGTGGCGGGCAAATGTCCTGGACAAGGGACAGACCCGGCCTCGTATGAGGACTACAGAGTGACTGGCTAAACGACGCGACGGTGACGGACAAGAGTGAGACACGACATGTAGCCTAAACATGTACAGTAGTGGAGTGAGTCGAGCATTGTGGCGGGCAAATGTCCTGGACACGGGACAGACCCGGCCTCGTATGAGGACTACAGAGTGACTGGCTAAACGACGCGACGGTGGCGGACAAGAGTGAGACACGACATGTAGCCTAAACATGTACAGTAGTGGAGTGAGTCGAGCATTGTGGCGGGCAAATGTCTTGGACTCGGGACAGACCCGGCCTCGTATGAGGACTACAGAGTGACTGGCTAAACGACGCGACGGTGACGGACAAGAGTGAGACACGACATGTAGCCTAAACATGTACAGTAGTGGAGTGAGTCGAGCATTGTGGCGGGCAAATGTCTTGGACACGGGACAGACCCGGCCTCGTATGAGGACTACAGAGTGACTGGCTAAACGACGCGACGGTGGCGGACAAGAGTGAGACACGACATGTAGCCTAAACATGTACAGTAGTGGAGTGAGTCGAGCATTGTGGCGGGCAAATGTCCTGGACACGGGACAGACCTGGCCTCGTATGAGGACTACAGAGTGACTGGCTAAACGACACGACGGTGACGGACAAGAGTGATACACGACATGTAGCCTAAACATGTGCAGTAGTGGAGTGAGTCGAGCTTTGTGGCGGGCAAAAGTCCTGGACACGGGACAGACCCGGCCGCATATGAGGACTACAGAGTGACTGGCTAAACGACGCGACGGTGGCGGACAAGAGTGAGACACGACTTGTAGCCTAAACATGTACAGTAGTGGAGTGAGTCGAGCATTGTGGCGGGCAAATGTCCTGGACACGGGACAGGCACCGGCCTCGTATGAGGACTACAGAGTGACTGGCTAAACGACGCGACGGTGGCGGACAAGAGTGAGACACGACATGTAGCCTAAACATGTACAGTAGTGGAGTGAGTCGAGCATTGTGGCGGGCAAATGTCTTGGACACGGGACAGACAAGGCCTCGTATGAGGACTACAGAGTGACTGGCTAAACGACGCGACGGTGACGGACAAGAGTGAGACACGACATGTAGCCTAAACATGTACAGTAGTGGAGTGAGTCGAGCATTGTGGCGGGCAAATGTCTTGGACACGGGACAGACCCGGCCTCGTATGAGGACTACAGAGTCAGGGCCGCCCACGGGGGGGGACTAATGGCGCAAGTTGCGCCATTGGAAACAATTTTGGGGGTGAATTGAAAAAAGGGGTTTTTATGTTATAAGTACTAATTTGCAGTAGTTAAACAATGAATCTTATGAACATGTCAATACAAATTAAGAGAGTCTTTGTCTGTCCTGTTGTTCTGGATCAAAACACGTAGGCCTAATTTAGCCCCCCAATCTTGACTATTATTGCGGCACTGTCGGCTAGGTACTCCGTACCCCTCCCCATTGTTGACCGTTTCTTTCAATCACTTAAAGTTTTGTCTTTTCTTAGTGGTCTTGTGTCTTTATTTTATTTTCAACGGCAAGCAGCCAATTACAAAAATATGTCTTCGTACATGTTCGATCAGTATATTCCGCCGTTTCCGCGGTTCCACGTCTCTGGCGACCACTTTTCTGTCAAAGAATCGTCATTAAGAGAACTGATATTACAAACGGCTCGGCGAGAGTATAGACCTATATCATCTCTGAGTAACACAATGGGCAAAATCGACACTGGGAATCCCTAAACAACGTAGCCTCAAAGGCCACAACGGTGTTCATGACGGTCGTCGAATGAATAAACTTATGATTATTTCTAGTTTACAAATTTTTTACGATAGCATGCATGGTGAGGTGCCATGAACTTATAAACACAAACTTAAAATCAAGCCTTAAATCTAACAAAATAACGTTCATTAACTACTTTTAAAATCTTAGTCGTTACTAAACCAAACTGTGTTTACAATTTGAGAGAAACTTTAGGTTTCTAGGTTTCATAGTTAGTCTCAAAGAGTCATTATAATAGCCTAAATTATTATTTTATATAATTTAATTTTGATTACTTGATAAGAAACAAGCTAAGCTAGCCAGCAAGTGTACCGTACTCCAAACTATTTTTCAGTATGATGTTTTATTGCACTAAACAAGTAGGCCTATATATGCTGAAAAAATAGATGTCTTAAACCAATGATGAAATTTAAATTCATGCCATAAAAGAACATAGGCCTACAAATGTTCAGAAGGTGAACAAGCAAATACACGATACATACAATACTAGGCCTACAAGCCCAATATCTCTATTATTTTTCAATCTGTCTGTCTGTATGTAGGCCTATGCATTTTTAATGAATCACTTATACATTTTTATCGATTCGCGCTACGGAGTTAAAACTTGGCACAACTGCTACATATTTTAATACCCCTATTCGGTTGTTTGTTGTACATAAGCCAGCTATTTTATGTTTTTTGAGCTGCGATCTTAACAAATATATAAATTGCAAGCAGACTATTTACTGAACATTAGGTAGAAATTTCACGTTTTTAAGTTTTACTGTTTTTGAGTTCTGCTCTCTAAAAGTCCACCATTTCACTTAATTGTGGCGAACGCCACGGTCTTGACACCAGTTAAGTTACTATACTACAAATTAATTACTCAACTACAAGTTACACACACTATTTGCATAGTGATTAGCTGTGTGTGTTATTTTAACTGTAAATAGCTTTTGTAAGTATTTCTGATCTAATAACAAATATAATCTAACCGATACAGCGAGCTCTAAACTTGGCTGAGTAAGTGTAGCTGGCTTGATGACGAGGCCGTGAACGGAAGATGCATTTGCTGCGATCATCGATGGCGTGTGGCTGACTTTAAGCAAGCAGAACTCGAAAACCGTAAAACTTAGAAACGTGAAATTCTCACACAATGTTTAGTAAATAGTATTCTTTCAAATGATGTGTTTTTATGAACTTAATTAAAAAAAAAAACCCTAAAGATAAATAGTGGCTTATGTATAACTAACAATACTCAGACAAATTTAGACATTTCGAACTTTTACTGTTCCAAAAATGGCCGTAATTTAAAATTTTAAGAGCTAAAAATCCCTAGAACTATAAAAATAAAATTATAAATTTAAATTATACAACAAAAATAACAAGATTGTAACCATCAAACAAAAAAGACGTAGAATAATTGACTTTCACCAAAAACTTTTGTTGTGGAAATGTGCAAGAATTTATAGGTAAAAACCCCTATATTAACTCAATTTTTTTTTTAAATATGCAATTTATGCTTATATGCTTAGATAAAATAAATACAGTATTTTCAAACAGGTTTCCACTTTGGGAGGGGGGTGGTATATGTTTTTTTTTTTTTGGGGGGGGAGGATGCGCCATCACCTTTGGGGGGGATGGGCACCCCTGTACAGAGTGACTGGCTAAACGACGCGACGGTGGCGGACAAGAGTGAGACACGACATGTAGCCTAAACATGTACAGTAGTGGAGTGAGTCGAGCATTGTGGCGGGCAAATGTCTTGGACACGGGACAGACCCGGCCTCGTATGAGGACTACAGAGTGACTGGCTAAACGACGCGACGGTGGCGGACAAGAGTGAGACACGACATGTAGCCTAAACATGTACAGTAGTGGAGTGAGTCGAGCATTGTGGCGGGCAAATGTCCTGGACACGGGACAGACCCGGCCTCGTATGAGGACTACAGAGTGACTGGCTAAACGACGCGACGGTGGCGGACAAGAGTGAGACACGACATGTAGCCTAAACATGTACAGTAGTGGAGTGAGTCGAGCATTGTGGCGGGCAAATGTCTTGGACACGGGACAGACCCGGCCTCGGATGAGGACTACAGAGTGACTGCCTAAACGATGCGACGGTGGCGGACAAGAGTGAGACACGACATGTAGCCTAAACATGTACAGTAGTGGAGTGAGTCGAGCATTGTGGCGGGCAAATGTCTTGGACACGGGACAGACCCGGCCTCGTATGAGGACTACAGAGTGACTGGCTAAACGACGCGACGGTGGCGGACAAGAGTGAGACACGACATGTAGCCTAAACATGTACAGTAGTGGAGTGAGTCGAGCATTGTGGCGGGCAAATGTCTTGGACACGGGACAGACCCCGGCCTCATATGAACGCCCATGTGGGAAACTAATTTCATTGATCAATTTTGTAATTACTGTAATTACTCCTGTACTCTATTTCTGAAATAAACGTATTTTCATTTCATTTCATTTCATTAGGACTCCAGAGCGACTGGCCAAACGACGAGACGGTGGCGAACAAGAGTGATAGGCCTACACGACATGTAGCACATACATATACAGTGCAGCACTACGAGTAGCCCCGTCCACATGCGTGAAAAACATGATGCATGATTCAAGGATGAAGTGCACGGTATTGACCATATTGTAGTTAATCAATACATCGCAACATGTATTAATGTGGGACAAACTATAATACAAACACCTTCCGGTCTTGATAGGTGTCCACTTACTTATGCCCTATTTAGACACATGATAGATATTTACGGAATTGCAATTGCAATTACTAATGGTTTTAATTTAAGTGTGAATTTTATTGCACTTGATTTTGCTGTGTGCTGGCATCACTAAAAATAAGTGTTTCTTATATGCAATGTTTTCAAGAATATTTTAAAAACATGTAGTTTACATTTTATAAACTACATAAAATACATGCATTTTCCTGAACTGAGTTTTTGAAATTTTAAATAACGGTACAGTGCATATTTCTACAACACAATTCTGGATTAACCCTGTTATAACATTGAAAACACACCTCCGCATTTCCCAGTTTTAAACGGTGTTTTTCTATGAGATTTATAATTTTACATGTTTAAATTTTTAAGGCAGTAGCATCCTCAGCTCAATAATAACCAAGTAAAAAAAACCTGTTGATTAACAGCGTTCGAAACAGGGGAATACAAAACCAAGCCTTATCCAAAAGCCTTGTGGTTTTCATAGCCGACTGCGCAACTAGCACAAAGGTAAGATGACTCTAATTCCAATTGAGTTTCAGTAACTCTATATTAAAGAGTAAGTGTGATTAGTAACTCATCAAATTGTTTACCTCAACATTTCCACATCACAACCTTTAGTGGCACCAGAATGAGAGATCCACCAGAGGGTGTGTCCAGGAATCCAGGTGAGAAAGGAAGGTCTCAGTCTCGAATTTCCCGGCTTTCCCGGGCCGTCATGCGACGCGGAAAATTATTTCCACCAGACGCGTTTCCGGCGACCGCGACGCGACGCCAGCGCTCCCGGTGCCATCTTCCGCAATTACCCGCCGTCTCATGTCTTCTAATTGAATTTATTTAACGCTTTGTTAAGTCCGGAGGTTTTTCACCGATGCGACCGTCGTATTAGCCTACGCCAGATTCATTATTGGAACAATGGGTGCAGTAATTAGGTGTTATTATTTTAATAAGCTCCGGATGTTTCCGACTTTGTGATTCTTTGTTTGCGCGGTTTTTGACCCGCGTTTTCTCTTTCCCCGTTATTGGGTTTGGTTAAAACGGCATTGGTCTATAATCCTGATTGCGTGATTCATTATTCTTATTGTATTTAATTTGTTAATTGAAAAATGCATTTCCACCATGCATGTGAAAATTTAATACTGTAATGAATTACAGAGGAATTAAATATGGATGCCCAGGATTGAAAAACACAACTTTCACTACCTTAAAAAACTTATAAGAAAATTCAGTAAGAATTTGTTATAGGGAGTTTGAAGAAGGCGTACACGCTAAAATCCAAAGAGTCGAATAGGTCGTTCTTTAGGTGGAAGAATTCCATTAAATTCTTAAAGAGTGAAAGTTTCACTCAAAATGAGCGTAGAAAAAATGTATTTTGAGAAGGATGAAATATACTTTTATTAAAAGAAAGAAAATTCGATATAGTTCAGAGTGTCTGAATTTTATTTCCCAAAAGAACTGATTTCGTTCATTTCGGATGAATCCTGGAGTCACGTGACGTGCATGAGCGACTAGCCTCTCACAGCACAGGAGTAAGATTTTTCCTTCGCCATCTTCGTTATGATTAGTGGTTGGTTAGTGGTTCAAGTGATAAAGTGGTAAAAAGGAAGATTGAAGATTATACCCAATAAACGCGAACACTAGAGCCTATGCCTTTACTTTGCTTTTAATAAGCAACAGTACAGTTCACACGTGTAGCCTAGGGCCTTAAGGCCTGCACAGACCGGAGCGATACTTTATCGCTGGCGGGACGCGATACCTTCCTGGAATTTTATCTGCGATACTTGAGCGATAGTATCGCGGCGGGAACAGGTGCTTCCACACCAGAGCGGGAAAAAGAGACTCGCGGGAAGCCAGTAGCCAGTACACCTCAGGCGAGCGTAGGGTGCGGTGACTGTGTGACTCTCTAAATATTTAGTTAGTTTTTGTATAGTGTACTTACCAGTGTACTTATAGTGTGTTAACTTACCATGACATCGTCCGATTAGAAGAATCGTTGCTGTTACTAGCCGTGCTAGAAGACGAAAGACAGAGAAAAATGTGGATACACGACATAAATAAAGAACGGCTGCAATTTGGCGAGTACCATACGCTAATGCCCCAGTTTCGCAAAGATGACAAAAGATTCTACTCTACATATACTTTAGAATGAATCAGGAATGTTTTGACGAGTTGCTGAGTTTGATTGCTGACATTATTGAAAAGGAAAATACCCACTTCCGTGAAGCTATTGGTGCCGAAGAACGGCTAGCAATTATTTTGGTTGATAGCACAAGCAGGCAAAACTGAGTAGTTCACGGTTTGGCCGCATGGTATCGCGGCGATAAAGCGCTGCGAATGGTGCATGCAGCGTTACCGCGATACCATCGCTACGGTATCGCGATCGCCTCAGTATCGCGTATCGCAGTTCGCTCTGGTGTGTGCGGCTTCATAAGACAACATGGTATCGCACGACCCACTGGTATCGCACGCGAATTTCCAAGAAAAAGTATCGCGCCCGCTCTGGTATCGCACGGAGTATCGCTCCGGTCTGTGCAGGCCTTTATGGTGTTCACTGATAAACTACTCCAATGAGTTGGCCTATGCCAATGTCTGTCTAATTAACTTACATAAATTATAACCCATGTTTATAATCTTACTATCAATTGTCAATAACTAGCTTGATGAGCAGCCATACAAGGGTCTGTAAACCCCATAATTTGGAAAGATTCGTTAGGTTAGGTTTAACGAAAACAATCTTTCTATGAAAGAATATTAGTTCTTCATTGAATGAAAATTCACTCTTTTGAGTAGTTAATTTCACTCCTTTAAAAATTAAAATCATTCCTTTTAGGATTGATTTTCACTCAAATTTGGACGAAAACATTCACTCTTTTGGTGGGTGATCAAAGTTTCTCTTTTGAGGTAGTAAATTTTCACTCTGAAAGAGTGGCTCAATTTCAACTCTTTAGAAAAGTGGTGAAATGACTCAACAAGAGTGAAAATATCTCCTTTCCCTTTTACAGTGTAGTTTACAAATTATTATAGAGTAAATTTAAGCCAGCTGCATTTTAAGCTATTAACCTAGAAATTATAAGGTAGAGAATTACCTATTGTAAGGAGACTTACTATTTTTTAACATTTTATTAGTATAATTCGTTTGAAGTATTCCGCAATTTTCACGAAATTTCGTTGCGAAGCAACCAGTAAGCCTACAAATATTTTGAAAAATATTTTTTGTCACTTATTCTAATGGTGAAACAAAGATAAAAAGATTTCCCAATAGGTTGCTCACACCCTCATCAGAATCTGAGAAAACGCTGAAAGCTTAATAAAATGAAGACGATTTAAAAGCATAGAAATTCTAACGCTCTGCGTTCAGCTAACAATGTTATAAATAGGTCAATGGTCGGTTAAACATTTTACCTATTTATACCATCGGTACAGTGCCTATTGATACAGTACTTATTGAAACAAATTACCACTCTATTGTAAAAGGAATACAAGATATTTGTAGATGGAGAAAGATCTCTAGAGGACTTGAGTGTCACGTCACACAGACCCCGGCGCCACGGCCAAAAACTGGACAACCGTCGTAGTTGATAATCTCCTGCAGGGTTCAGTGAGTCTTATAAATATTTCATTATACAATACGGTACAACTAGTACATATTTATATTCTGAAACTACAGTCTTTTATCGATAAACAATAACATGCCGGTATTTACTATATAAATTAATAGGAAGTGTCATATTGTTATAAAAACTATAGTGGTTTATGCACAGAGAGCAGTCTACAGAGAATGGAGACTGAAGTTGGTTAGATGGAGGTTGTCTCCCTTTGTACCCTCCATGGACGTTTTGGGACTTTAGTCCCTTTTGAAAATGGAGTCCTCGAGAATCATAACATATTTATCAGGCTTCAATAAATGAGTTAAACTAAACATTAAATATAAGTTATTTTTATTTATTTATTTTTTATTATTAATAAATAATAATATAATTAACGGTTTGCTAGTGAACTTTATTCTAAAAGTATAAATTTGAATCCATTATATGATTAAACTAGATGTGATATTTAGCAAAATTGGCAGGTTTAAATCAGAAATGATGTAAAATAGTTAAGTAGCGAACAGTAAGATATACAAATGAAAAATATAATTGATATAATATTGCAAAACAACAATGCACGAGACTGTATATTATATTAATACAAAATGTATGGTATTGGTTATCGTTGATAACTAATTCATTTAAGTTCAATTCGTCCATTACTATATGTTTTAACACATTACACATATAAATTATTCTAAAATAAATCAAAGCAAATATTTAATTGCTTTCAAACAGATTGTCCTTTACAATTATCGAACTGAGTTTTATTGTTAACAAATATTGGCTGTACAATTTTCAGCTGGTTCGCATACCCACTCATATCCTCTCCACGACAGTCTCCTCAGATCATCACTCGTCATCACGACCCATCGCGGCATCAGAGGAGAGAAGCAGAGAGGCATCGCAGTACAGGAGGCTACATTGTTGTCCAGGGGATAATACCTGTATCTCGAGTGTGGTAGTTTTTAATTAGAAAGGAGATGGAAGCTCTTTACGAGACCCAAGACGCTTGTGCCTCATCCGGGTGGATTTACAGCTGGGTAATTGAACGATGTCCAAACTAACCCCCTCCCCCCCACTCACACACTCACCCTCCCACCTCGGGGCTGCCGCAACCGCCGGACGTCTTGCCCCCGGGGGACCGTCGGACGTTGTCTGATACCTCTGATGCCTTGGATCACCGGGGATGTGTCGAGGAAAGATAAATTGGTGATAACCAGCTAAATAGTTTGTTAAATAACTATCTTGTAACTAAAAGGGTCTTGTAGTTGTTCATATGATTTGAAAGTTCATGCATGCTGATTTAGAAAACCAGATTTTTCAGGTTAGGTCGTCCAAGTATTCAAGCAATCAAATTGCACTGAATGCGACTGGCGCAAATGTAAAAAACACCTTATTTAATTGGACTATTGAATAAAACCAATTAAACACAACCTAACTAAGTAATAAAAGAGGTTTGACTACAATTCAATAGGAATCTAACTGCTAAAACTACGCGGTACAGGTTGCAAACTCTAATCAGAGACTGTTTTGCCCTGGTAAACGTTTTAATGCAAAGAAGTAGGAAATTTAAGTAGTGGTAGTGTTATAGTTATAATTGCACAACAGAGAGATACCATGGCCAATGTATCAACAGCACAAGAAAATTCAAAGGTAACAATTCCATGGGATGAAAACAATACGATATTAGTGCATATTGTATATCCTTAGACTAAGAATTATAAACTAAATTATCATAACCCATTTAAGTTATTTTGCAGTTGCATCGTTGCAGGCCTACGTCGGGATGAAAGTATTTTTAGCAAATGAAACCAAAAATATGCCATTAAAATTATATATGCAGGTTGGGTTGGGAGGTACATCACATACAAGTGCAGACACAGGTGTACAGTCGATGCGTATACAAGTGGGCACCGCCACTACGCGACGCTGCGACGCGCATCCGAAGCGTGCTAATGTCCGTGTGTATCATTAATCAATTCCATCAGATACGCGAAGCGGCTTAATTAGTGGTTAATTAAACAGATATTAATGACTGAGGCCTCCATGGCTGTCCGAGGAAATTAGGGCTTCCTTGCAGCTACCGGAGCCGGGGCGGTGGTCGTGGCAGTGGCGCTGGCGGAGCGGTGCTGCAGTAGCGGTGGGGCAGTCAACAGGCGTGGTAGACAAGAGTGGCCGGCGGTCATTAAATGCTCGTCTTGTGGATTATTTGTAGCTTAAAAGGGTCTGAAAAATAGCAAAAGGTTAATTTTAATTTAAAAGAAGTTCACAGTTTTACAGTGAAAAAGGGGCATATTATTTTGTTATTTAGTATTTTAGTGAGGTGGTGTTCATGTTTTAAAACTAACTACAGATTATTCTTTGGTCAAAATTCGACCAAAAGTTCAGTTTATCTGAAACAAAAAACATTTTACTACTGAAACATACGTGTTATTTCTCTTTTGCTAGCCTTGTTATTAAACATCTGTCTAATGATTCAATACACTTTTTCAATAAGATTAACATTGGAACCTTAAAGCCTGTAGGGCGTAGCCCTGGAGGACCAATGTGCATTATAATGGGATTCTGCTTATCTACTGGGGAACGATTACCTTTATAGCAGTATATTCGGATTTGTCCTTTACGATGCACATAAGCTTACAAAAAAATTGGAAAAGAAACATGCTTACTTATTAATATATAGAAGGATAGATTTCGGTGAAAAATTCCTGAGATATTCCTTAGCAGGTGATTCTATAATATAAGTTTACTTTTACTTACCAAATTGACTGAAACTATGTAAAGGCAATATACACAGTTTCATGAAACATGGTGTGCTACGTCAGATAAAAGTTTAGAGGACTATACATGTCAAAAACGTAAACAGCAATCCACAAGCACTCTGTAATAGGATAGATTTAAAATTTTTTACGAATCCTAAACTGCTATCGTGACACACAAACGCCACCAAAGTCACTAACCCGAGGGACCGTTATGCTTTGATGGCCGTTCCCAGTGTCACAAGGGTATAAAACAAAGAATCCGCCCGATGTCCATTAGCGGACACAACGGCCAGCGGAGGAGCCTCCTCAATAATTACACCGGGCAGCTCCCGCGTTCCGCGATTTAAGTATTAAAATCCGAACGCTTAGCGTCCAATTATGGGATTATCGGAGGTAATCCTGCCGATTGGACACTAATGAACTAATTTATTGGAGTTCTCGAGAAACAAATGACCGACCGGATTGTGTTGGGATTCCACTCGATCTGACGTCGAACACAGGATAGGCTTTGTAGATAACAGGATTGCTACCTGACGCGGCGAGGGTGTCAAAACATTGGGGATCGGGGTTGAAAAACACGACAGGGGATTTATAAAGGTAGGAGGAAATCAGGTTATGGTTATACGAAGAAGAAGAAGAGTGAGGTTTTCCGGTATGTAGAAGCATGGGGGAGTATGCTCAATCTATGGTAGAAGGACGTACCTGTAATCTGTTTTATTGTTTATTATGATTTCACTGTTATGTAATTAAGTGGTGCTAGAATCTGATTTGAATCACATTTTGGAACCATGGAAGTAAGATTACAAAGTATCCAGTGGTGGATCTAGAACATTAATAAGGGGGGGGGCTAACCGGGGGTCTGCGCCCCCCCCCCCCGCCGATCGGCGGGCCAGACCGGCGGGGGGTTCGGGGGCCCTCCCCCGAGAAGTTTTTGAAATTTAAGTGTTAAAAATAGCAGTTTCAGGTCATTTCTTCACCCATCGCTTAGGAAAACAATACTAAATCGCCAATCAATTTTTATTACAAACAACAGTTTGGCCAATGTACCAACTTTCCATTGCTCTTATTATCATTAATATTTAATGAGAATTTCTTTTGCATCGTGAAGTACAATGCATACACTAACCTTAAAAAAATTGGTTCGTTTTTATAGGCCTGTTGCTATCTAAATTTTCATTATCTTTATTTCGTATTGAAATGGTACACTCTCGTGTTAACACTTTTAACTTTAATATACTAAGTCGGTAATAGGTAGGTAGGTTAATATTTTAAAATGTTATTAATACAGTACATTTCATCATGGATTAGCCACTAGATCACGTATAGGCCTGGCGCACATGTTATGTAGATCACATGTGTGGTGAACTTATTGCAAAAGAGTGGTTTACAATATTTCTGCTCTGTCTAGTGATCCGGAGGGGTTATAGTTTCACTACCATGGTTTTGGGTCTTTTTGACCCATTATAAAGTGTTTAAAGTTACAATTACATTAATCCTTCAATAGTGAAGTTGTCGTAGTATAAAAATTAAATAGAGACAGAGACTCCAACACGGACACGGTACCTACATTTCAATGAATAAAAACTGGTCATAATGGTATAATAAAGTGGTCATATTTTCAAGTTGTCATATTTTCGCAAAGAAGTCCTGCATGTATTAAATGATTAATTAAAGCACGATACTTTTTTTAGCTTTTATGTAATAAATTATTAACATTTTTTTAACCATTTCAGGATATTGTTGATATTTATTGTTGCTTTTTTTCTGTTATTTGATTAGAACTAGGCATTATAGTAGGATTCACGAAAATAGTCCGATGAGAGTCGATACATTGTTGCCAAATTTATTCTGAAACGCATTTTTATACTGTGTTACACATGGTAAACATAACCACAAATGACAACATTGCAGGGCGAGAGGGGGTGAGGGGGGACACAGCTGTTAAAATTTTCATCGGACTATTTTCGTGCATCTTACTATAGTATTGTTATTCATTGTTGTTATTATTGTTATTATATTATTGTTATTATTACTTATTTTTATAATGCATTTATAAGACTCGTATTGTTACTGTTGTGCAGGAAGACTTGAGAGACTGGCATGTGTTCAACAGTATTTTCATTTAAATTAATGCTACAATGTAATTGGGCGTAAGCCTGTTTTGTAGTATTGAAATTCAAATAAATAAATAAATAAAGTCACGTGCGTCGGCACCATGTGATGAGACTCGGCCTTTCAGACTGTTTTAATGTAGGACTACCGTTGCGGATGCTGCACTCTAGTTTATTTATAGTCGGATCAGATGTTCTAATTTTTTTGTTAACAGATGAGTACCGGGGAGCCGAGCTTCGCTCTATAGAATATAGATATGTTGTAAAATGGTACAAAATGTTTACAGTGGCATTGAGGTTAATAATGTGAGGGCGAGTCGTCACAGCACGCCAGTCGTCCTTCTCTGTAGATCGTTTTTTTTTTTTTTTTATTTTTTTTTTTAACTTGACCCTGCTCAAGAATATTAGGGCGGGAGACTATTTAAACTGTAAACTAAGAATTTAAAATTGCGATAAACGTTTTTCAGTAGCAGGTTTCCTTAAATAATATTTTTAACCTCTTAATTTAAAAACGAAAGATTTGTGTGTCTTGAATATGCGCAAAGACTACTGGACCGATTGACCTGAAATTTTGTAAAACTAACTTATTTGTCTAGAAGAAATATTACTGTTATACGTAAGCTTCTGGACTTTGCTCTAGTGGCCTTGTAGATGTATTGTATGTCGAAATTTAAAGGTGTATACAACAGAATTATCAAACGTGTAACTGGCAACTTTTAAGTATGTTGTGTCACAGAATAACTAACCTTTGACTATATACACTAACGTGAGTAGACTTCTTATAGAGGCGTAAAATATTGACAGTAGTGCGATCTTCTGCTGCGTACATGAAGTACAATTGACTTATGATAGATAAATCAGTATTGCATGCTTCTCAACCAAAGATCAAACATTTTATAAGTGAAGGTTATGTTTATTTTTTGGTAAAGTGTTTTTGCAGAACTGAAAAATCCAGCTGGATAATAACAACATCGATTGCAGCGAATATGGTGCTGCGTAGGCCTATAAGAACTTTCTAAATTTTGGTATCAAACAAAAAGCATTGGATGAGAAGTCTATCCACGTTAGTGTACGTTTACATAGTCAGTGGTTCTATTTAAATTTCTCTAATCTTTAATTCAATTCAATAATTTAAATAAACAGCTGTTAAAGATTTATTCTTCACGGCATTGGATTATTTTGGTAAATATTCATATCCAGTTATAAGGGTAAACACTAGACAAAACTTAGTATATTTAATTGTAACACAAGGTTGTTAAAGCGTTCCCAGAAGTCAAAACCCCTACAACCTTATATTTGATTAAAATATCTTGACTATATCCTCCCAACCTTCATTGGGCTCCGCCCCCCGCGGACATCTTCAATATTACCATGTTATTCTTACGGAAGCAACATTTTAGTAAGAACACATGAAAACATTTAGGAAAATGAATTAATAAACAGATGTTCTCATTTAAAGTATTGAGGGAAGATTGGTAATAAAAAAATTAAGCATATTAAGCATATTATAAACTTGAGGCAAGTTAGAGAAGCATACGAGCTCAGCTGAAGGACATAAAATTTCTCGGGTTGGCATTGCAATTTGAGTACCGCTGCAAAGTAAAGGTTAGTCAACTAGTAATATCTATAAACTTAAAGCATAAACTGCCCTCATTGTTCAAACACCAATGTATACCAATTTATACAGAACCGAATAAGTAGGGACATCCCAACGAGGTTTAAGCTAGATAATTATAGCCTATAGTGGAGTGCGACTTGATAAGTAATCTTGTCGGCTGATGATTGGTGCCATTTTACCAACGATTCCCAACATTTCTTTTTAACCAGGCTTTGGTTTACACTTGTCCATGCTATTAGACATTTTACATGCTATTAGACATTTTACCCACAGTACGAAGATTCTGTGGTAGCTAGTCTCAAAAGCCTGATCACAATTAATTTTAAAGGCAACAATTAATCCCACATTTTAAAAGTATAATGTGTGATTTTTTAATCACGTTGCAACCAATCATAATACCTAAAATGGGTAACCGAGAAAATGAGGGTAAAGTGTGGGAGGTTACCAAGGAACGGCGGAAACCATGGGTAAAATGGCGCGAATGATCAGAGGACAACCAATTAACATGTATCTATCACTATATTTCTATTTTAACCTCATTGGGACATACCATTAAAAAAATTCGTTTAGCAATTGAACACCAGAGGTAAATAAAGCTCTAAAACTATAGGCATATATAGGATTACTACTCCCTATTGTGGAAGCGTCGTTCTACCTATTAAATGTGGAAATGAGCATATTTGTTTCCAAAAAATCAATACAACAACAATCTGCTGTCAAATAATTTAGCCATCTTTTTTTAGTTCAACAAATCAGCCTAATTAGTAAATATAAATTAAATCTTATGGTGCTATCTGTGTTTCAAGGGTGGCATTCTTGGTTAATTCCTCATAAGTATTTCAATACTTATTCGGTTCTGTATACATTGACAATTACATTTTTAAACCTATTATAATCATATGATTTGCAACTATGCTTTTCTTAACGTTGTATTATCTACCAAGAATTTATCGCTCAATACCGGGTTTCCAATCGTGCTTTTGGAGATTATGCCCAACCATACCCAACCACTAACAAAACTAATAACTTTTCTTGTTTTCAATACACAAACTGGCTACATGGTTAAAACACGGGACTTACATTTCAGAGAAAGTTTTATAATCATGTGATCGCTCCAATGCTTTTCTTATGGAGAAAAATGATTTTTATTAACGATTTTACTAAATATTCAGAGCGTTTTGAGCGTTTTGATGAATTAAACTACCATTATTTTGTACCCAAGAATAGTTATTTTCCATCCGGAACGGTCTAGCGCTTGTACTTCACGAAATAATTTCCAACCACAAACCCCACTACAAAACTTTCTCGTTTAATATAATAGGATTTTATTATTGTTAGTATTTCTTAAGTTTTAAATTCAATTGCAACTCTAAAAAGTGCTTAGTTGTATTATCCATTTACTTTCCTTTTATTTATCTAAATATTCATAATCACCAATACAAAGTACAATAAAAAATTATCGTTTTATTATAGTAGCATCAGGCAATTAAGTAACTGGCTACAAAGCAAAACCACGACATGTTAACTTGGACACCTGGTTTGTACTTTGATCATTGAGACAACTTCTTCATTATTTCTTTTTTTTAGTTTTGTACTTCATAAGACCATTGTTAAAAGTTAACGTAATTAACGTAATGGTAAACATTATAACGAAAGAACTTAATTTTACTTACTAAGCTAACTAATTTTTATGTTATTCGAAGTGCGGCCTTAAAAACACATCTATTGAAAGAAGACTATTTACCGAACATCGTGTGAAAATTACACGTTTCTAAGTTTTACTGTTTTTGAGTTGGGCTTGCTTAAAGTCAGCCATGTCACCGATGATCGTGGCGAACACATCTCCGCTGAAGGCTGTGACGCTGGGTTAGTTATAGCTGTCTAGTCGGTCTTATGTATGACTTATCACTACCGTGTGATTTGTTTTGAGTTAGTGAAAGTATTTCTGACCTATATATCAATAAAAAACATAACCTAATCGTCCAGTGCATTGTAAACTTGGCTGAGTACTTAGCAGGCCCGGTGTCAGGCCGCGGGCGGAAATGCGTTCACCGCGATCATCGGTGTCATGGCTAACTTTAAGGAAGTAGAACCGAAAAACCGTAAGACTTAAAAAAGTGAAATTTTACACAATGCTCAGTAAATAGTCTTCTTTCAATTTATGTGGTCTTTAATACTGCAGATCAAAATAACATAAAAAAATAGCTGGCTTATGTACTATATCAATAGACAAGTACCCGAAAGAATATTTTCCTGACATGGAAACCTGTAAATATAGGCCTTATCTTTTTTATCCCAGAACTACTTTATTTGAAAAGTTTGAAGAAAATCGTTGGAGCCTTTCTCGATATCCGTGTGTATACATACATATAGACATAATACAAATATACCTCATCAATAATATTAGAGTATAATAATATACTTTTTTGTTAGTCGGGATCGAGTGCCGATATATACTATAATTAGTTTATAAGTAGCCTATTTTCGCAAAAATTTATAATTACTATTTGAATTAGTAATTATTTTAACGAATTTTACCTCCAGTTGATTTTCTCCAGGTTCAAATCTACTCGGTTCTAGCTTTGATAAAAACTCGAACGTCAATTTAGACTGCTTTTCGTCGTCTTTTATTTAATCATATTATCGTTTTCTTTAAAATAAACCAGTCTTATTTTTTCAGACATAACCTTCTTTAGAACTACTTTATTTATTATAATGAATCTTAATAATTAATTATTTGATCTCGTTTGAATCAATAGGTAGTCATCACAAAGGGTTTATCAGACATTACACATACAGCATTGCGTTTTGCTCTGCACTATCTGTTGTTCTTGATTTCGTGTTGTGACAGGAAAAGTTTGCGTGCGTAATGCAACCAAACATTAAATACAACATCTAGTTGTAATTTTGATTCCCCTTCGCCTCCACCACTTCCACTTAGGCCTCTATTATACATCGCATCTTTAAAGGCACGTAAAATAAGTACATTGCACTAGATAGGAGCATTTATACCCGGCGCCTGACGGTTGTCTGTCGCGCGTCATCCAATAGGGTAGGCCTATACAGCGATTCGAGCGACACGCGGCGGGCGCAAACCCTCGCGGCGTCGCTCGACGCGATGTAAAAGGGCCCTTAAACTTGAGGAAGGAATACGTCACTCCCCATCTCCGCCTTGTAACTATACGAAGACTCGGCATACACAAACAGAGGGACTCTGGAAGCTTCAGAATTGGTGCCCCACCGATTGAGATGGCGTACCAATAGAGACACTAAAATGACAGTGTCGTCTAGTTGAATTACTAGAAAAGGACATTATAATATCATTTTTAAGAACAAATATTTTTAGGGGTGATGTTTTTATTTCACAGTGTGCACAACAGACACAAAGTAGTTTACATTTAAAAATATCGGAAAAACGTGCGCTGGTTGCCGGCGCAACATCACCCGGCCTGCGCCCGACACGGGCCGGCGCCCGCTCCGGGCCGTCGCGGCGCCCCACCTTGGCCCTTAAGGGGGGGGCTATAGCCCCCTTAGCCCCCCCCCCCTTGGATCCGCCACTGAAAGTATCTATACGTTCCACATGCAGAGAAGTGGTGCAAGAATCTTGTGTGAACCTCGTTTTGGAAGTGTGGCAGTAAATATGGATTGAAAAAGAAAAGATTTGGCATCAGTAAGTGATATGGTACAGATTTTCAATGTTCCCCAGGCCCTACCATACTTTGTTGTTAGTTGTTAATGTTCAGGTAATGCATCGAGTATACTTAACTTTTTATATTAGAGCACTAACTAGTCCTAACCTATAGTATTAACTTTTGTTTTGATTAAAAGTTCAAACTTTTGGTGTTGCCCTGCCCGTAGACGCCGACAGTTCCATTCCCACAGGTGTCCAGTAATGGTGGCCGGGGTTAACATAGGTGTCCCATGTTAATTGTCGGCCCTCGATTACCGGCGAGCGCGGCGGCCCCGCTGCCGCCCAAATTACACAGCGCGCTCTATGGAAAGCGCGGGAATTAATGTAATCATAGTTTTCGATATTCGTTCCCGGATAACTAGGCCTGCGTTAAGTATAGGGAGATGCAAACGCTCGTTTAATTTATACAATGCGAGATTGTCGGGTCATTTTACTCGGTCTTTTGAGACGATGGAGGCGGGTTGGCGGGGGGAACGGGAGGTAGACTTCCACATCTCATGTCGGCAGTGCTTTTTCCGTCTTTATTGACGGTTTAAGAACAGTGCAATTATATATTGGAGGCCTATCATGTATAACGTTACATTATATTTGCATTCTTCAATTACTGTAATGGTTTGCACCATCTCATAATTGTAAATAAGATATGAAATACTGGTTAAAAATCTAGTTGATAACAAGTTGTATTGAATATGATTCTCTTTTTGACTAAAATAATCAAATCTGGCTGGTAAAATTAATGTCATTGGTTAGCTGGTATACCCTGCCATCCATGCTGGTAAGTTTGCCTGATCCATATTGGTCTTCGCTAAACAAGATCAGAGACATGGTCTGGGTTTGCTTGGTAGCATCAGAGGTGTTTACGTTGAAAATAAAGAGAAAGACCCCAATGTCATTTACAATATTTAAAACACTTGCTTTATTCCTTCAGCCGTTTCACTTTAGTTTTATGAGGTTTTTAAAGGACGAAATGTTATTCCCTGCCCAAGCATTAGAAACAAATAAACCAATATCTGTGGGAACCAATCAATTGTCATTTCTTCAATATCAAAAACTACATAATTAATCAATATTTTCTCTACCACTCCAAAAAACTAACCAGAAAACTTTATCAACACATAAATATTTGTGTAATATAAAACAACTATTGTACCAATATATTCATACTTACCAGTTACTATAGTTTTGTCTCAAGCCTTTGCAAAACTGAGACAGAAAATCTTTGACGAATGGACTCAAAGTGGAAGTCTGTTGTGAATGTAGAACTGTTATTCTCCTTGACAACAGAGCCGGCAAGGGTTTAATCAGATCCTCAATTAAGTGTCACCTTGGTGAACACGAGTGGTGAAACTCGGTGTAATCATCGATCCAGTGATTATCCCCAGTTGATTGCATGTGCGTCTTGTCCTTGTCGTCACGGAATATCTTCAATTAAAACTGAATCCAGATTGATAACTGGATAAGATCAGCGTGACTGAAGTACTGAAATGACTCTTCAGAAACCCTTTGTAAAAAGCGTTATTTATTTGTTTCCAAACCAGACTATCTTTATCCTCTCAATTTGAACCTTTAAATACACACCAAGATTCCGTCTGTATCTCAATATCGGAGTTTCAAAGTAATAGAGGGAAACCTCATAATTTTAAGTTTTGTTTATTATAATCACAGCTACCTCCTTAAAAAGTAAATTTGCAAAATAAACATTTTTCCTTACGTGAAAACGTGTTTGTATACTAGAGATCGCCCACTAGTCTAAATTTGACCAAAATTTCAGTTGATATTTCCTTAATTAATTTAAAAATTATTTTATAACTGAAACACCTGATCTTCTTGATGTTTTGTTAGCATTTGTTATAATATTTCAAAATATAATGAGTCAATCAACTATAGTTCTCCTGTGAGATTAACATTGAAATTTCCAAAGCCTGTAAGGAGTAGCCCTAAAAGGACCGATGCACATTGTTCGGGGTTTCAGCTCATACATAGGACACTCCTAATGGTATGGACAAATTTTGCTCATGATGCACACAATATACTAAAGGAGGAGACAAGTTATGTGCTTGCCTTTTTATATACATATTTCAATTAAACAGTTGTGTATGTTGGCTGAGATTATTGTGTTGTGTACATGCAAGCATAACTGTTCATTTGAAATGTGCAGTAGAAGAATATGCGGAAAAATTTATAAATTGCATTGCGTGTTGATAACTTGCAAGTACAATTAAAAAAACGTACACTGTTAAAGCATATGGCCTACACTGTATATTTAATAAAAAAAATAATATTCTCAAAAATTTCAGAATTTACATAGAGCAAGACAAAGAACACCAAGATGGTGCTGGAAAAATTCCAAGAGTTCAAACCCAAACTGACTGTAGAAGTAACGAGACGAGAAAGCGTCAAGTGGAAGTTTGGACTGGTAATTTGCGTCCGGGTAGTCAAGTGATGGTGAAGTGATGGCCAAGTGATGGGAACGGAGAGTGCGTGCATCGCCGTCATCGCGTGATTGGCCGCGCAATTACAAGTTTGCTAAAAGTGTCGCTAGTTGCGTGCGCTGCCGTCAGGCCGCGCTCCTGTCTCGTACCTGTCCCATCATTATACGATACCCGCCATTACCGGAGTGAAATTGCGAGCCGGAATGCGAAAATCGTCCAGTCGATCATACCGTGAGAATTGAATGATGATATGGCCCCGCACTGTAAATACAGTATCCGCCGTGCGGTGCGCGGGGGAAAAACAAGAGTGGTCCCAGTCCGCTACCCTGGGGCACTCCTACTCACAACGGCAACGGTTCGAAACAGTGATGCCAACCGACGGCTTCTTGTGGAGTCTCCCATGGTAGACTGGTATGGAAACCGACACTAGAATGTCTTGTGCAAACTTATGCTACTGTATTAATAAATACGAATTTAATCTATAACATCAACATTATTTCACTCTAAATCTTTATAGTTACTGTAGTACTTCTACTTCAGTTTATTAGAAATTCTGTTCTTTATAAACGTTAACAGTTACGCATTGAAACTTAAATGAGTATTTCTGCACTTTTTGAAACTCGTATCACTTATTGGAATTTTATTTCACTTAGTGGCGCTAATTGATTTCATAAAAGGTGCAAGTATTTTTTGTCTATTTCATCAGTACTGTAACTATTACTACAATTTTGTGCAAGGTATGAACATTTATAATCAGACGTGGAATAAGGTGTCCCAATTATTAAAAAAATAATAAAAACACATGCTTAGCATTAGGGTATTTACTTCAAACGTACAAACAATATTTTTCATTTATATATAGTTTTATTTGTTGATCCTTATGAGAACTTCAAACATCTCTCAGACAATAGGAGACAGTCGGATAAAGATCGCGAACTGTTTTCAATGTTGAAGGTATGTTGAGCCACCCACGCCAGTTGAGCCACCGGCGCAGCAATGACACAGTGCACATGCGCATGCGCCATTACAGATTACACACGCTCCGGGCGACCGAGCCGCGCTTTCTTTATGCTAATCCTCCACCTATGACCAACTAAATGACCGCGCGGACATAAAACGCCGTGTGTAATTTTGAATTTTGCATGCCAGCCTTTGTGGCTAACATTTTGTTCCACATGGCAAATTGTCGATGTTAGGTCCCGCTATGTTGTCAAACGTTTCGTCTTCATTTTTCCATATTCGGGGGTTTTGAGCTAAAGGCAAATCTTAGTTATGTTACAAACGTATTTTAAACATCTAAATGTTTCCCGGGTTGTCCCGTGTAATCGTTTCAAAGAAAAAATTATTACAGGCTGTATTGCGCAGTAATTTAAATAAACGTAGTAATATATTGATGTATTATGCAATTCTGTACCACATTATTTTATGGATTTAACACATCCTTTAAAAGTCAAATAGTTAGAACGCTAAAAATTTGGGGATTGGGAGCCAAGAAATTCCAACATATTTAACAGTCAACTGCGTAATTAAAAGTGAAAGTCTGTGCTGTTTAAGTTTGTATGTGGCATAACAAAATAAAATGTAAATAAAATATTATTTATTTTAAGGAAACATTTATCCAGATTTTTTCACAATCAAAATTGTAAAATAGTTTGTAAGTTAAAGTAAAGGTCATTATCATTATATTGAATTTTAATATGAATTCAAGAGGTTCTTAAAAGCTTATAAGTTCAAAGGCTTATCTAATTACATTGTTACATCATAATCTTATAATCTAAAATATTAAATGAATTAACGAGCACAAAATTGCCAACGTAAGTTGGAAGAATACTTAAAACTCGATCTCTTAATTTATTACATCGCTGTATATATTATTATATATAAATTCTCTCACTGAAATTTTTATGGGTTGATTAAATTGAGCAGCAGTTTTAGAATGCTGGTAACTATTGTAAACTATGACAATAAATAATGCAATTATAGTGTGCGGACATAACAAAGCTGTGTTTCTACAGTTCCCTGGCCACAAGAATAAAAGACATTTCCAATTACAATCGTCCGTCCGCTAACGATATTTCCTCGGCTGGACTCAACGTGAAGGCTGAAACGGTTCGGTCTTAGGGATTTGCGCCGAATGATGAGCTTTTGATGATGTTTGGAGCAGATAAGCGGGGGATTTAGGGACTATCTCTATCGCTGCCTCCTTCCCACGTGTGCTCTGTAAATATTCATTGAGAAATGGACCGAAAAAACTGTACGCTTGGTAAGCTTGTGGTCCTTTGTATCTAAAAGAAAGTTAATGTAGTATTTAAAAACCCAACTATAAAGAAGTGTGTAATATGTCATAATGCTCAGAAACCAGCTTGAATGAACCCCTTCAAGTGTATGGTTGAGTTTTCAAATGGCAAAGATAAGAAATTATCATGAGTAATAATAAAAATTCTCTGTAAGCTAAAAACATTTGTTATATGCTATACAGGACAGGAGATTGTGGTACTGTATATAGAAACACAATATTGTTTTTATTCAAACATAATTCAAACACATTACTCATGCCCCGCAGTATATCATAAACTTAAATACCATGAATTACTGCAATAAGTCCGCAGGTAATGTGGAAACCCCCCAAACGCGATGGGAATCTGTAAGAAACTGCTGTTTAACGAGTAAACAAACGGTAGTGGCCGGCTCGGCCGGGACCCCAATAATTACTGTTATTTTATAAGAGGTTAGAGTCCCGATCCCGCAGATACCCGTGATGGCCGGTTATATAATGATACATTGCATTACCGTCTGTGCTCTACTACTTGTTAATTGCTGCTGACATAACCTCAGTCTTCTTCACAAACTTTAACGGCCGTTAATGCGGCTAATATGGCTGTAAAAGTGAACACAGCTGGTAACTGTTGGTACTTGTGGCATTCCAGAGTGGTTAATTGCTCTGCATGATTTGTGAGGCGGGATATTAAATTGGAGGAGATATTGATAGAATTGCTCATTAAAAATTACCCAGTTGCTATTAAAAATATGTAGCCTATAGTATAGATTAATTAAAAGAGACTTTGTTTTAAAATTGTAGATGTTTTGTTAATCTTTAGGCGCTCAAATCAATCGGTTAGTTATCTGAATGTTTTAAAGCAATTTTAAAAGTCCAAGTAATTTTGATAGTTTAAAGATAAATTTATTGAATTTAATTTAACAACCAATCGTTGATATTTTTTAGTATACACAGTTTAATTGAAACTAAAACTAGACACGCGAAAATAATTTTATTTGGAAAACCTTAATATGGTAATAACATGTGCGAGTGACTCGACCCTATATCGCGGTGAAGGAATGAAGGAACGCGTTCACCCTTTATATCTAAAACTGCTCAAATACGCCATTAAGAATATTAAACCTCGGGCCGACATTATTCCGTAAATCCTAATCAGCTAATTTGAAAAATATTCCCGGCCCCGCTGTCCTTTTTGTGGCCTTTGGTCCCATTCACAAAATCACCGTCCGTTTCTCCAAAGCCCCAATCACATGCCAAAGAGTTGATTGAAAAGTGAAAAGCTCAAAGAGCCTAAAAAGAGCGCACTGCCCCTCCCCAACCCCCTCTCCCGATCAAAAGGCCAATCCACTAATTTCACCTAAGAGCTTTTAGTTTCATATTTGACTTTAGCACTCCGGGTGGATTTAGGTAATTAATGGATGTTGGTTTTTAGTTCGGTTTGCGGCTTTGGTATACTTCAGAGAGGAATAGGATTTCAAAATTTATAAAATTCTGTTAGACAAAGTGTTTGAGCTAAGCCTCTTAACTTATTTTGGCCCGTAAAAAGCTTTGTTGCATCGTCTCGATCCTGTTCCTGTTTTTGCAAAAATATCATTTTTTACATTTACTTGTAGAAACTGTTATAATAAGTAGAAGGATTGTATATAATCAAATCATTTCCTACATATTTTACATTTTATTGCTTTAAACAATTAATATTAATAAATTTACTCTATGTAAACTGTTGTATTTCAATAATTCGCTGGTAGTTTTTGTGACTCAACAGGAGTGGGTAGGGGACAGCAAACGATTCCCCAAGAAGTCAGGGCACAAATTCCGAGGTGGAGACATCCGACCCCAGTTTAATGGCTAATTTCACCGACACGAGACACTCCCCCTTTTAAAAGTCTTCCCTCACTTGCCCCTTAAAAGATTTGCCCGTTCATCCCTTTCCGCAGATGTAATTGAAAGGAGCTAATGTGGATCAGATGTTGCTTCGGGTTCTCCTTAGTTTAAGTAAAACCTCACTGTAACGGAGTGGAATTTATGACGATCTGAAATAAATCATTTAATTATTTCTTATTGTATTAGTTGTGCTGTATTCTCGTAAAAGCTCAAAAATATTTCGGTCTCACAATTTAGAAACAAAAATTTCACACCAATTTCATTATAGACATTTTTGGCTCCCAGAACGAAGTTCGGACTCAAAACTTTAAATTTTGTCCAACTGGGAAATTTGCTTCCTGAAGTCAGTGTGCTATGTGCAGACCTGGCTATTGTCAGTATTACCCATTTAAAGCAAAATATCCAATTTATTAAGTGATATGAATTTAATATTTGAATTCGATTTTGGAATTTTTCCTACGTCCTAAATCGGCACTACCTCGGCAGTTGAATTTGGTCTTCCAAGAAAAACTTGACTTTTGCCGCTTGGTGTGAAATATACTTTTTTGAATAGCTACCTTACCCCTATGTGTTGCCATACCTGTGGCTTCTTAAGCACACTGTCTCCGCTGTAATCTGTTTTTATGGGACTTCCTCGGTGAGGTATATATATTGACCTGATCATTCTTCCACTTTATATTACGATTTCTTGCTTCTTTTATTTATTTTATTTTATTTTATTTTTATTTTTTTTTTTTTTGGAATAGATGTTGATATACTTGTAAAACTTCATATGATGAGGATCGTTTGGTGTATTCATCCTAATGTTGAAGCCAGTTCATATTTTAAATTTTGGCAATTAATGCTTTTAGGATCAAATGTAGTTATTATTTTAATGTAGGCCTATACATTTTACATTTGAGCACAATACTAATTTAGTACAGGGCAAATTGGAGTAGCCCTTGTTGTCTTATTAAACACACCTAGTTTTACAAGTATGTACTAAATCAGAAAATTCATCATTAGATTTTTGCTTCCACATTGAACACTAGATATCGGGGCTATCAAACCGCAGGATGACGTTTCGAACCATTAGCCAACATCAAAGTGACGGTTTTTTACCACAGACGTAGGACCTCTATTACAGCATCCCGTTTGTCACAAGGCGTAAAAATCGGCTCAAAAGAAGAATCGACCTTTCCAAATCATAATTATCGGGTCCATTGTCAGCCTCAGTTTTAATTTTGGTGAGGAAGTGAGGAACGATGCGAGACCAGCGGGTGCCCGCTAATGGACCACGGGACATTCTCTCCCACAGGACATAAAAACAACAACCGGCGTCAAGATTCCACCGCCTGCTGGAGAATAAAACTTGCCAGTCGTCTCAAACGTTAAAACAGGCATCCTCCATGCATTTCCTCTTTAGGAAATAAATTTGCAACAAGTACTGATTTGGTATAGTACCGGATGTTTCTAAATGAATGTCTGGATTTTAACGCTTTGTACAGAGTTATAAATAATATATCAACTGAAAGAGCAACTCAAACAGTTTCGAGAAGTTGCACGCAATGTTACTGCTGAAATCTGCTAGACAGCATTAGTGGCAAATGACGATTAGTGAACGCATGACGCGTTTTGCGGTTTTCAGTTTTCAAAGACCAAATCTGAATGTAGTTACTGTTAAACAAGAGTTCCGTATTGAGTTTGATTAAGACCATCCAATCATCCAAGTGTCCAATACCCGTTTCATCAGTGCCAAATGTCATTGTGAAGTGAAGAGCACGGGACGGAAACGATGAGTAAGTGATGTTTCTCGAAAATATTTTTTGTTGTTTACTTATAAACAGTAAACGTCTACTTTCAAATTTGAAAACAGCCGACTACTTGTTGATTTCTAGCTGAAAAATAGTCTACAATACCGGTTTTTTTCTTTTGGAGAAGTTGGTTTGCAATCTACTGTAAAACGTAAAACGCTTCTTGTTAACTATTAGTAATTTATGTGATATAGCGGCATTTTTGTGTATTGTGAAAGTGCTCAATCAAAGAAAACTGCTTGAGTTACTTTTTCATTTATCACACTATCACCAACTGTAAGGTTAATTCTGTGAATACTATAAAGCGGTAAAACTCCAGACACATCTAGAAACACCCGGTATTACTGGACTCATTTGTACTATTTAAACAACAATTTTCCAGAACAGTTTGTTGTTTCAGATATGTTTGCAAAATAGGAAGAAATATGAGGTGATTTCTTCTTCTCAGTCGTCATCCTCCTTATTGCCTTCCATGCACTCCTGAAGTTAATGTTTGATATATGACAATGGGGTGTGAATTAGTTTTTTGTCCCATATTTCATATTATCCTAGTTTCAATTACATCAAAGATTGTCAACTAGAACTATTTTAAGGGCATAGGTATCCTCTGGCTGGCTCTGTAGCCCTCGATGGCCAGGGACCCCCGGTCGGCGGCGGCCAGAGGTGGCGAAGTCCCTCCCACACGCCACAAGACAGATGGAGGTCCGCGAAGGCATCTGCGACTCCGGACTCCAGCTGCCGGCCGAGACAATAATTAAAATACAAAATCTTGCAGTCGGCCGCTGATGGGTCGGGCCCTTTGTTTCTGGCCCCCCTCGATCAAGACAAATGCTGGTCGCCGCGCCTCCCGCCGAGATCGGCCACATTACCACCTCACCAGTTGATCCCTGCAGCTTAAATTGCTTTCTTTTCAGCCGCCGGCCGGTGATTGATTTCGGTTGGTTTTACATTTAGATGGGCCGCGACCGCGGTTGTCAATTCGTAATGAGCCCCGTGACGTCACAAGTCTGGGCCGCGGGGGAGGCGCCTCCGACCTTGCTTGTTTTTTGCCGGATTTGACCTGGCGTCTTGATGTAATGCGGGTTATAAAGGTTGATACATACTGTGCTCTTATTTGGTTCAGTTATGGATGTTTATCATTTCATTACAGTAAAAAACTTTATCATTTGAAGCAATTATATTTAGTGTGCAAGTGCGGTTCCGATCATACTATCGGCAGTATCGATCATACTGCGGCTTTCTATACTATGATACGAGTAAGATGTAATTGATGAATGTGTGTAAATCACGGATCTCGAAAACAGCCCAAATGGTTTTCTCCAAACTTTGCAAAAAACTTCGTTCTGGGATAATAAATAACATTTATATAGGGCTCTATGATAGTAAAAGTATTATGTATTGAAAATTAAAAACTTTTAACATTGGACTTATACAGTTAAAATCAAAACAAAAGAGTTGTTGAGAAAGCTGATTCAACTGTCAAAGTAGGAACCACGTGCTCCACTATAAACATGTGGTTCTCCATTGTTTCCAACTTATGAATTGTTGAATGATACTATAATAAAAAATCGATCTTTTATCTATACTTATTTAGTACGCTAAAAGTTTTTTTTTTTTTTTTTTTTTTTTTTTTTTTTTTTTTTTTTGAGAACTCCTACAATTCTCAACCGATTTTCAAGTTTTTAGTGTTGTTGGATAGAACTTTGTCTGTATAGTTGTTTCCGCCAAATATTGATGAGAATTGGACTTAAAATAAGGGTGCTATCAGCAAATTAAATTTGAAATTTTCTCATTAGAATAACATTAGGATCGGTTTGAGCATTTCAAACATCTGTTAACGTACAGCTATAGTTTTTGGTGATCACTGATACTCACAATATTGGATTGGTCGGATTTTATTTATTCAGAACTGAATGTACCTTTTGTATTGTATCAAAATAAATTGCTTGATGTCGAGCAACACGTGCACTAGTTAAAATGAATGTAAATTCAAGACCTTTTTGGTTTTAGCTTTATCAAATCGTGCTTCACCAGCGGTTCAATATACGGTACCTAGTTACTTTTTCCAACGAAATACGTCGTATTTAAAGCAGTTAACAACCTTATTTCTACAAATGTAGTTGACTGGTTTCATGACCGTAGGGATGATTTCATTGATTTAAATACTTTCTCCAATTCCTTGTAGTACCAGACTGCATTTTTTGGTCAGAAATAAAATAATAATTTTTGAGACAAACTATTCAATAGTTTACGGGGGAAGTGTAAAATTTTATCAAAACTTGAAGTTGAAAACCGACAAATTCTATGGAGAAGTGTGACAATTTCCAATAATGAAAAGAAAATTCCGTTAGACATTTTAAAACGACAAAAAACTCCCTCGTAGGGTTGTCTCTTATCAGTTGATCCCGCCCGTCGTATCAGCTGGGGTCGCCCCAGGCCGAGCTAAGGCCACAATCAATTAATATCGCCCGCATCAGCCTGTAGGGCGCGCATCAGTCGCCCATTTACCGGCCGATTTGAGCCGTCCGTCCACGTCGCGTCGCCCTGACAGATAGTCGAACGCGGGGGTGGCCAAAAACGGAATCCTTGTCTCTCCGGGGCCGAGTAATTGCTGCTAATCTGATGTCATTTTGGGGCCTGCATTGTAAAAATTGTACAACTAGGATTTCGTCTTTGTTTAGGTGAACCGTGTAGGAATTGCATTAGGAAAAGGTATGAAAATACATGTTTTAAATTAGCGAATTCTCAGTAAACCTATGGAAATATATATATAGATTGTCTACGTATTAATAAAAGGTACATTGCATTGCCATATTTAAACTGAAATTACATTGCAGTGTTTCTTTTTCTCAAAATATGGTGTCTTATTACTTATGGTAGGAAGTAAGAAATGAGTTATACATTATCAAGTTTTTTTTCAGAGAGGAATATATTTCATAATACATCCTGCATACACCCGTGCCAAATTTATTACTAAATGTTCAAAAACTATTAAAATGTCAATCAGAGGGTATACTTCAGAAATGAAAAAGGCATATCGCAAGGTGAAATATGGAATTTAATATATTTTCCTTTATTCTATTTATTGAATTCATTTACCTTTATAATCATAGTCTAGCCTGTTGGTTGCTAGAATCGAACTAAGCGCAACTTTTATTCATGTAGATAGATTATACGTTTTATAAATAATACATGCCGGTGTTCATTGGGTTATAATATTTGTATAACTTAGCTGAGTCTAACTTTCTGAGCTGAGTTTAACTGTATAACTTTCTTTTCTAGTTGGTTCATATAACCTTCTATGGTATTAAAATATTGATGGTTTCCCATCCTAGCGGTAAGGTATCTAAAGGTAATCAAAGCTTCTTATGAGACTAATTTGACAAAAATTTTTAAATTGTATTTTTAAAGAAATCACCCCTCCCAGGTTGAAGTAGTTCGTCGCCGTCACCCATCCCCAGCCCGCCGCTGCTGCGCTGAGGTCCCCGGCCGTGGGCCGTGGCGGAGATGACAGCCGGTTATTTTCCGGGTCGCCTCCGCCGCGGGTGCCGGTTGTCGGTTGTCGGTTGTCGTTGTCGGGTGTCATATCTTTGTCCTCGGCCACCACGGCCCACCGGAGTCATTCCGTCACGTCTCCAGTCTCCGACCAAACCAAACTACACACTTCCTGTCACGACCGGACCTGTTATCACAACCACCTCACTGCCGCCGCCGCCGCCACGGCCGCGGAGACTCGGCGATCGGGAGTTACAGGAAGGATCGTGTAGCACCAGCGATGCACTTTTCTAAGATGCAGTGGCAATTGTAGTAAAGCGTGCTTTGAAGTGCAACAGTCAAATAATGTTATTGCACAACCATATCTTGTAAAAAAAATGTGTGGAGTAAAATGGGTAACAAATAGATTTTTTTAAATTATATTAATTATAAATGTGAGCTCTAAAAACCATTTTAACAGTAATTTAATATTTTCAATGTTAAATGTGTAGTTTTAAAATAAAATATTTGCACAATATAATATTAAATAAATGAAGGGAATATGTAACAGCCAGGATTTTATGGTTTAAAAACACAATGTAGTGTGTAAGTTATTCCCCACTTCCTGGAGTTATGTTTGAATAATTTAGTTATTTTACCACACATTTTTAACGCCTTTCTTTTGTGTAGTAAAATCACTCAAGAAAACTATTACAAAATTAAACCAAACAGTTTGTTTTAGTGGGTGTACAATTTGTTTGCTTATTCTACTAAAATTAATTGTATTGTAAAAAATTAAAAATTAAAAGTAAATAAATAAAAAATACCTAAAAACAGCTTTACTTTACTTCTCAAGACAAGCTCGTTCACTCCACTTGCTCGCCTCCACAAAAAGCTAGTTCACTTCGCTCAATCCAGCCCAAAAAGTGCTGTACTTTGATAGTTGAACCACAGCTTACAATGTATCATATTGGGATGTTTATACAACTACTAGCTGATACTGATTCAATTTTAGTGACTACAAGCAATTTATGTAAGGATAACATGGGCACTATGAAGGGCTGTAGAATGTAAAACGGATATTTCCTAGTCGTGGGATGCGACCCTCTTCAATCTATTCGTAGTGTCGAAATCCGTATAAAGACAAAATACAGTGCTTGCTTTAGAGAATTAAACTATTTTCTACATACTGTTTTAAAAATATCAACTTACATGTACACCCATTAATAGCTTATATTACACGCGAGTTGGTAGTTTTAAGTCGAGAGCCAACGGGGGTAAGAGCGTTAAGGGTAAATTGAACACTCACATCCCTGGAGTGTACAAGCGTCGTACAAATGTGGGACGGGAACACAGGGAACAGCCGCATAGCATAACACATAACAGTTACACCGACACCGACACACCCTCCCTCCCTCCCTCCCACCCCATCACTGGGGCGGCTTGAACCAGTGACCTACATATCACATCCTCCCCACACACAGACCCACCCCATCGCGATATGGATGCGGGGAGAACCCCTACTGCTCCGGGGATGGCTACAGGCTGGGTTGGAAACACAATATTAATTGTAATAGAAATAAAAACACAAAAAATCTTTTGGAAACATGGCGGTTAGTGATATAGATGTAAATAACACATAAAAGTAATCCTCATCATAAAATTTACTTATGCAATCAAACCAGCAACCAAGAAAATAATACACACGCGAGCACGAAAAACAGGAGTGATCATTAAGTACAGTTACGATGTTTAATATTTTTAAGGTCCAGTCTGTTGAGGAAATGTTAATAATTTGACCTAAAATAAATATATGTATACTTTGTTGGAAACTGTAAAAATAGTAGAATTTAGTAGGCCTACCTCCAACAGTATCCACATTCAATTATGTGCGCTTCGCGCTTCCTTCCTTGTCCAATAACAAGTAGCAATCCATATGTGAGGTTGGTTTTAACTGATTCGGAGCAGCCAATTTAAAGTGTTTATTAAAGTTTCTAAATATTTAAACAATTTCATGGATTGTTTTTACGTAGTTGTGACAACGACAAGGTCACCTTAGACTACACGTTTGTAACCATGGATTGTATCTGCCATTTCTAATCTATGTGAATTTTGATGATTTTTGCTTTGTTACCATGGATATTAAAAACAATTCTTGTTCAAAGTATATTTACAAATTATTTAAATAGATTAATTTACCCCAAATTTCCAATTTCCCAAACGATTTATTATCATTTACATACTTTACTCATGTTTGTTTAGTTACTATTTTTTTATTCATTCGTATTTAGTATCCAGTAACGATTTAAATTAAATTTATTTATACTTTTAAATGTAATAACTTATAATTATGTTATAATGTTTTAATTTAATTTTCTTCTTCATTTATTACCGACGAAGAAATTACGTCAATTGTATGATTATATGTTTTACATACAAGAGGTGGATTATTCATGTGGATTTTTACTCCGTATATGCTTTGTATATTAACTCAAACAAGTGCATTATCGTGGGCTGGTAACTGTATCTACTTTTACTTGATTATAATTTAAATAATTAAAATGATTATGGATTCAATAAAATCAGTGAGGGCAAACAGTACTTTTCTCAGGGGAAAAATGGAATTATTTTATAGAAAACTAAGAAATTTTTAATATACCCAAAATATGTAACTACGACCAATCAATCAATCAATCAAATCTCCTTTATTGCCACAAAACAGATTTACATGCATAGGCTTGCGTGAGAACAAATAAAATTAAATTACAAAATCCCCTTTTGTATTAATTATATATTAATTATTTTATTCAATATTAAACAAAACGCAAAAGTAGGAGCATTCCTGTCATCAGAATAGGTGCTGGAGTCGTTCTAACTTTGTTTATAACTTGAAAAAATACCAATACTAATATATCAGATTTGTTAAAACAGGGCTGCTAGGAATATTATTACAATAAACATATTTTGAACAAAACACCCTTTTTTACATTAGGTAATTTTTTTATTAAGCTGTTGACTTACATGTTTCGGACATTTATGCCATCATCAGAGTCAAATATAACCTCACTATTAATTATTTATGTAATTATACATATGTATAAATAAATATTGGAATTACTTATCATATGATATTAAATTTCATTCTAATAGATTAATGGAATATACTGTATAAAATATGTTCTTTTCTTATTTTTTCTTTTGTCGTATATTACCTATTGTGTCATAGATAGGGTTTTTTATTCACTTGCATTGTGTTTAATAATTTTGTTGGGTCACGTTTATTGTTTAAATATATATGGATTTCTTCCGTTACATTAAGTAGTTCTGGTCGTCTTTCGTATTCTAATATCGATAGATTTTCTTCCATATTTTTGTAGGTGTGGCCTGAAGATATGAGATGTTCCGCATAGTTGGATTTCATTGTGGTTCTATTCATTGACTTCAAGGCTTGTAAATGTTCTTTGAATCTAATTTTAAAGTTTCTTTTTGTTTGTCCAATATAATATTTGTCACAGTCACTACAATTTAATTTGTATATTCCGGATTTTTCATAGTCTTTGTCTTGTAGAGGAGGCTTATTTTTAATTTTATTAGTTATGATTTTGAAAATATTGTTTTTGGTTTTGAAACTAACTTTGAATTTAGAGTTTGTGAAGGTTCTTCTAATGGATTTGTTTAAAAAAGAGTTGTAAGGTACACATATATATTTTGAGTTTTCGTTTGATTGAAGGTCATTCTAGGATGTTTTTTGTTTGTTTAACTTCTTCTTTATTAATTTATTAATCATGTTTGGTTTATAACCATTTGTAGTGGCTAAATGTAAGATAAGCTCTTTCTCTTTTTTTAAACTATCATTGCTTAGGGGATGTTAATAAGTCGATGAATCAACGAATGAAAAACAGCTATCTTTTGCAGCCACGGGTGATTGGAATGATAAGGTATAATGACATCTGTTGCCGTCGGTTTTCTAAATATATTAAATGAATGGCTATTATTGTCATTCGTTATTGTTATGTCCAGGAAGTTGATGCTCTTTTTCTGTATTTCTTCAGTGAATTTGACTGTCTCTGATAGAGTATTCAAATATTTTAAAAAGTCTTTGGATTCATCTTCATTTTCTTCGAATAAACAGATGACATCATCGACATATCGATACCAATATTTTATTTTGCTGTAATGTGGGTTGGAATTATTTATAATTTTTTTGGTTTCTATTTCATGCATATAAATGTTGGCTAAAAGACCTGATAATGGTGATCCCATTGGAAGGCCTTCTTCTTGTAAATAAAATTTTGAGTTGAAGCTGAAGTAGTTTTGTTCAATACTCACTTTGGTTAGGTTCATTATATCTTGGATTTCATTTTTCTTTAGAGCTTTGCCGTTTGTCAGGTATTTTCTTAAGATTTCAATTGTGTCTTTAGTTGGAATATTGTTATACATGTTTACTATATCAAAAGAAAGCAGTAATGAATTAGGTGGTATTTCAACATCTTTTATTTTATCGATAAGATCGTATGTATTCTTAAGATTGTATCCATTATCTAACTGAATGCAATTTTTTAATTTTTCATTAAGAAATTTTGACATTTTATAGGTTGGTGCATTTATAAAATTTACAATTGGTCGTATTGGGCATTCTTTCTTATGTGTTTTAGGGAGACCTCTTAATGTTGGTGCAGTTGCATTTCTAGATTTTATTTGGTTCTTTTCTTTTAATGGGATAGTTTTACATTTTGATATTTTTTCATTTACTGTTTTGCCGAAATCTTCAGTTGGATCTTTTATCAACTCTTTATATTTGTTGTTTGCTAAAAATGTCTCTACTTTGTTGTTTTAATCATTTTCTTTTATAATAACTACTGAATTATTTTTATCTGCTTTAGTGATAACTGAGTTGTTCAGTTTAAGTTTGTTAGAGATTGAATCTATTAATTTGATTTCTTCTTCTACTTTATTCTTGAGTTATCTGTTTGGTTTAATAGAGTTGATATCAGTTTTGTTTAGTTCGTGTACGAAATTACACCGAATTGAGTCTTGTATGTTAACATCAGTTTTCTTAATCGCTATTTCCATATTAATTAGATCATTCTCAATATTCTTCATTTTGTGATCTAAATTAATATTACATTTTAGTGATTTACTTAATAAAGTAGTTTCTTCCTCAGTAAATTCAATATCAGTAAGATTTTGTACTGCGGGACTAAATACATCTTTCAGTTTTGAGTTTTTGAAGATTTTCTTTTGAGAGGCTATCAAGTTTTGTATCTTTTTGCTATGAGTTTCTCTTTTTTTATTGACTATTGGTTTTATCCAGTTTGATATGTTGTTAATCATTTCATCTATGGTTTCAATATGGTAACATCTTTTTATTTCTTTAAGTACTGTTTCTTTGGATTCTTTTAAATGATGCATTTTGGAGT